>BTPG01000007.1:92883516-93364114 GCA_036245525.1 Semisulcospira habei | reverse complement strand
GTGGCTAGAGAAGCGACAATAGTATTTGAAATTATCATGAAATCTGTTGCTACTGCTAAAGAGGCTCAAATTGCACAAGGAATTAAACTTACATGGAATGAAGCAGTAACAGAATCATCAAAGGTCTTTATTGCTATTACAAAAAATAATGATGTTATTAATGTTTCGAGCAGTATTACAGCTGTCAAGGTGGTGGTTGACAAAACAACTTTTGTTCGTCTAACTTACATAAACCTTGAACACATTGATCTTGTTGCATTTTATTATGCCAGCAAATTGTATACTTTTGAAGAGTTGCAAAATGTAATTGCTGATTAAAAAAATATTTGTCATAAAAAATGGTGAACTTGTATCCACAAATACCACCTGAGCAGCTTGAGCGTGATAAAACATTAAAGGCAGATTCATTCCGTTTAATGAATATTACAGAAGCGTTGAAGTATTTGGAAGAAGAACAAGCAAAATACTCGAGGTGTAAACGCCGTTACAATACGGTTTTCAATTCTGTACACAACACATCAATGGCCATGGGGGTGGTTTCGGCCGGATTATCTGTAGGAGGTATAACTCTTTTTGCAACGGGGGTGGGAAGTGTTATAGGAATTGCTGTTGAAGGTATTGGTCTTGTCACAAGTCTAGCATGCTTTGGTATGGAAGCTATTAACAAAAGATTTTATATGAAGTTGCAGAAGCATGAAGCATTAAGTACGCTCGCAGCAGCTAAGCTGACGAGTATGAAACTTATTATTAGTAAGGCTTTGGAAAATAATGAAATTGACGATAACGAATTTAAGCGAGTCCAGGATGATTTAGCAAATTACAAGCAACAGAAGTCTGAAATACAGAATAAGATGCGTAGTCAACCCGCGAATGTTGAAGAGCTAAAGAAATCTTTTTTAGAGGAAGGAAAGAAAATAGGCGTAGAAGAAACTATGAAAAAAGTTTACGGACTGTTAGGCAAGTAAAGATCAGTTTTGGTAATCATTCATTAATTCTGAAATACTCTTCACAAAGAGATGTCATGCCTTTTATGCCTGCTCATTTGACGCCATCAGCCCCACCACCAGAGTACTACTGAGAAAAAAAAGTTTTCTTGTTGTCCTTGTAACTTGGAAATTCTGTCCAAGTAAGTTGTGACTTGGTTCAATAACTTACAAGATCTTATGATTAGGTTCTTGTAAGAACTTGTTTTAAGTCACTTATCAGAACTTGCACCAACTAACTTCAAAGTTACCTGTAAAGTTAGTTAGCGGTTGTAGGTGACTTTGGAAATTTGTTAGCAAGTGTCTGTAGGTAACTTAAATTTGTATCAAGTGTATATAAGAATGTTTTGTGTGTGTGTGGTTATTATTAAATAACTGTGTTTTGGGGTATTGACGTAGAGTCAATGGTATAAAAATGTTCTTGAAATTATCATATCTCTAACACTAACTATATATACTCATGCATAAATACACGCACAGACGCACACACACACAAACACTCGCACACATACATACACGCATGCACATGCATACATACTAGCATGCACACGCATACATACATGCACTCACACAATGACAAACACTCACACACAAACACTCGCACGCATACATACATGCACTCACACACTGACAGACAAACACACTCATACACTGACAAACACACGCATACACACTCACACATACCTACAAACACACACAAGCACTCACACACACAGACAGACAGACAGACACAAAATCTTTATTCAGCATGTAGACTCCAGTCCGCAGAAAACTTCCGCATTTCAGTTGTATGACACGATATAGACGCGGCGTACTTAGTCACGTTACTAAGTCCCTATGTCAGTGTTAAAAACCGCGCTGACAGCGTTAGCGGCAAGGGTGTCATTAGAAGATTAAATACTTTGTATTAAGAGTCATTTAACTCTGTGTTCTGTCTATGTTTTTGCTTGCTACAGAGCTACAGGTCGCTAAATCAACTTCCACATTGCAGCTAGTGACGTATTTGTCTGCACGCTGTACTCAAATGAAACTGTCTGCACGCCGCGCGCCAGCGATGTTTGCTACGTAAGATCTATTTTAAAACCGCGCTGACAGCGTTAGCGGCAAGGGTGTCATTAGAATTTTGAAGACTTTATGTTAAGAGTCATTTAACTCTGTGTTCTGTCTATGTTTTTGCTTGCTACAGAGCTACAGGTCGCTAAATCAACTTCCACATTGCAGCTAGTGACGTATTTGTCTGCACGCTGTACTCAAATGAAACTGTCTGCACGCCGCGCGCCAGCGATGTTTGCTACGTAAGATCTATTTTAAAACCGCGCTGACGGCGTTAGCGGCAAGGGTGTCATTAGAAGATTAAATACTTTGTATTAAGAGTCATTTAACTCTGTGTTCTGTCTATGTTTTTGCTTGCTACAGAGCTACAGGCCGCTGAGCCCACGCCGCGCTATTTACCACCAGCGATGTTTGCTACGTAAAATCTATTTTAAAACCGCGCTGACGGCGTTAGCGGCAAGGGTGTCATTAGAAGATTAAATACTTTGTATTAAGAGTCATTTAACTCTGTGTTCTGTCTCTGTCCTCAACTGAATGACACTGTCTGCAGTCCGCGCTGACGGCGTTAACGGCAAGGTGGTAAACAGAATTTTGAAGAAGAGTCATTTAACTCTGTCTCATTTCTTAGTTGTTTACAAACCAACCGTTACTCAACAGATTTAACGTGTTCCGTGTAGACGGGCTTACCACAGACCTTAACATGTCAGACTCGTTATTATCACCTATGTAAAGTCAGTTTCACTTACATGAGCCGCGGCAAAAACACCTCACACTTGGTCCATAACATTTAGGATGAGACAAACAAACAACATGAGCTTCTGATGCGACTTGCTGATTGGTGTTTGACACACATCAGACAAAATCTCACTCCGTCCATTTTATAACCTGTCCGTTGATTTTCTCACTCTCAGTCTTAAAGCCACTTTACGTGTACCATGTCCAATGATTTTCTCACTCTCAGACTTACAGCCTTTTTGTGGTATGTCCTGTGATTTCTCACTCAGACGTACAGCCTTTTCATTTTTTTTTTTAATTTTTTTTTTTATTTTGCGGCCTGCTCGGTGATTTCTCACTCTCAGACTTACAGCCTTTTTATGGCATGTTCTGTGATTTCTCACTCTCAGACGTACAGCCTTTTTATGACATGTTCTGTGATTTCTCACTCTCAGACGTACAGCCTTTTTATGGCATGTTCTGTGATTTCTCACTCTCAGACGTACAGCCTTTTCATTTTTTCTTGTTTGCGGCCTGCTCGGTGATATATCACTCTCACGGACTTATAGTTACACGTTTTTATTTTCCTTGTTAGTGCGGCCTGCTCGGTGATAGATCACACGAACTTAAGTCAGTTAACAAAACAGAAGTGATAAAATGTCTCAGATGTGATTCAAACAGGGTCGTTAAGACGCATTAGAACCTTTGTACAAACAAACAAACAAACAAAGTCATGGACCAGCGTTAGGTGTTTTCCAAAAATCGGCTATTTCCGGGACTTTTAACATTTCTTTAATTTGCTTTCGCAAACCATACACCTTCCGAAAAGGCAGTGCCAGAAAATGAAATTTTGGATACCTACGTAACAGCTTGGCTAAATCACGTAACTGACGAGAATAAGACTCTGAAATTCCGACGTGTAATTTTAGCCAATCTTTCCAGTTCAGTTTAGTTTCTTTTCGAATCTTTTGTCGTTTGTGAATTTTAAATCCTTCAATAAACCATTCTCCATAATGGATAAAAGCTGACATTCTTTTTTGTTTGTTACTCTGAATTAATTTATAGCCGTCCTCTAAAGTTTGTTTTAAGTTATCTAAATTAAATGTAGACAAATCACACTCATCTACTTTAAGACACCCAGTCGGCTTGTCATAAAAAAGATTTTGTTTTAAAAACAAATCAAGTTCTTTTGGTTCTTTACTAACCTTTTGTTTCTTAGAACTAGTGTTTAGTATATCAGCCAAATTTCCCACTGGTTTTTCCGGTTTTTCTAACCAAAATTCCGGAGCTTTGGTCAAAACGGAATTAATGTAAGTAGCCATTTTTTCATGGTATTCACCATGTGATTGTAAGATCAACACCTCTTCCTGAGTCCAATTCATTTTTATAATGAGTGAATGTTAGTCAGCGTAGGCAAATTAAACTAAACCGATCTGGTTAACACTAGCGCACTTCTTGTTTCTAAATATTACAAGTTTAACAGACAAATTACCGTCAAACTACCAGTCATTTGTAACTTACGTTAGTCAGCGTTCAATTAACAGTCACTTACCGCTCACCACGTAGGATATTTTACAAGATTTAGTGCTATCACCGGATAAGTTAGTCCGTCACTCTGAGAACACAACCGCACTTCTTCACGCCCTACGAACGTTTCAACGACGCAATACTTGATCACGAGACTAGGGTCACGAGTTGACACGCGGCGTTGTTATTGGCAACATTGACGTCACTTACTTTTGGGTTGGGTGTTGTGGAAATTATGCCTAACGGGAATTCCCACAATGGCGCAAGTAGTCATTTCCCGAAAACAGCTGATAGTAGTAAATGACAGCATTAATAATTTAGGTTAGGTGGGGGATCTGCCTTAATAATCGCGGGTTGGCAGTTGATAAAAAAATCGTTGCTTGAATGATTTCTGGAGTGGAACTAAAATGGCTAGGTAATAAAGGTATTGGGTGTCTTGGGTGGCGTTGGGTTTGTCTAAATGGCTAGTTGATTACAATAATTAGTTGATCGATGTGGCATTTATCGATTTGATTGGTTTTCAAATCTTATATTCTCATTCTAGAATTAATTATTCTGAGAATGAGAATATGAGAGCCCCAGCCTACCCCTCCCCCAAACGTAGCTTGAATGATTTCTGGAGTGGAACTAAAATGGATAGGTAATAAAGGTATTGGTGGTAATTGGTCGAGTGGGTTTGTCTAAATACGGAGAGGATCAAATAAATCTATAGATTGGGGGAGGGGTGTCCATCACCTGTCTACTTATCTATCTCTCGTGGCGGCCGCGGGGCCAGCTGCGGTATCGGCCCGATAACTTTGTGCTTGAATGGGCATTGCAACGAAATGTTGAGAGGGAACAAGCGGTTTTGGGTCGGGCCGCCGCGTCAGTTTGTCATTATTCACGGACACCGATCATCGGGCTGGGCGGCCGCCCTCAGTCAGTAGTAAGTCCATGAATGCATCAAAGTTTAGCAGTGTTTTTTTTTTACATTTATGTTACTTTTCGACGAAATACGTATCACCTAACTGACGTCCTCTGGCAACTACTGAAGTATTTGCGAGATCTCATAAAACCGCAAAGCTCGTGTCACAAGTTTATCCTTACTCCATACCCCTTTCGTTAGGTTTGATCGCCCGCCACGCGCGGCCCACATTCACGGGGCGCAACTCATGTAAACTCTCTCTCAGTGCGACGCGAATGGCCGTCAAACGAGAGCGGCACTCGGTCAGCTGTGATTGTGATTTTAATTTTGGAGCTGCTGGAACTTGTTTAGACAAAAAAGGATGCCGTCTTTGATGCTCAGGTAAAAGAAAATTGCATTTATTTCTTCTTAACACACAACAAGGCCATATCTTTGGATATATTTGCATGTTTGGTGCAGGGGCAAGGGAAGTGTGTGTAGGCTCGCATTCCCGTTCTGCAAGGATCGTCTGCATTTTCGCCGCCTCATTTCGTTTTTGTGTGGTGGTGCTTTGCTGGGGAGAAGGTACATGGTTTGAATTTTACAAAAGTTTTTAGGTTGATCAGTTTAACTTTTATCTCGGTTATCAGAAAGCTTATGTGGTGATTCTCATAAATGCTCCCAACAAAGCAGTTGAAATTCACGGCAGCAGTGTTTCTTGGTAGCGTACTACAGTAAGTAGAAATGCCCAGAGGTGCACAGAAAATCAATAACGGTAATACGGATCTGTTCCCCTTGGAGCTTGAGGCATGGCTCTGTAATCTGTATGTTGTAATTTGAATTGATTATTGCACGTTAGAGAGAGATATGAGAGAGAGAAAAACAGTTTAATTATTTCCAGAATATTATTAACTCCGTAAGGTAACTCTTGCAGGGGTGGCTAGATATTGGGGAACCTAATTAGGAGGTCAACCGGGCCCATTAGTCTAGGAGTAAAATCAATGAGCCCTCAAAAAAATTACAGGGACCCAACAAATCTTACACATGTATCAGGTACGTGGCATACATGTGTATGCTTAGAAAATACGGACTCTCCGTCAAAAGCAAGTAAACAAAATAACCCACATAGACGCATGTGCACACCTGTTTTCTGTCTCATTTTCTGTAGTTGCAGTAATACGGTTTGATGTGGAGGAAAATATTTTACAAGGTGTTGAAATCTACCTTAATGAAAGGGCCATGGATGACCTGGCAGATCTGCATCCCACCCCTGTATAAAACTTCCAAGAGCAACAGGATTTGACAAATTTATGGCATTCTCTTGACATGACTTAACAAATAATCCGGGTAAGGATACATTTATAGTGCATACCTATTGGTAAGTCAATCTTTTTAACCCCGTGTCCCTACAGCAGGAGATTGATTGACCATGATAATTCAAGGGTAGTGCAAGATTAGCTTGGCACCTGAAGGAGGCAAGCAAATCTGGCACTACCCTTGCATTATTATGGTCAATCCACCTCCTGCAACCAGTACACAGTTGTTAAGTAACACTTCCAAAATTTGGGAAATGCACCCATGGGGCTAAAAGGGTTAACTTTATCTCTCTTAGTCTCAATTTTCAGTGAAGGAGAGTCCATCTTAGGTGGTGGGAGTGGCAGTCAAAAGAAAAGAGCTTCTGAAGGGAGGGAGGGATGGGTATGTTTATTTTGTGCCAGGTAAGTGAGACATCAGAGTTAAGTGGGGATGAAATAAGTGTTTTGCATCCTCAGCAAGGTTATTATAAAACTTTCTCTGTGAAAGCAGCATCGCTTAAGCTTAAATAATCACAGTGTAACATTGATGTTCTGTTAAGGTCTTTTTGCAACGTAAGTGTTCATTTAATTAAATTTCCTCGAGATTCCATATAATATATATGTCGTGTGTGTGTACATATATACACACCTTGACAGGCATGTGAGCAGATTGGTTTTCTTTATGGTTTTGCCTGATTTACAAAGTCAGTTGCAGTAATGACACTGCGCTTAGTTTGATTAATTTAAAAAAACAACACACATGTGTTGTAAAGGAGAAAAATAATGAACAGCATGTACAATTTGTTGGGTGCAATTAGTTAATTTTCTGCTCTTGCATGCTGTACTGCTTTAAAACAACAACAAAAAAAAAGTATTATACACTGTTTATGGGATCAAGGAAAAACACACAACTGTCTATGGATTTTTCCATCTTTGCTTGCCACATCACATCTCACACACTTCATTCCTGCATAGAAATATCATTGAGCAAGTCCCCTGAGCATGTATGCTCCGCTGAGAAGGCCAGATGAATAATAATTAATATGCCCCAGCACTGTACTGCCCAGAAATGCCTTCTAGTTATCAATCATGCAGGAACATCCTAAATTGATTTTGGTGGCTGTGTTGTGATGGAAATTAGTCATTAGTTATAGTCCAGACTGATCTGGACACCTCCCTAATCTGAGGATACACAGCAGAGCAGATTCTGTTAAGAAGATGCATCTATAGGCCTGCAACTGTGAGGTCTCATGAGCATCTCTATACTCTTGCCAGTGGAAATTAGCAATTAAATTCTTTTCATAGTAGGCAATGGGCAGTGGTCTGCTAGGACAGTGTGAGTGGGTTTGGTATGTATTTCGTATCACTACACTCCAGTAAAGAGTAGAACATCTGAAATTTTCAGTTTGTGAGATGGGCTTTTGTGGGCATTATTACAATGACCAATAATTGTATTATTGCACTGACTTATTTTGTTGCTATATCAGATCTGGCCAGCCTATGGCAACTTGCAGTAGGCTGGTTATGTTTGATATAATAATAATGATAAAATAGTTGTAACACTTTGTTACATGGCCACCATGTATGAAAAAAATGAGTGTAACAAATGCTTATTCTGTTTGCATTGTGTATACTCTGTTGCTACATGTATGTCATTGGTTGAGTAGTTAAAATGGACAACATTGTTTCTTAAACTTGCATTTTGTGTTCTCTTGTAGAGCTGCATGTTCACTTAAAATTAAATATTATATGTGTGTGCACGAAAACATGCGTGGGCGCATGCACACAAAGACACACAGATCAGATACATTCACTAGTTTTCACTATCATATTTTCCACAGAGAGTTATTGCATGCTTCCCGACTCCCAAGGAAGCCTTCCAGTTCCAGTGTAAGAACTTGAGATTGAGATAAGCAGATAACTATCATTATAGTTTTAGTGACCCAGTTGAGCTGTGGCATCCCATGGAAGCCTCAAGAAGCAAATTGCCCTCATTTTTAGCTCTGTTTAACCCATTCAGCCTTGACATTACAGTAAGATGTGGTTCGACCATGATAGTTCAAGGGTGGTGCCAGAATAGCTTGCCACCTCTTAGCACCAATTAGCTATTCTGACACCACCCTTGAACTACAGTGTTAGTGATACTAATGTAGTCTTCAGAGGAGAAGAGGAGAGCTTTCAATTTTTAGATTGACACCATCAGGCTTAGTGTGTTAAGCACCGTCAACTCAGCACTGTTGATGAGGCGGGAATGTAAATTGACGTTGGAAGGTAGTAGGATGTGTCTGATTAGCTTGGCACTTGAGGTACAACTCTGAAGCTTTCGTGGTTGTTCCATTCCCTGCAGTTGAACTGAGCTGTACACTGAAACAACAGTTAAACGCTTGAGTTCACCTCTTTCACAGCATTCAGTGACAGGACTGGCAATTAGGAAAGGTGTTGCTGGCAGAACCTTACCCCATGGAGTGTGTTGTGCCCAAGCGATGACTTAACACATTAATATCACTACTATTACATTACTCATTCAGTTTAGGAAACAACTGCAGGAAAATACATCCTGTGTCAGATAACGAGGAGAGTTCACCCTTTGGCTTTTGGTAGTGCTTTTGTCACGATGATTCCTGCAGAAACCATCTCGACAAAAAGCACTACCGACAGCCAGAGGGTTTTAAATGCTGTGCAGGCTCCTGGTTTTGGAGAGCGAGTTGCTCTTCAGTTCTCTGCACTTTCACTTTGTGTGTACTTTGCACGTGTGTGTGCGGGCGTGTGTTTGTGTGTTTATCAGCTTAACCTTAGTGTGTGACGTACATCGTGAATTTCTGGTCATGAGTGTCACGGTTTGTGTGTTGAACATGCCACGAGTGCAGGTAACTTTTCTGGCTTCAAAACGCCAGGGACTTTCAGTTAAATGCAACATGCTTTAAAATGTATGGTGTGTTATTCTGTGAAGGGAGTGGGAGTGACGGCGAGCAAGCTATACGCACTTTTACTTGTATCTAGTTAATTATTTGATGGACAGTGAGCATGCTCATGTAAACTCATTGTGCTATATATATACATCAGAGAAGTGATTCTTTTTAACACTTTATAGTTCTCTTAGGTCAGAGTGTCCCCAGTTTTGTTGGTTTACTCAATAGCTACAGAAGATAGATTGACCTTGATAGTTCAAGAGTAGTGCAATTAAATGAGCACTAAGAAGCAAAGCTCATAGGCACCTCCCCTGAATTGTCATTGTCGATTTTTCTCCTGCTAGAGTTTGACAGTGTTAACTCTCATGCGCATGCAGTTAAACCTATTGCTGTAGGTAGTGCTTTTTGTTGCGGTGGTCCCTGCAGGAATCACTGTGTCAAAAATTGCCAGCAGCAGCGGGGGGTTAGGTGGATTTATTCGATTGATGTGAATAATCTACTTCTTGTTTTCTAGACAATGGATATATATATCTGTGTTTCAGTTGATCATGGATGAGGGTTGGCCGGCTGACCAGGGGTGCAGGACCAGTCTGGTAGGATGAAAATCCACATTTATAATGTGGCGGACGGGGAGACCTTCACCTACGCGCTGCCGCTGTTTGTGGGTGATGTGGACTACATGCATGGTGACAGCGCCATCCATGTATGGCTCACCCATGACCCAAACAATGTCCTCATCTGGCCAGTCATCGAAGGATGTTTTAAGTTCCTTGTGCTCCTGAGGCCCGGGGAAAATGTCATCAACATCCGACATGAGAATGACATCACTCAGATTCGGGTGTCATACCACAGACCGCCATTCACGCATTTTGTGCGGCCTGTCTACATTGTGTGTTCGGATGATGACGGGTATTTCCAAGGTCCTGAAGACGTGGATTGCTCTCCGGTCAGTGCCTTGCAGCGAATCACGCTGGGCGCGCAGCTGATTCAGTCATTCACAGCAGAAAAGATGAAGGAGCATGGGTTTGGTCGAGTGACGTTTCAGTTAGAAATAGGTCCTGATGGGATCCAGCCTGTGTGCCATGTATTCAGATCCAAGTTGACGTTGGAGCAAGCATACTCCATGTCTGGCACAGATCTGTGGAATCATTTTGGAAAGGAGTTGATGATGTCAGGGTTCCCCAACCGACATAAGTGCAAGTGGTATTGTTTCATGTCCTTCACAAGGTACGAACTCCCTCCAGGTGCTGACGTGCCCAAAACTCACAGTGAAATTCTTAAGTACACCAAAGGACACACAGCTTTAGGTGAGCTTATATGTTGTACCTGTTGATCACCATCAGAAAGCTTTTTGTTTTTTCTCTGATGCTTATTATCTGGTTAATCATTGCAATTGACAGCATTGGGTCTTTGCTTGAAAGCTAAGCATACTCTTGCACCTGACATCTGAATCACTGTCAGTGCAGAACTAACATAAAATGTATGCACAAAAAAAGGGATCAGCAAATCTTAATCTGCCAGTTTGTATTACATTGTTTTGTTAACTCATTCAAGGTCCCCTGCATCACAAGTCACGGAAGTGTCATAGCGTTGCCGGCACTCTGGCAGCTATTGATGGTGGGGGGGGGGGGGGGGGGGGGGGGTGGTCGTGCACTGACTTATGAGATTAAGAGAAGGAAAAATTTTCATAATAATAATAATAATAATACCGCTATTATATAGGCGCTTTTTCTCAATTTTTGGGCAAATCGACTCAAAGCGCCGCGAACTGAAACCCAACACGCACACTCACGTAACAGACACGGATTTACGCCATTTAAGACAAACACAGTACAAGACAGACGAAGGGCCAGTTCAGCTACTGAAGTTACTGAGATTTTTGATCGCTTGTATTTGAAATTTGTAAAGTGGCCTGAAACTGGTACCAAAGTGTGGGGGTGGGGGGTGGGTGGGTGAGGGATAGAAGAACCGGGGTACCCGGAGAAAGAACCCCCGATGGTCCGCCCGAATGAACGGTGACACTTACAGAGGAGAAAAGTCCGACCCCGGAACCCGTTTTCAAACCTCGCACCTTTGGCATTGGTGGCAGGCGCCTTAACCACTGCGCCACGGACCGCCCCGTGTTGGTGACACTAATAGTTGCCATTAATGGTACATGTGCTGGCATTTAATTTTGGTTCTTTGCTCTTCAAGCATATAATGTGTTTTCCATCACATTAGTTTGCTGTTTCAATATTTCTTTTTTTAGTGGAATCTTAATAGTTTATTCTGTTTTTACAACAGGAGGTGGTGGTCTAGCATTATTTGGAACTGGCAACCTTCACACATGGGCACCTAGTGTGGAAACACTACATGTACATCTATCGGACCGGAGAAAAATCAACAGATGTGTCTTGATGGACGACAGTGCCTACAGGTAGGTACAGTAACTAGTCAAATAAACTTCACAGTACCCGTGGCTGCATGCACTAGGAGGTTAACCTTGTTTTTACGATGAGAACAACCCAACTGCAAGAGGATTCTAGACACTCCTGAGTCTTCGCAATTGAAGGAGGCCTTTGTAAATCATACTGGTATAATTTATATCCGTGTTCCTGAAGGGCATAGATTATCTGATATTTTGTGATAGTCCATCTGTGTCAGCAAAGTAGTCAAGTGTCCTCTTTCTTGCATCTTGCCTGCCATTCCACTGAAGTCTGTCATAGCTTATGTGCAGATCACCCCTGGATGATTCTTGTCTTGTGTTCTTTACCAAAGTCGTCAGGTTGTGACTTATCACTCCTGAGGTTCTAGATTAAGTTTTAATTTCTTAGATACCTTAATCATAGATCATCTGATAGTTTATTTCTGTTCACAGCAAAAGCCATTTGCTGATAGTGATACGGATACATGTACACTTCATATGAATTATCACTCTGAATTTGTGCACAGCTGACGCCAGTCTTTGTCAGCCAAAGGCAGTATAGATTCTCATGAGCCCCTGCTATGGCTTGGGGGTGGGCCCATGTACATCTATGTCCATCGTAAATGAAAAGAGTGGGTAGGTAGTGAAGGTGTTGGCTTAGGTTACATTTGTTCAGGTAGAGTAAAGAAGCAGAGAGTTGATAATATATATACACGTTATTGTTTTCAAATGATCTGGCTTGGTTGTAGAAATAGTTGTAAATGATAGGGGCAGTTTGACTTTCTCTTCTCTCTTCTCTTCTTCACTGTCACTGCGCGTGTGTGTGTAGTTGTACTGTGGTTTGGATGTGCAAAACAGGCGTTATAGAAGTGGACTGCGTTGGTGTAAGCACCAGGTGTTAAAAGCTTGTTTTGGTTGGTTTGTGTTATCCCTTTGGCTGTTGCAGCTGTGTGTGCTATCCGAACTCTGATTGGTGGTAGCACGGTTTGTCGCGATGATTTCGGCAGGAATTATCACGACTAAAAGCATTCTGGAGGGTCAAAGGGCTTTAACTCTTTCACTCCCAGAACTAATAAGATTTTTGCTTTAAAAATCACCAATGTTAGAAATAAATTAACAGAAAATCAACAAATGGTCAAATGTATGCAAATGTATATATAATAATTCTAAAAGGAAAACCCCACCCGGGTCTGCCCTGGGGGACTTGGGTGGGGTTAGGTATTTTTTAGTTCCCAGGGTCACCCTGGTCAGCCCCACAGGGTGGGGTTTTCTCTCTATTCTGGGGCATGTGTTTCTGTCTACCCGAGGTCCATTCACCTGTATTTGCCTTTTTTAAACTCTCCCTACTGTCTGCACTGCCTGTAGCTCTTGATATTGGATGTGTGTTGCTAAATGGTCTTAGCTTTATTTAGGCCCCATGTGTTAGGTTTATTTAATGTGTTTGACCGGCTGGCGACATACATTCAATGTTCTGTTTAGTTGGTTGTTTTTTTTCACAAGCAGTGCAGGCACGTCCTGAGAAAGCCTTGTTGCTGTCGGGACGTTAAGTTAAGCAATGTACAATCTAAAAGGAAAATGGATGGGGAATACAGTCACCATAATTTCTGAACTGACATGTTCGGACAACTCCCACACAGGGGAAGATAACCCACTTTTTTAAAGATTATAAAAAAACAAACGCAGTTTTGAAAAATAAAAAAATTCAAATGCTCATAATATGCACTGGAAAATGGTTCTAAAATGTGTATAAATATATCACACATCACCACAAATTGCTATTGTTTGATAGCTAAGCATACAATGTTGTCAGAGGTGCATTATGGGATGTCAGTCGATACCTGGGTCTGACGCAACGTTTCTTAGCACTACACCAACCTTACCAAAAAATTTGCAGTAAATAAACTATGGCTCATATGGTGGAAACTCTGTAGGCCCATGCATTCCATTATATGTTGGATACTGCTTGTCGATTTGCTTATCATATGAATCGTCTACAACATTCTCAGATGCAACATTTTGTCTTCTTCCTCCTCTCCCTCTGCCACGCCCCCTGCCTCGCCCCCTGCCTGTTGATGTACTTGGAAGATTGTATTCCTCTTCAGGATAATCACTGTTATCTGAATCCTTGTCCGACAGGTCACTAGAATAAACATCACCATCGTCTGCTACGCTTTCATCGTCACTAACATCACCATTATACGGTGTTTCAAACAGAATTTGTGCTACTTCCTCGGCAGTGTAGCGTCTGGCAGCCATATTGATAATCTCCGTGTGTGATTGCTTAAGAAAATGCAAAAAACCGCATCAAAAAAGACAAAAAAATCGCAGAGAAAGCACTGTAAACATGCACTGTGGAGGCAGCCATTGCACGGAAGTTTTAGAGATCACGTGACCGGGATGTAGGTCAGTGCGCTAATTAATATGCGGCAACCCTTGAACCGCGGATAGATCCGCTGCTGAGAGCGAAAGGCTTAAAACATTTGCAGTCAGCAAGTGTCCAAACTACAGTACACGCCCGTACTACATTTTGCGCTGGGTGTTGCCTTTGCGGTACCAAACTTGTTTGTTTTAACTGTTTCATAGCGTACGCCAAAGGAGAAGATAACAGATAACAAAGGTACTGCTGGATCAACTTGATGCCAGAAGGGCATTAAGCTGATCTGGCACTATCCTTGAGTTACAAAGGCGAGTTTAACATCAGCTTCTGTGATGCATAGTGCTTAGCCGATATGTCTCATAAGTTATCCCTACTGTCACTTGAAGTGTAAGGTTTTATGTTTTGTGCAGATAATTAATTTTTATCTTGTCTTCATAACTGAAGGGGATTGCAAACAATCATTTTGTGACAATACCGTACTGGTAAACATTGATCTGCTCTGGAAGAGAACGGGCTGCTTGTGTTTGGAGTATGTTCTTCGCATGTTGCTTCCTTACTTTAAATTGTAACCTCTTCACTGTCGATGTACATTATACTGTGTTTCTAGAGTCTCTAGGTAGTGAATGGGTTAAATTCTTGTTTTTATTTGAAAGCTTGAAGATCCACGTAACATGCAGCATGATATTAATAACACTTGCAAAATAATTGAAAATAAACATTCACTTGGCAGTTACAGCATCACACTGTATACATGTGGCTACTTCAGGGTATGTAGACAGGACTACTGTGTGGAAGGCAGGACTACGTCCCCAAAGACCCACTAGGCTGCAATTTACGCTTGTATTTGACAAAATATAAGTCAATGTTCTTTATTTCAAACATTTGCTAGCTGCAAATAGATTGGCACACCTGCAGCTCTTTGCAGAATTTTGAAAGCTGGCGGGAAGTTGTCATAATTTGAAGAAATTGGTGACATTTTGGTGTGCAAAATTTGATCGATAACGTGTCCGATTCGTTAGGACATCTTGCAAAACAGCGTCCACACTACACTAAATGCACTTGTCAACATTCTTGCAGGTTGTAAAAGTGGTATTCTGTGTTTAAATTAAGCAATTTTAGTCTCTTGCGAGCTGAAACGGGTGCCTGTTCTTGGGACTACAATGTGCAGGAACGGTCGCGGTTGTGCCGAGATGGCCTACGGTGTGAAGAATGTGGGAATACACTGTGCAAAAATCGCTGCCCCCAGCCTACGTTGAATTGTTACACTTATTCATTATGTAGTTGTCTGATTTTAATATACAGTAAAATACTGTCAATAAAATAGTTGAAATTCCATTAAAAGGTCAAATAAAGATACATGCCGGAAAAAGAAGTATGATAAGAGGCGAAGGAAAACTGTCTGTTATGACTGAATGCGTTTTGCTTTGCTAAAATACCCCGACTGGAATGTTGACTATTTTATGTGAGGCTGATCAACACCAACATTTGTGGGACAACGAACACAACACACGCTACACTCAAGTCATGTCAGCTGCATGCAGTAGCTTATGTTACTTACGGATGTTCATTGACTAACCCCTACAGTAACTAACTCCTATTTAGGTCCCCCTTTAACTATACGACTGTTTTTCAAATTTGCACGAAATTTCAGATGACAGAAAGTCAGTCTGAATACCACTTTATTCAAAATTTGTTGGAAACATTTTAAATGAATCCATACCTATTGACATACTTATTTCTTGATCTCTTTTACTTTGACCTTTCCGATGGGTCAACCAAATTAGTATGCATAGGAAGATCTTACCATCAGGGGTCTTTGTACTAAGTTTTTGGGCTTCGGGTTGTGAATAGTATTTGAAGAATAAAAGGTCTTGTTGCTTTTGTTGCTAGTTTTGACGTATTTCCTGATCCCCAATGACCCTGACCTTTGAGAGAGGTGACTAAAATTAGTACATTTAGAAAGGCCTGGCCTGGGTCAAGTTTGAAGTATGTGTCTTGAATGGAAAACACCATCGTTAAAGTTTACGACGAACAGACGACCACTGGCCCATTTCATAGACTTACTTTTGCTATCGCATATGAGCCAAGAAGTGCATGGTGGACCACTTCAATCCTGGCAGAATATTCCCGCAAAATGAAGAAGAAGAAGAAATACGGTTGGATTTACAAACCTTGCTTGTTTTTTTAGCCGTAAGTAATTATGGCAATATGACTAACAGCTGATGTTAGTCGTATTACCAAAGACACGAAAAGCTGTGGGTATGCTCATTCTGTGTTTTCTGATGGTCACGTTGCAAGCTTCACCTAAAGATGTATATTAAGCTGAACAGCTTGCAAGCTGTGAAACAAGAAGATATTCTGCATCATTATTGTGATGTATTGAACCAGATGTAAATCGCAACACAACTTAAAAGGTGACTGTCAGTCGTGTTATGAGACTGTCAGTTGTGTTACGAAACTGTCAGTCGTGTTATGGACAAATGTTGCCTTTTTATTCAGATGTAAATACAATATATTTCCACCATTGTATGAGGCTTTGAATCGTCTTACATCATTTCACCATTAAACATGATGGTATGAACCATAACCCACAAAGTCCCTTTTATGTGAGAGCTGTCCTCCCTGTCACGGGTCTCTACCTTTTGTCTTTGACCTGATCCTGACGTTGAAATATCTCATATTGAACAAGATGAGGATTTCATCCAAAAGTATACCGTATTGTTTGGAGCTCACATGCGTTTTTCTTTTAGGAACATTCACAATTGTTAATATTTTAAAGCTTATCCTTCTGATCCATTTCCCTCCTCTCTAAACCATTCTCTGATCAACACACACGCCAGCATACACAAACAAAGACGGACAAATGGTGCTTCCCGCCATTAGTACGCTCTGTGGGCCGGAGTAACGACAGGAATTCTGATGAAACGAAACTTAAGAAAAATAGCACAAGCAGCAAAATGACGTCACTATAAGCTTGACGTCATGGCATCGCTAGTTTCATGACCCTGTGTACACAGTGACAAAATTGATGTTTCACGTCACTCATCCGAAAGGCATGCAGCCTCTTCCAGGGCTGACTGTTCGTTCCACACAGCCTCTTCCAGGGCTGACTGTTTGATTGCGGTATATAGTGGATACAAAACTTTCAAAAATGAATTAATTATTATTCAAAAAGTTGAAGAGGTATAAAGCTCTCAAACGAACTCATCCAATGTCTTTGTCCAAACTAGCTATATCCAAAATTTTAAATAAATATGACAAAAATTACGGACTCTAATCTTGGTCAGCCGACTTTCTATAAACGGTCTTTTATGTCTTGATGAGACATTCAGTTACAACATGCTCGTAGGCTCTCTTAGCCACCCCTTAAATAAAGTATTTCGCCAAGTTTTAAGCTTGTGCGTATAGCAATGATCTGAGATTCTCGTGTCTACATACACACACAAGCATACAGCCTTTTGCTTCAAATGTACGTTTAGCAACGAGGTTAGCGTAATTAGACATGACGTAAATTTTATCTTGCTACTTCAGTTGTTGGAGGTTTAGGCCTGCCCGCCTTTGACATCATGGACATACTATTAAATTCGACCCACCGAGACCCATCCTAAAAAGTCCCTTCTATAAATAGAAGAGGCTTAAAAAAGAACAGCTGGTCACATCTTTATGTTTTTACCGACTTTGTTGTTTTGCAAATATAATTTATTTTACATAATACACATTATTCGCTTGAATATCATATTTACTTTACTTCAAATGTTAATTTTTGTTTTGGCATTTGGAAATGTCATACCTACTAGTTGCACTGCAAGTACTTAAAACAAGATATGTTTCCTGCTTCTGTCATGTGCACAGTGTAGTCCCAAATCCTTCACACCATTTTCCATTTCTAAACAACTGAGATCGTCTTTCGTACAGAGTAGTTGCAACATCAAATAACTTTTTTTCAGTTCAAAGGACACTAAAATTCCCTAACCTGACCACTTGTTGTCATTTGTACAACCCACAAGAATGTTGACACTTGTATTTAATGTAGTGTAGACGCATCTAAGCAGCAGAATCTGGCCTGACAAATCGGACACGTGATCGCTCAAGTTTTGCACACTGAAATCACACCGATTTCATCAAATTATGACAGTTTGCGGCCACATTTGTTACCTCTGAAATAGCTACAGGTGCACCAATCCATTTGCAGCTAGAGGATGCTAAACATGAACAATATTGACTTACATTTTGTCTGAGCCAAGCATAAATTGCAGCCTAGTGGGTCGTACGGGAAGTAGTCCTTATCTCTGCTACGTGCACAGGCGTAGTCCTGTCTACATACCCTGTACTTGTGTACATCAGCCCATGCACACAAACACACACTCAGTAGCATTATTGATTCTTTGGCACAGTTTAGAGAACTTCAATTGACTTAATGCATTTTCTACCCTTTTCCCAACGTTGTCTTTGAGTACTGTATTCAGGCACTTTGCTAAGTGTTACGTATTTTTGTTACTCACTGTTAGTGTTACACACACACAGACACACACACCCGCCATGGCCTGATTGATTCTTTTAGGACAGTCTTACTGAGCTGTCAGAATAAACCATTTTTCCTCCTCATTGTTGCGTGATTCGTTTTTAGCGTTCATTTTGGTTTTCCCTGTTAAGAAGTTTTGCAGTCTTCGTGCAGTTTTAAACGCTGTTTGCCTTGCGGCCAGCCATTGTATTGATTACATTTACAGCCTCTTCTTGTTGCCTCTTATCATTCCCGATAGATCTGCTTTCCGTGCCTTATGGGCATTACCATAGGTTTGACATTGTGGCCACATGTTTAAAGTCCATAGTGCCTAACGCAACAGGAGAGTGATCGGCCGTGATAGTTCAAGGGTGGTGCCAGAATAGCTTGGTGCCATTAGACGCCAAGCTATTCTAGCCCCAACCTTGAACAGTCAAGATTTGTACCCTTTATTTTACTACGTGTGTCATGAACTATCATAGTTGATCTTCTGCGACGAGCTGCTCTAACGTCACCTTCAAACTATCATGGTCAGTTTCTCCCTTGAACGGGTATGTTGACTTTAGAGGGCAATTCCTATATTGAGGAATTTCAAACTACTGGGGCATAATATGGTGTTAAAAAGTTTATTAGAGTATCAGAGATGTAGGTAATCAAAGATGAGGCCTGTCACTAGCAAAAGCCAAGGATTCTCATAAACCCATGTGGCTTTTACCCTTCCTTTTACACTGCCAATAAAATCCCAAACACGATCCAGCTGCAAAGGACATAGATCCTCGTGCACCCCCTCACCTACAGATTCTCATGAGGATCTGTGCCTCTTGCTATTTGTATCCGTGTTCCTTGGCAGGCTGTAGCTCTTGGCACTGAATTAACCGAGATTGCAGAAACACAATCTGCGACCACTGTCATTGAAGGGATTAAACCGTAACTTCCTTCTTTTTAGGAGCAGAAATGATCGTTGTATGTTCGAGAGAGAGAGATGGATTCTCATGAACTCCTGCGGTTGGGAGGTATCAGGAAAATCTCATTTGCGGATGGAAGCGCGCCATAGAGGGACAGAATGGACCTTGCATCAGATCAGTAACTGTGCTTATTCTTTCCATGTCCACGCCAAATGCAAATAAGCCAGTAAGCAAAAGGTCATTGCGCTGGTGGCGGTGCTCTCGTCTGCAATGGATGATGTCGGGCCGACGAACTGTTGCCAGTTGGGAAGTGTATTGATTGCATTCCTCTTGATTTTGCCTATCATTCCCAGTAGATCAGGTTTCCGTGTTTGATGAAAATTAGGTTTGGAGTTGGGCAGTCACACACCCGCACTGTTTTTTCCCCTCGATTCGCTGATCAGCGTAGCGAATCGCGGGAAACAACCAGTGTGTCACAAATTAAACCCTTGAAGGATTGACGTGAGGAAGCGATTGACTTTTCTCTGTGAGGAAATGCTTGACTTTTTTCCCTATGTGAAGAAACGCTTGACTTTTTCCCCTCTGTGAAGAGAAGCTTGACTTTCTGTCGGGAAGCGCTGGACTTTTTTTCGCTTTGTGTGGAAACGCAGGGCATTTTCTGCCCATCAACAAACGCTTGACTTTTTTTTTCTATGTGAGGAAACGCTGGACTTTTTCCCTATGTGGAATACCTGAAGTTTTTTTTCTGTGAGGAAATTCTTGACTTTTTCTCTGTGAGGATACGCTTGACTTTTTCTCTTTTAGAATTTTTTATCTCCTGAGAATTTGTGTCTGGTGCTAGTAGGTGTAATTGTCCATAATTTTGGACTTTACGCCTCAGGGTATAAACGTCATGAAGCGTTCGAGCTAGAGGTGCAAGGTCCAAAATTAAAGACCAAAACACTTATGAGCACGAGACATAGGCCTGTGTTCTCATGATGGCCTTACAGCCATGGGGACTATAGAAATTATCCATGTCTTTTGCTGGCAGAAGTAGGCAGCATTTACGTACGACCTTCATGACGTCTATGGAATCCCTCAGGACTTTGCTGCAGAAGCTGATCAGGCTTTCTAGTCCATCTAAAAACAAAACGATCGTTATTGTCCAGAAGGAGGCTGTTCGCAATCGGCTTAGATTCTCATGAATCCCACCAGCCAGAGTGACTCATATATATTCACTTTAATAATGTGACAACTTTGATCAATCATATATAGAGATGCATGCATATTTTCAGATGTCGATGAAATAGAGGAACGGTTGCTGATTCTTTTTGTGCGAAGAAAGGACATGAATTCTACTTCAGATCGAATTTATATTTTTGTGTTTTATAATGGCATTCGTTTTGCCGCGTTTGTAAAGTGCATAATTATAAGTATGCATCATGTCGATTTGGATTCAACTGTGTACTTCTCGCGTCCAACTGAAAACGAAGCCATCATCGTCATTATCCGAAAGGTCAGCCCGGTCCGCGTGCAATAGGCATAGATTCTCATGAACCCTTGCTGCAACAGGCCTCATGACAGTTTAATACATGGCGCTGTTATGGTTCGATCCGCACGATTTTCTTGAGACTGATTCCCTCCAGGATTTTGCTGTGGAAGATGGTTAGGCTTGGCGGTCAAAACGAAACCGTCGCTGGTCATTGCCAGGTCGGCTGAGTCCAGGCGATGTCCCACTAGAGCTGATTAATTACGCGTCGCTTAAACCTGAATGACTAACTCTTTCTGAGAAACAAACGCGTTGATCGACCAGCAAGAGGAATGATTTCTGCAAGAGGCATAGATTCTCATGAGACCGCACGGGCTCATGAGAATCTATGCCTCTTGCAGTTGGGTTATGGTATACCAGGGACTGAACTGTTAACTCATTCTACCCCAACACCAAAATCCTTATATTTTGCCCCTGTCCTCTCAAGCTGCATTGCAGTGCAGGACACAGATCGACCATGATAGTTCAAGGGTGATACCAGAATAGCTTGGTGCCCGTAGGCGCCAAGCTATTCTGGCATCACCCTTGAACTATCATGGTGGATCCTTATCCTGCTGTGGTGTGTCTGGGGTAGAATGAGTTAAAGCTGTCGTTAGTGCTTAAGATCTTTAGCCTTCCCAAGGCTGGTCGAATTAAGGGAGGCGGTCGTTAGTGGGAGCGGTTTCGCACGCCCGCAGCATTTCGAGGTGACGTTATCCCCTCATTAAGAGAAGCACGTTTACATGAGGTGAGGAAGTGATCATGACATGAAGAACATTGGTAGCCATAGGAGCAAAAGAGGTCAGTGACGCCATGTCACTTTTGTTCGTGCAGCTCGGAAAGGATGAATCTTGTTAGCGTGGACATGTCCGGAACCGTTATCGGATGACACAGACTCAGTCAAGCGTAAAGTTACACCTCTTAAATTAGCTCAAGGTAGATTCACACTAGTTATATCCTTCGATTCGCTACAGCGGTAGTGAATCGACGAAGACAACCAGTGTGGGTAGATTTATGGAATCTCGTAGTTGTATTTTGGATTGTTGTGGTGATTTTTAATTCAGTTGAAGGCTGTTGCTGAATTGGCAGAGAATTGTAACTTTAATCCCTTCAGTGGCGAGAAAATTGGAACACTATCAAACTGCAGGAGTTATAATACTCCTGAGACCCGGTGGGGGCTCACGAGGACCTATTCCTCTTGTTGAGACAATTTTGTACCCATGTTCCTTTTACGGCTTGGGATCTTCTGCACATGTGGAATTTACATTGATTTCAACATCTCAATCTGTGTCCAGTGAAGGGGTTAAGGGAGTTATACCTGTCTCACTCTGTGTATCCCTCGATGCAACACTGTAAGGTCACTTCGTGGATTTGTGATGGGTTCATTACAGTTTGAGCATCGTATAGGCTGGTTATTGACTGCATCATCATCTTCCATGTGCAATAGGCATAGAGTCTCAAGAACCCTTGCGCTCCATTTTCAAGATAAAAAAATGCATACGAAACGTTGCTGCTACATTTATTGATTTTGGTGACGAGGTAGATTCATCGTTGATTGGTTCATCGTCGGTACGCCAAAATGCTACGAATTTGACCACTGCTGCATCATATGTCAGGGAGAAGGTCGCCTGGGGTCACCTCTCGTGGCAGCGGTCAGTCGGCGGCTAAATTGGGCCCGACTCATTTGTGGTGAAGGTCTCTTTTCTTATGGCCCATTTGGAGTCCCCTCATGAGCGCTCGTGTCTGGGGTGTGATGGCTTAGACGAGATTGGTGGGCGTTGGTTTTGTGAATAAATAGTTAGCACTTGCGAATCAAGATGAGGATAGTCTGGCATCGACATGACTCGGCGTCAGATCGTTTCAGTGGGTAGTAAAAGCCACAAAGTGGTTTCAGCAAGAGGCATAGATCCTCATGAGTCCCAGCAACTGCGGGGGCTCATGAAGATCTATACCTCTTCCCATTGGGTTAGTGGTGTTAAAAATTTATCAGCAGTGAACGGTTTAAACTAACAGAATTGAAGTCAAATGAATCGGAATCGTTTATCTGTCAGTGAGCGTGAGGTGTGTGCATGATGTGTGTGCGTAGGCGTAAAGCGGTGGCAGACTGAAGATGAAGTGCGTCAGTTTGGGACAAACCAGAGTGTTGTGCTTCTCTCAGCTTGCAAGCCTGTTTTGTCCGATGAAAACCTGTCAATTTAAATAGCGGAACACGTGCAGGAAGTGAGAAAAAAATTCAGTAAAAAAACAAAACAAACAGCGATCACGCGCCCTCCTATTCTCCCCCCCCCCCCATCCCCCGCCCCCCTAAAAAAAAAAAACAAAGAAGACACCTACTCCTCCCCTCGTAAAAAACACCATGAAGAACAACAGGGCAAAAACAAAAAACAAACCAACCATAAAAAGCAAAAAATAACACCAAACAACAAGAAGAAAAACGCTCGCGTGCGTGCAAGTACAGACGCGCGCAAGCACACAAGCGCGCTCAAGCACACACACACTAACACACACACACACACACACACACTTGCGTAAGACTATGCAAGTTTTGCAATGTGACGCTAACCGACATTACGTAATCTGGTCTCGGAATGTTCGTTCACAAGGGTAGCGCTTGACGCCGTCGTTCCATCTCTTCGCCTCCGGAGTGGGTCAGTACATAACATTTCTGTGCATGCCTTGCCACAGCGACCCCGAGCAAGAGGAGTTCTAGGCACGCTGTCACTCATGCGCATGAGTTGAGTATACACCCCGGTGACCATAAGGTCCTCGGGCCGACGTCCGCCGCCGTTGGCCCGCGCACGGGCCATTGGCGGCGGATGTCGGCCAGAGGACCTTTTCCTTGCCGTCACCCCGCATTGTGCATCTGCCAATACTGATCACGAAGAGTGGCCAGGCCTTGATCGCTAATTCTCACAAGGGGTGGGTCAGCTTCGCTAGTTTAATGTGTAAAAATAATAGTGGTAAAAATTGCATGGTAAAAATCTGCAATGCCGGAGTAAAATCTTGTAAGCCCTGGGACAGAAGGTATATTTGTAGCAATGACAAAATGTGTGCTGGTCTGTGATTTTGGACCCTGGCTCGCCATAGGCTGCATACAAAGCTAGCTTCATTTATGTTGAAAGAAAGCTTCTGCCATCTGATTGTGTAACTTGCACTTGTCCATTCTAAACATGCTTCTTTTGTTGGGATATTCTTAGCATTTTACACACTTTGAAGTCACCTTTTGGTCTGCATAGACTTTTATGAGTCCCCAGGGTATGTGATAAATCTGTCAGCATTGCTCTTAGGTCTTTAACGTCTGCCTCAAAAAATAAATGTAGTTTTGTGTGTTGATCTTGACGATGTAGGCATGTAGTGATCGGTTTGAGAATGTGCTCGTTTATACTGCATAAAATAGTTTAAATGTGCATATGCTGTTTTGTAATTTTGGACCCTCCAGATGTAGGCCATAATGTCCAAAATAGTAGACTAGCACGCAATGCACATCAGTGTTTATAGGATCGAGTTACAACTGTGGAAAATACGAAGAGTGGTCATTACCCCACCCGGGTCTGCCCTGGGGGACTTGGGTGGGGTTAGGTATTTTTTAGTTCCCAGGGTCACCCTGGTCAGCCCCACAGGGTGGGTTTTTCTCTCTATTCTGGGGCATGTGTTTCTGTCTACCCTTTGTCCATTCACCTGTATTTGCCTTTTTAAAACTCTCCCTACTGTCTGCACTGCCTGTAGCTCTTGATATTGTATGTGTGTTGCTAAATGGTCTTAGCTTTATTTAGGCCCCATGTGTTAGGTTTATTTAACGTATTTGACCGGCTGGCGACATACATTCAATGTTCTGGTTTTTTTTGGGTTTTTTTTCACAAGCAGTGCAGGCACGTCCTGAGAAAGCCTTGTTGCTGGCGGGACGTTAAGCAATGTACAATCAATCAATCAATCTCCGGCCTGAACAAAATACAAAGTGTGGCCAAATTGACCTCTTCGGCCTGAAATTCCGTGCAAACAGAGAACGCTGGCCTCCCGTACGGCCATGAGATCAGCAACATGCGAGCTAAATCTGTCCACAGGCATTTGCATGTAAGCGAAAGCACAACATACGCTCAATGGAACGAAACTATGAAAGGGGAAACGAGGATGTACTATCAGCTATATGCATGTTAAAATGTGCGCTGGTCTGTGACTTTGGATCTTGCAGCCGTAAGGTCCAATGTCACATAACAGCATACATCTAATTATTTGTAAAAGCATTGATGAAAAATGGTCAGGTTATTTGCATTTGAATGTCAGCAAAGTATAACAACATGCGTTGAATCGAATTAACTCAGTTATTGCCAGGCGGCGTGACATCAGCAACATAAGATTTACATTGAAACTGAATAAAACTTCATCGGAAAAGGCAGGATGCACGTCGGACATTCGATCGTCAGCAAAACACACCATGCATTTCATTGAATAAAAGCAAATGGAGACTGGGACAAAGCCACAAACCAGCACGCATCGAAATATTTAGAAAATGCGTGAATAATGAATAGTGGGGTTGTAGTGCATATCAGGTTACTTGTGTTTGCCAGTCAACAAAGCACAACATACGCCGAATTGAACTAAGAATTACACATTTTACAGGGGTGGGGGGGGGGGGGGGGGGGGGTGGGTGTGGAGTGAATATAGCAGACTATAATATGTTGTGTGTTGGCTTGTGATTTTGGACCTTACGGTACGAGGCCTGAAAGTACACAGTCCCAGGCCAGCGCATTGTATACGCACATGACATCAGCAACAGAAGATTTACATTGAAACTGAATAAAACTTCAAGAAAAAAAGGCAGGACAGCACATCGGTCATACCCTGATTGTCAGCAAAGCACACCATGCATTGCATTAAATAAAAGCAAAATGAGCCAGAGATTGGCGTTAGGGTTGGAGACTGCCAGAATATGATGCAAACCTTTTGGATGTCAGCAAAGCAAGCCTACCCTGAATATAATGAAAACAGAGGTCGGGGGTGTACCCAATCATCCGCAGAAAAAAAAAAAGAGTTTGGAAGTATAGTAGGTGTGCGCTGAGCTGTGATTTTTTACCGTGCTGCCTTGACTCGTAAGGTCCAAAATCACAGACAAGCGCACAGTTTTGGTGGTCGGTGTCTTGCATTACAGACGATAATGTGAGGCATCAAACGTCCAACCGCGCAATTACCGAAAGGATATAATGTACGTGATATATGGCCTTTCTTTGACTTAAATATAGGGTCCTTGATATGCTGGTTACTTTCGTATTAGCTGTTGTATAGACGTGCTTTGACACAGAAAGTGCAGTCCAAATAGCAGCAAAGTGCGGACATTTTTTTTTTCGTCTTTCGCTTTTTTATTTCGTCCCTTTTTCAGCCAGATTCCATCACACGAGGAAATGGATCAATATGTAATGGGTTTGTGAGATGTGAAGTGGGAGGGCAAACGTGCTTAGTTCATTTCCACCAGACGGTTGTGAATTGGGCGAGCAGAACACTCATCAGAGAGAGACATGGATCCTCATGAGCCCCCGCAGTCGCCT
Source organism: Semisulcospira habei (assembly GCA_036245525.1). NCBI lineage: Eukaryota > Metazoa > Mollusca > Gastropoda > Semisulcospiridae > Semisulcospira > Semisulcospira habei. The sequence goes on along the minus strand of BTPG01000007.1, from coordinate 93,337,516 downwards.
CTGATCTATGCCTCTTGCCGGCTGTAATTATACCTCCCCTCGTTCAGTAGAACAGTTGTCTATTAGTCTGTGTTTATTTCAGAGATTTTATTCAACGTTTCTTGTTAAATGGCACAGGGTTAGATGTATCCTGCAAAAACAGATCCTCTTGTATTCCAGCAGATGCGTATCTATGCTTTTTTGCGGATGAATGGCGTTCTTATTTTAGTGATGGAGGGGTAGAATCGTGACGAACGCTTTTTTCCCCTCATGCTGCTGTTTTGGTGAGATTTTCACCAATAGCTTTGTTTTTAGTGACGTAGAGAACTTGTTGAAGCGACCTGCTCCAGGCAATAAAGAGCTAATGGCTCGCAATATCCTCTTTGTAAAAGTTTGTATCATGTCTTATAGTCACGCTGGACAAAGCGCTAACTTCAAGCGATCTGCTGCAGGACGGCCTTGATCGCTAAAGTTTGACGATACAGTAAGGTTATCAAACAAAGACATTTCCGCTCTTTTTTTTCTTCTTTTCACAATGCGTGTGAGTAGGCTTATTTAACAGATGCTTTCCACTGCCCTGGTGTGAGTCGGTGGAACTCCCCTGCTGCATACAAAGGAGAAGAAGCGCAGAAAAGTATTTAATTTTTACAACATTGAAACGTCAGTAGTTAAAGCGATCTGCTCCCTGCAGTAAAGGATTTAGAGATCGGGTAAGAGAGCCCTTTTGTCTTACAGTAATGTAGGACAAAAGGGATAACTTTAAAGTATGGAGTTTGAATGTCGTAAAATATAAAATTAAAAAAAAACTTTTCTACTTCAAGTTTGGTCGTTAGAGAGTTACTTCCGTTATGCTCAAAAGGCAGCAGAAAACCTCTGGTACGTGTGCATACTCACGTGGATTGTGGACAAGGGGTATAAAAGTCTTAGTTGAGGGCAAGATAACATTGATATCACATTGTTGGAGCAGATCGCTTTAAGTTAGCCCTTTTATCCAGCATTATTTTAAGAACACTTACAAAGGAGATACTGCAAACTATTAATCCTTTTTTTGCCTGGAGCAGGTCCCTTAAATGAACTACGAAATGTTATACTTAAATCAACGGAACACTATGTTATCAGTTGTCTAATCTATGTGTTGTTGAGGACATGTGCATTATGAAATTGAAATTATGAAACTGGAAATCATTTTTCCTTCATGCAAAATTAAAGTAAAAGCAGTCGATGTTTCCATAAAGATTTCTTTTAATTTTTGTGCGAGACAGCGCACATTTTCATCCGCTTTTTTGAACACATTCCACACAGACATTACAAAATTAGGACTGAAAAGGGTTTATAATTTTTTCTATTTCACACACACACGCGAAAAGCACGCAAGAGAGAGGGAGAGAGAGGTGGATATTAGCACAGACAGCACAGGTTGATTATATACAAGGCCTTTCATTCTCGGGAGACTGAGGGGGAGGGGGAGAGAGAATCAATGAATCAATGAAACTTTACTTTTTCAACGGTAAAGGTATTAGCACAGTAAAAAAAAAAAAAAAAAAAAAAAAACACATTTTTTCACACCTGCCGTTGCTGCAACTACGAAAGTAAATAAAGAGGGAAAGGGGGAGCCGCGTTTCATTGATGAACCATCCCCCCAAAAAAACAAACAAACAAGCAAACCCAAAAAACCTAAACAACCAAAAACAAACAACAGCAACAAAAAGTACCACGAAAATACAAAGGCACACGCACGCACGCACCCACACACACACACACGCACGCACACATCATACAACACGCACAAATAATACACGCGCATTTGGTTTTGCACATCTCTTGATACCTAATATAACATTCAAATAAATGTTAAAGCAGGCACACACATATATATATATATATATATATATATATATATATATATATATATATATATATATATATATATATATATATATATATATATATATATATATATATATATATATATATATATATATATATATATATATGTATCTGAATAGACTAGTCCTAAAACGGTATAGTGCTGAACATATTACCTGTAAGAATGAGTGTGTGTGTGTGTGTAGAAATGAATTTAATAGGCATTTATCGTTTTTTTTAATCATTTCATAGAGATTGTAGTCGATTTTTCGTCGTCTTTAAAAAAAATAACAACTAATGTACATGTATATTTTATACAGAACTTTTTACAGAGATTTTTACGGTGTGGAACATTTTTGCTTTGGGGTTGTATCTAATAGGAGATAGTGTAAACGTTGATAGCTTTTGCGCGCGCGTGTGTGTCGGGTTTGAGGATCTTTATGGAGAGAATATTGGTGTCAATCTGGAAAGGCGGGAATGGGGTGATTGAGGCGGGGTGCGGATCGCTGTGCTTGGAGAAGGACTTTTTTTTAATTTTTTTAATTTTTTATTAAATACTGTAATGTTGCGCTGGCATGTGGTTTTGGAGCGTACGGCCTTGGGCCGTACGTTCCAAAATCACAGACACGCGTACACCAACAGTGCGCTGCAACATCTAACATCACAGACCAGCTTACGTTAACCCCTTGACTGCTACTGACGATACCGCTCGGCGGAAAGACGCGCAGTTACCTGTACGCGTCTTTTTTGTCGAACGGTACCGGGGGGGGGGGGGGGGGGGGGGGGGGGGGCATCGTCAGTAGCAAGCAGTCAAGGCCGTAAGCGCTTCACTGGCGGCAACATGCGAACACCACCCAGCTGCAAGCGGCAAAGAACCACATGAGCCCCCGCAGATGCGGGGGCTCATGAGGTTCTTTGCCGCTTGCTGGCCCTGTTTATATTGTTGCTTGCATTGGTGGGATTCTTCCGTGTTGAATTTGCCCACTTTGAAAGACATAACTTTATTTCCACCGGCAGTGAAGGAACCCCTTCACTGCCGGTGGACGCAGGTTGTGATTTTGGAAATCATTATGAATTCAGTGCCAACGATCTCCAGCCGTCAAAGGAGCATGGATACAACGTGGTTTCGGCAAGAGACATAGATTCTCATTATCCCACGCAGTTGCGGGGGAACATGAGACTCTATACCTCTTGCAGTTGTTTGGTGTCGTTCATTTTTTTTCTCGGCAGTGAAAGGGTCAATACGATTTGGGAGATGGGGGGGGGGGGGGTGGGGGGGGGGGGTGGACAGGACGGACTCCTGGGCTCTAGATGCCGGTCGAGATTTAAGCGAACGGGGTGAGAGCCACTTCGGATCTGATCTATGGGTATCAGTGGCTCGAGACGGAGATGGGCAGGAAGGAAATCAATGGGAGCTGTAGACTGAAAGCCCTGCTATCTCATGCATCGGTGGAACAGATGTACGTCGGTGGTGGTGCTGTTCGGAAGCAGATTGCATTTTTGGACTGAGTTCATTCAAATCGACGATAATAGGTTAAAAGGTGCTGCCAGAATATATGGCAACTCAAATATGAACAGATTTATGGATTCGGGAAAAGGCGTGTATTCACATAACCCGTTCAGTCCTGACACACCACAAGATATGGATTGACCATGTTAGTTTAAGGTTGGTGTCTGAATAGCTTATTCAGGCATCAGCCAGAACTATCATGGTCGATCTCCTGGATCTTTGTGAAGTCGTTAGAGGACAAGTGGAAACTTTGAGAAAAGAAAATCTCATCAAAGAAAGTAACACGCTTAGGACAGTTGTCATTGTTAAGCGTGTTCTTTCTTTGCTGGGACTTTTTTTTTCTTTTTTCATTTTATGCCTATTTGGTCTGGATGGGGGGGGGGGGGGGGCAAAGATCCTGCTGGTACTGTAGGAATTCCTGAGGACATGTCCATCTTGCAGATATATATTGATCAACAAAAGAAACACGAATTTTTTTACCATAGCGCTTTTCTTCGTAAATATGCTGTAATCCAGGTTATTTTGACGTCATTTATTAGAAAATGTCATAAAGAGTGTGTAATGTCGTGTGCAAATAGAATGTTTAGTCTTAAAAATCGCACATGGATGACTTATGACGTCATCAGAGACACTACCATTACAGGATATTAAAAGTGAAATGGGGAGCATCTGCAGAGGACACAGATAAAAGCTAACCAATGTGCAGTGTCACTAGGGTCCGTGTGCCTGAAAACCCGCCCTGTTTGGTCTTGACCAACATTTCGTTTGTCAAAGGCAACTAAATAATCAACATGACCTACAAACATGAAAATCAAAATGTTCTTTCTTTTAGGTTAGCGGCCATATTTACCTGATCAAATGGATTTGGGTGTGTTCTTTATCTCTGTGTGAGTCACTGAAGCATAACAAATAGTTTGAGAGTAATTCACATTAAATCAAATAAGATTTATTAAGAAAATGATGTGCACTGGAAGTTCTGGTTCTCTAATGAATTTTTCGAGTCAAATTACGTTTGAGGCAGTTAATAACATTATAAGCAATCCACACAACCTGTGTGTTAAAACATATCACAGAAAACTTGCTTTACAGAGTGTGTCCAGTTTTGCTTTTTTTTCCACTAATGAAACCCTGTGTACTCCACGGTAGCCATGGGCGATAACTCATCTAATTTTTGGTGTGAAGGTAGCTCAGACAGTAGGCTGAACATCTGAAGTAAGCAACAAATAAAACTTTCTTGTTTTTCTGTCAGGGTGACTCTTTGTTTGCGGGTACACTTACAGACACTTTTCGCGTTTTTAATCGAAGTCAGTATAGAAGAGGTTACGTTGAAGGTAACAATGAAGTGTTTATGTGACATATAGAGTTGCAAGAACAGACACCCCCCCCCCCATTCCCCCTCACCGCCCCCTCCCCCTCACCGCCCCCCCCCCCCCCCCCCCACACCCCTCACCGCCCCCTCACCCCCCCCCCCCCCGCCCCCTGCGTTTTGTGAATAACTCTTGGCTCATCATGAAGAACTTGCCTGTTGCAAATATATACACGAGGTTCGCCGAGTCGTGGAGTATCTGCATGCTCACAGAAATGGTTTACGTCAGGCGCTGTCCGGCAAGTCCAACCCTCGTTGAGATTCTCCAGCAAACTGTTGACATCAATCCTTATGCCATACACCTCCATCTGCAAGAGTCATTTTCATGAGCTCCTGCTGTCGCAGGGGCCCGTGAGATTCTATGCATATTGATGACAGTGATCAGCCGCAGTTACCTCCTCAGTTTGGGGTCTTCACTCAGGTTCAACTCTATGTCCAGCAAGATAAAAGACCAAAAAATGTCCCCTTCAGATGTGCTTCCGGGAAGCCTTTCCGACTGATTTGGGTGAGATACTGTGCAAATCAGAGCACTAGTTATAGAATAATCGACAACTACGTCTCTTGAAGAACTGTAATGTCTTCTCAAGAGCAGTAAATCGGTTTCAAAGACAGGTTTGCTTCAAGACGTAGCCGGGAAGCGAGTGCTTTTCCTTTTGTACTTGCATTCCGTTTAGTTTGTTTGAAGTTGCTGTAGATAAGTGAGAAACGCAACTGAATATTCTGCAGTTAACTTTAAAGTGACCTTTACCAAGGCGGGCTGTGACTGCTCAAATTCTCCAATGCAGCGGGTTCTCAGTGTTATCTTGCCTTAACTTGCCGTGACTTTTCTTCACTTCTTTTCACAATCCATTTGATTAGGTACACACAAACAGAGATTTTCTTCTGCCCCTCATAGGCACCGGGGGAAGGGAGGGGGATTCCTGCATACAAAAGAGAAGAAGAGCAGAAACGTGGTTGTTTTTACGACATTCAACCGTAATAAGTTGGCCCTCTTGCTTAGCGTTAGTGTAAGAAATATCAAGAACATGTATAGCGGAGATATTGCGATCTGTCAAACCTTTTACTGCATGGTGTAGGTCGCTTTAAACACAAACTCATTTTGTAGAAGTGTGATGTGAGACGCTGCACAACAGTGGTGTGTCTCCCCACAAAAGCAATAATAAAAATCCCTATGGCAAAATAAAGTTGTAAAACAGGGACACAGTTGTGAGGTGGAGGCGCTGCAAGGCGGTGACGTGTCTCCCCAAGGAAGCGACACACATATTCCATACGGGAGAATAAAGTTGTAAAGTCAAGCCTTAGTTTTGTTGTATCTGTCATATGCAGTCGCCATTTGCAGCATAAATTGTCCCAACACAAAATCGTCCGTCTGGCTTGCAAATGTCCTTCCCAAATCAGGCGTACAGCTGCTCTCCTGGAGACGTGTCCTTTATCTTGTCGGCATTGCTTGAGGATCTCTTCTGACAGTCCACAAGTAACCCCTTGTCCATGACACAGCAGCAGATGCATCCTAGAGACCATCGGGGACTCGTGAAATGTTGTGTACCACCTGCAGCCTGCTTGCATTCCTTTTTTTGGGGGGTCTGTTTCTCAGACTGAGGTATTCCGGGTTCAGGCTTAAAACTCTTTCATTGCCGGGAAATGCCACCACCGCACAAGTGCCTCTTGCTGACCACACGTTGTTTGTGGCCCATGCTGGTTCCCTTCTTTGCTTGCCAGAGGCAGCTTGGTGGTGTGCATTTTATTTCTTAACGTCCACCTCTTCAGTTACTTCTTGTCTCACTTGAAAAGATAAGTACGTGTAGTCCATTTCTGTCTGTTTAAATATAAAAAAAGATGTTTAGCCCGAAAACTAAATAATCTGTATCGTAATTGACCCATCCAAGCGTGTTTCCTTTCGTTGGGATTTTTGTGTGTGCATAATACTTTTTTTTAGAATCATCTGCTAACACACAACGTATAAAGAAAACAAGGCGGATGATGTATTTATTTGATGCTTCAGTGGTAGTGCCTAATTCTTTTCGCCCCTGTCCGGAATGATCCTTCTCCCTCAGACCCATCGATCCGTCTTCAGCAGTTGGTGCTGGTTGGTAAGCTGCTGAAACTCCAGCAGAGCTGTGCTAAATGTCTTTTTCTGTCGTCTTGTGTTGGGTGACAATTACTCTCGGGTTTCCCCTGGGGCGCCAGGGACACAGATGAGGAGAGCTTCTTGGCCCGTTTTGCTCCATAATGATGTAGAGCGTAGGAGTGAGGTCAGGTTAGAGAAAGGGAAAGAGAGAGAACGAACGAATGAAACAATTTATTGCAGGATAAAGCTTTAGGCTCACAAACCATTCTTATAGGCTGTAAAATGTAATGATAATAATAATAATACCAATGTACATAAAACAATAATAATAATATCAATGTACATAAAACAGTATAATAATATACATATAATAATAACAATAACAATATCATACATGTAATAATGCTAATAATAGTAACTTGGACATTAGAATTAGACATTTTCGGGCAATCGGAAGTAGTTGAAGAGAATTGCACATGTTCCGACAAATACAGTGCATTAAAGACCAAGCCAAAATATGCGATACCGCTTGTTTGTCCGTGCTTTTTAATTCACTATTTTAGTCGAAACGTGTAATTTTCACCTACAACGTCCATTGAAATCACAACGATCTACACTCAGAGAGAGGGAGAGAGATTCCAAGCGTTTGTGCATGTGTCCTGTGAATGACTTTGAAAATGTTGTCAGGCGTTTGTGTACTTGTCTCTTGTCAGGCGTTCGTGCATGTGAGTGCCTGTCTGTGTTATTGGACTTTACGGCTGGAAGACGTATCGTCCACCATCAGACCAGGGCACGATTGTTTTCAGTTGTGTGAGTGTGTGTTTGTGCGCGCGCGCGCTCACTGTGTGGTCCAGCAAAGACCTACATGTATTCAATATATCGTCTTTGCTTCCATAACGATATATTAGTGCATTGGTTCTGTCCAACGCAATACGTGGCATTAAAGGGATTTCACCGTGGATGTGAGAATGTTTGAACAAGGCATCGATTGCATGATTGATTTTTGCTGGTTACAACCATAAAGAAAAGAACAATGGACGCTCTGTTTTGTTGCAGCATTAACACCCCCGTCGCCAGTGTGCACGCTTTCATATGATTTATTTCACTGTGTGTGGCAGATCTGCAGCATGTAACCAACACGCTGATATTTGCTTGCTATGACAATAAAAGAAAGAAAATTGGACACTCTGTTTTGTTGTATTGTTAACCCGTTCATTGCGGGGAAAATGTAAACTTAACGCCATCAGACTGTAAGAGGTATAGATCCTCATGAGCCCCCGCAGTTGTGAGTGTCTGTGCCTCTTTTCTAATAGCACTTTATATCCAAGTTTCTTTGAAGGCTGAAGCCCTTTGTTTTTGGATTAAAAAAGATTTCAGAGACACAATCTGCGGTTACTGGCAGGGAGAGGGTCAACATACCAGCCTGCATGTTTTTATATTGCCGTGTCAGCAAGTCCTGCAGCATATAACCGGTTAGGTATGCTGATATTTGCTTGTTATAGCAATACGAGAAGGAACATTGGACACTTTATTTCGTTGTATTGATAACATCATTGTCATCCATCATGCTTTCATCTCTCTGTGAAAGATACATTGTATACGTATGTAACCCGGTGCGCTGATATTTGCTTGTTATCGCAATAAGGAACAGAAAATGGGACACAGTATTTGTTTTATTAATAACATCATCGGCACTCTTCACGCATTCATATATCAGTGAAAAATCTTCAGTTCAAAGCTTTCTGCTCCAGGGCGGGCCGGATTTTATGGCTCAAGCTCGCCTTGTTGTCATGCATCAACTAAGACTTTTCTAATTCTATCCTTCTTTTCGCAATCCATGTAAGTAGGCACGCGGCAACAGAGGGTTTCTACTGCCCTTTATTCGCATCGTTGGAACTCTTGCACGTACATTGGAGAAGAAGGTCAGCTTTATTTTTTTAAATATTATTTTAGGACATTCAGACAATACGTTAAGTTAGTTGTTTTGTGCGGCATTATTATCAGACATACTACGGACATTTATGGGCGAGATATTGCGAACTATTAAAACTTAGTTGCCTGGAGCAGGTCCTGTCAAAATCGGTGTACTCAGTATGTCACTGGGTGTAAGCCATAAATACACCACATTCGTTTAATCCCCTCTTAGACCGACCTTTGCTGAAAGCATAAAAAAAATACTCTAACCCTTTGTGTCCCAGGGTCGAAATCCGCAAATTTAGGAGTCGCCCTCAGAAGTCTGTACTGCAGTTTAGGAGGCAGGTCGACCATGATAGTTAATAATAATAATAATTATAATTAATAATAATAATAATTACGGTATTTATAATGCGCTTATCTTATAATAATTATAACTCTAAGCGCACACTCACAACTCGCGCACGCATGCGCACGCTTTAGACAATGACTCACGTACCACAAACAGTGAAATACATTACGACGGTCAGCTTGGGGTGGGGAGTGCGGTGATATAGTGCTAAAACTGTTGAAAGAGGTGAGTTTTGAGGGCGGACTGGAAGGAGGAGAGAGAGTGTTTCTGACGGAGAGAGAGTGGGAGAGTGTTCCAGATGGATGGACCGTAGACGGAGAAGGAGCGGGGACCGAAAGTGTTAAGTTTGGTGCGAGGGATGTGGAGGCGGAGAGGGTCGGAGGCAGAGCGGAGGGAGCGGGAAGGTGTGTAGGGGTGAAGTAAGTTGGAGAGATAGGCAGGAGCGCAGTTGTTCAGGGATTTGTAGCAGAGAGACAGAACTTTGTATTGGATGCGTTGGGGGATGGGGAGCCAGTGAAGGAGTTTGAGCAGGGGTGTGATGTGGTCGGATTTTTTCTTTCTGAGGACGAGGCGGGCAGCATTGTTCTGGACGCGTTGGAGAGTGAAGATGGTGGATTGAGGGAGACCGGAAAGGAGAGAGTTGCAATAGTCGATGCGAGATAAGATGAGAGAGACAGCAAGTTTGGTGGCAGCTTCGGTAGTGAGGTATTTTCTGATCTGACTGATGCGGCGAAGGTGGAAATAGCATGCCTGGGTCGTGGCGGAGACGAAGTTGGTCATGGACAGAGAGGAATCGAGGATGACGCCGAGGTTCTTGGCCGAGTCAGAGAGGGAGATGGGGGTGCTATCGAGTTGAAGGTGGAGAGAGGGAGGGAGCTGGGAGAGTTTTTGGCGAGTGCCTACCAGCATGGCTTCCGTTTTGTCATCGTTCAGTTTCAGCTTGTTTGCTGTCATCCAGTTTTTCACGTCTTTGTAGCAGTCAGCCGTGCGAGTCAGTAGTGACTGAGTGTTGTCGAGTTTGTCTTTGTCTTGCAGTTGTGAGTCGTCAGCGTAGAGGTGGTGGTGTATGCGGTGAGACTGGATGATGTTGGACAGAGGAGAGGTGTAGAGTGTGAATAGGACCGGGCCCAGGACGGACCCCTGTGGAACTCCGCATGAGAGCGTTACCGGGTTGGAAGAGACGCCGTTGATGGTGACGGACTGCTGTCTGTCAGAGAGGTAGGAGAGAAACCAGGAGTGAGCAGAGTCAGTGATGCCGAAGGAGTGGTGGAGTCGGTGGAGGAGGATAGAGTGGTCTATAGTGTCAAAGGCGGCAGAGAGATCGAGTAGTGTAAGAAGGGAGATGTTGCCAGAGTCAGTGGAGAGAAGCAGCTCGTTTAAGATATGTAGAAGGGCTGTTTCAGTGCTGTGATGTTTGCGATAGGCAGACTGGAATGGACTGAGGAGGTTGTTGTCGGTGAGATGGAGGTTGAGCTGGTTGAGAACAACCTTCTCAAGAAGCTTGGACAGGAAAGAGAGATTGGAGACTGGGCGATAGTTCTTGAGTTCGTTTGGGTCGAGGTTGTGTTTTTTGAGGAGAGGACGGACGATGGCGGACTTGAAGATATCGGGGACGGAGCCGTTTTCCTATGGGCGCCAAGCTATTCTGGCACCACCCTTGAACTATCATGGTCCATCCATGTCTTGTGGTGTGTGTTGAACTTGAACGAGCTAAGGCGTGTGGTGAAAAAAACCCGCATGTACAGCTGAAGATAGAACTTGCATCTTTTGCACCGAGGCACCACCGAGAAGAAGAGTGCTTCGTCCTTGGCATGTCCTGTCTATTTTTTTGGACAGTGTTTGTTCGTGTCTTGAGCGGTGGAGGGACGCTAATTGCTTGGCTAAAACGAATCACTGATCAAAAACTCATTCCTCCATAATCGTCGGAGCGAGTAAACTTTTTCATGAAAGGCTGTGTTACCGCCCGATTACTCGCACCCCATCGTGCTGGGAACAAGCGAGTAGCAAAGCCTTGGCCTTTCTCCAAGAGGCACAGATCCTCATGAGCCCCTGCATCTGCACGGGCTCATGAGGATCTGTGCCTTTTGCTGGCCGTCACGAACGTCTATGTTGAAACAATCAGACGCCCATCATGCTGGGGACAAGTGAGTAACGAACGCATGAAAGAGGCACAGATCTTCGTGACCCTCTGCATGGGCAGGGGCTCATGGGGATTCGTGCCTTTTTTTAAGGTCTGGTGGTTGTTAATTGCCGGGTCTAGATGCTGGGGACAGTCTTAGCCCAGTGACTGGCGCGCACATCCCTTGTGTTCCCCCAGAGAACGCAAAATATGATCTTGTGAGGAAATTGACCTGTGCATGGCGACTCCGGAAGTCAAAGCGAAGCTCATCTGCCAAACTTTACTTTTGACTGAAGTTATTGAAAATTGAATTTGTTGAAACTGAAAGTGTGTATTAAGGGCTTCGTTTGTTAATGTAAACTCATTCTAGAAAGCAGCAAAACATTTGTACCTCACTACGTATTTTGTTTATTGCCATATACGGCACGGTAAACCCCGTTAGCATTCTAGCTGATCGTTGAATGGAATGTATGATGCAATTTGATCACGCGATTCGTCGTTCCGCAAGACCCCTTCCGTAAGAGCCTCTGCGATGGAGATTAAGTACAATGGAGCAGCTAAGTCGATTCCATCTGCAAGATGTAGATTGGCAGGGGTTCATGAGCAGTGGCTCATGGGGATTTGTGCCTCTTGTTTACTCCTATTAACGCATGTGCCGAAGGAATTCTCGCAGTTTTCAACACGTTCTTTCAAGACAATCCCAGACCTCTTCTGTTTGCATTCATGAAGCATAGATTTGCAAGTGTCCATGCAGTTTACAGAGACTCATGATCGATTATTGCTGATATCGGACTCTTAGTATTAAGTCCGTGCTTTTCAGACGGAATAGATCGATGATCTGCGTCCCATCGTGATAAAAAAAAAAAAAAAGCAATCAGTTTTTCAGAGGGAAGAGCCGAACGTGGTGGGATTCGCTTCCAGTTGATTTGTCCGAGTCTGCTGCTCTTGAAATGAGTTGAAGAAGATCACGATGCAAAGAAATGGGATTGGGAAAGGAAATTCCTAGGCCAAATCCGTACCATCTGCAAGAGGCATAGATTCTCACGAGCCCCTGATGTCGTAGGGGTTCATGAGAATCTGCGCCTCTTGCTGGCGCTCATCGGTCGTAGCAGTCCCTCACATGGGTAGTATTGTTTTGAGTAAGGAGTATACAGCTATTTTTTTTCTGTTGTTAATCGTTGGCCACATGGCTCGGGTTTTCAATCGTCTGCTAGGCACTACTTGAAATATTGGCTAAAACTGTGCTAGTTCAAGGGCGTTGGCGGTACGAGTAAACGTACTTTGACGCGAAAACGTTTTGATGCAGTTGTCCCCATCGATCTTTTCCTATAATCTAGCGATGTCTCGAACCCGTAGCTCAACAGGAAATGCTCATTTACCGCCTTGTGAAGAAAGCCCCCGAGTCACATGTTGACGAAAATGTAAAGTTTTCCTTTTCTTGCCTTGCTAATTGTTAGTTACGAGGTTGCTTGCGGACACCATCGATATCTAAAACCATTCCATCTAAATGCAGTTTTGCACGTGCAGTGCCTGACAGTGCCTGGCCTGCTGTCTGTGAGGGCACGGGAATATGTGGACGTGCTTGCCATATCCTGTCGTGCGCTTTTCAGAGACAAATGCATCACTCTCTGGAAGCGTCTGGTTAGAAATTCGTACAAGTCGCGGAGGAATGGTCTTCTGCGTCAGTGGTCCTGGGGTAATGTTTGCTGATGAACATAGCGGTCCGTGGCGCAGTGGTAAAGGCGCCTGCCACCAATGCTAAAGATGCGGGGTTCAGTACCGAGTTCCGGCCTCGGACTTTTCTCCTCAAGTAAGTGTCACCGTTAATTCGGGCGCACCGTCGGGGGCTCTTTCTCCGGCTCTTCCTCCCATTCCACTTTGGTACGGGTTTAAGGCCACTTTATAAATTTCAAATACAAGCGATCAAAATTTCTGAAACCTTCGCACCACGTGAATGTCTTGTGTCTTGTACTGTATTTGTCTTCAGTGTGTATGCGTCTGTGTCACGTGAGCGTGCGCGTTGGGTTCAGTTTGCGGCGCTTTGAGCCGATTCGCAGAATTGGGTAAAGCGCCTGTATAATAAACGGTATTATTATTATAGCGCCTGGAGATGAGACTCGCCAGTCGACTAGGATTGCTTCTGAGAACGTCTGATAAGCTGTGCGCTCAGCTCAACAGGCGCTTCTCCACGGGGGATAATGTGCACTGGATGCACGTTTCGAGCCGTATTTTCGTATGTGCAACGATTAAGTTTTGTTTCCGTTTGTGGCTGGCATGCTACTACTGACGAATCACATGGTTCCACAATGGAAAATAAAAATGACACGTCCCGGTTTAGATCTAGCGAAATTTGCGTTAGAAGCATTCGACCAGTACGAAGTTTTAGCACGCTGTGCAATGTACAAGCGTGCCATACGATGTTCTGTCTAGCCGTACAAAGTGTCATTGTTTCATTCTGGACAGCTTTTCATCAGGCTAGCTATAGAATGTGGCAGATCATATTCAGAATTTCCCTGTTCTGTCTTATCCTTGGTTATCCCCCCGTGACTCGAATCAGATGAAGTCGGCGTACTACCTACAATGCCACATTTTTGACAGCAGTAGGACGGGGTGGGTCATATTCAAAATTGCCTTATTGCACTACTCCACACAGGTTGTCTCCCTGGATTCGAGTCGAATCGAGGGCGACAGCCAGTGTGGCACTACTCTTGATGTATCATCTTCGATCCATCGCGGATGACCTCCCTGAAGGGACCCAGGGAAATGTGAGACAGCCAGGCGCCATAAATGCCTGAGGCTTTGAGGCTATTCGTTCGTGAGTGGCCCGTAGCTCGTATGAGCATCAGATGAGGACACTGGTTCCTTTACCCATGACTGACTCTCTGATTGAGCCCTGGGCATCCAGCTGCAAGCCGTGTCGCCGGATTGCAGTGTTAAAAATAGATATTGATCTCTTCTCCTTGAAAAATAATGCAGGTCTCTCTAGGTATATATAAATTTGATCAGTGCTGTTTCAATCGTAAACTTATGCGGTTGCCTCACTCTGAGGATTTCAGTTTGGGGAAGGGGGTGGGGGGGGGGGGGGGGGGTGGGGGGGGGGGGTTGTGTGTGTTTGGGTGGATGCCGAAGGAAACAAAAAAGAATATGTTGGTCTCTGAGTGAGATAAATTAGGTTTGCGCTTTTTTTAGTCGTAAACTGTTGTGGCTTCCTCAGTCTGAGGGGTGAGAAGATGCAAGAGAAGTGGGGGGGGGGGGGGGGGGGGGTTGGGGATGCGGAAGAAAGCAAAAAAGATGATGCAGGTCATAAGGTAGAGAGAGAAAATTTGGCCAGCGTTCAGCGTTCTTTCAATCGTTAGCTTGTGTAGCCTCCTTTTTCGAGGATGCAAATCAAATGGGAGGGAGGGGTGGCGGATTGGGGTTGGGCAGAAGAAACCAGAACATGCATGTCTCTATGTAGAGATACATTAGGTCTGCGTTCATTCGCTCGTAAACATAAGTGACTGCCCTAAATCGGAGGGTGCAGAAGGTTACACCCTCCACCCCCCCCCCCCTCCACACACACACACACACACTAGTTGTCATCCTTGATTCGATGCCGCTCAGCGGTAGCGAATCGAGGGTGACAACCAGTGTGGTTAACTCGCTTGTACATGCAGCTACCGATACTGATTACAGTGCCGGTGGCTGCATGCATAAGGGGGTTAATGGGACCAATCGATCCATCTGCTGCTATTTAGGCGTGAACGTTGTGCTTAGCAGGCAATTCTGAAATGGTGGTAATTAGAATCAGGAAGTGGGTGGGCTGTGCCAGTTTGATCGAATTACCGTCAGGGCGATGGTGCACTGACATGCAGATCAGTGCTGCCCTGCGAAGGCAAAGGACGACATGGCCATTTTACGAAAAGCGAGATTTTCATTGAGATACAATGGAAATCTCGCTTTTCACAAAAGTGGACTTAGCGTCTTTTTGCATTCACAGGGCAGATGGTGGAGTCAGCCGCTTGATTGTCACGTAAGGGGATGCATTGCCTCGTCACGCGAGAGCGAGAGTCAGTGGCTGCATCTATACTAATGGTCAAAACTTATGGGCCTCATTTTATTGCAGCCCGCCGGGTCTGCCCTGGGGGACTTGGGTGGGGTTAGGTATTTTTTAGTTCCCAGGGTCACCCTGGTCAGCCCCACAGGGTGGGTTTTTCTCTATTCTGGGGCATATGTTTCTGTCTACCCTTTGTCCATTCACCTGTATTTGCCTTTTTAAAACTCTCCCTACTGTCTGCACTGCCTGTAGCTCTTGATATTGGATGTGTGTTGCTAAATGGTCTTGGCTTTATTTAGGCCCCATGTGTTAGGTTTATTTAATGTGTTTGACCGGCTGGCGACATACATTCAATGTTCTGTTTAGTTTTTTTTTTTTTCACAAGCAGTGCAGGCACGTCCTGAGAAAGCCTTGTTGCTGTCGGGACGTTAAGCAATGTACAATCAATGTACAATCAATCATTTTATTGCAGAAGCACCGAAAACACCACACAAATAATGTAACAATACTTGGAGTCAGTACTTTGCTAATTTATTCAGTAACAATTTCATTTATGTTTTGAGTAAATGAAGCAATTGTAACAACAGAAGTACGCTAGAATGTTCACCCACCCCTCATTTGAAAAGTCACACAAGGCTGGTTTAGTCAGTAGCGACTGTACCCACCGTTTGCAGCCAAGCATTCAATGCAGCGTTGACGCATGGAGTTTACCAGGGTTCGGAGAACATGTTTTGGGATCGCTTCCCACTCTTGATGCAGGAACTGAGTCAGCTGGGGGATGCCTTGAGGTGGGGGGTGGTTGCTGACTACATGTTGCCCCAGCACGTCTCAAAGGTGCTCGATGGGAGCCAGATCAGGTGAACGAGCTGGCCACTCCATCCTCATGATGCCCCGTTGCTCAAGATACTCATCCACCACACGGGCGCGATGAGGTCGAGCGTTGTCGTCCTGCAGAACAGCATTGTCGCCTATAGCTTGAAGAGCTGGCTGGATGAGGGGCTGCACAATCTCGTCCCGATAGCGCAGTCCAGTCAGGGTGCCTCGGATGACGTGGAGGGGGGGGGGGGGGGGTCCTGCCTTCCCTGCTGAAGCCTGCCCAGACCATGACTGAGCCTCCTCCGTAGCGATCCACCTCTTGGACGCATCCATCCGTGAATCACTCGCCCTGGCGTTTCCAGACCTTCACCCTGCGTCATGGAAGGACACAGTGAACCGTGACTCATCAGTAAACAGAACCTGAGTCCACTGGAGTCTGTTCCACCTCACATGTTGACGACACCAGGCAACCCGGGCTCTGCGATGAGTTGGAGTGAGGGATATTCTCACTGCTGCTCTGCATGCTGACGTTAACGTTTGCAGCTTGGATCAGTTGACGACGCAGAGTGGTTGACGTGACAGTTCGGTCGCGCAGAGCCGCCACACAGAGGTATCTGTCCTCCCTTCTGCTGGTGCAGCGCGGGCGTCCTGAGCAGGGTCGTCGTTCTGCCCTGCCAGTTTTTTGGAATCCTGTCAGCAGCCTCTGGATCACTGAATGGGACACCCCAAAACGTCTCCCAACTTCTCGTCCGGAAATTCCATCCTGCAGCCATGCTAGCGCCAGGCCTTGATCTACTGGCGTTAAGCTTCGTCGTGGTGGCATGGTTAGGAAAGTGACAATTATGCCCTTACTGTACTGGTATTTGTAGCGAAACAGAAGTGCTCACTGTTCACGACTGACCCCTTTAGCACGTGCATCACGACTTTACCGAGTTTTTCCACCTACCTGCCTTTGGTCTCTCTCTCTCTCGGCTTGACTTCGCGAACGAAGATTTTATAGGAGTTGCCCACGACGTCTGCAGGCTTGTTCGTGGCTGCGGAGGCCAATCCGGGACAGGCAGGTTCGACCGCAGTGGCTGCAGGGGGAGGTATGGCCAGGGTTCTGAGTTGCGGCATCTCTGTTGTTTCTCCTGAGCCGCTTGTCCTTAAGGCTAGCTCTGCAAGAGTCCTCAAAGGAGACAGCTGCCTTGTAAATGGTGGAGCGCCAGGTGTCACGGTCCGCAGCAAGCGAAGACCACTGGTGGTGGTCGATTTGGCAGGCACTAAGTGACTTTTTGAGACAGTCTTTGTATCTCTTCTTTGGTGCCCCTCTGTCGCGGTGTCCAGTAGCAAGCTCGCCGAACAGGGTGATCTTTGGTAGGCGATGATCCTCCATCCTGGAGACATGCCCCGCCCAGCGGAGCTGTGTCCGCAGCAGCAAAGCCTCGATGCTCACAGTTTCAGCCTGTTCAAGGACCTCGACGTTGGTGACATAGTCACTCCAGTGAATGCCCAGGATGGTGCGCAGGCAGCGCTGGTGGAAGCGTTCGAGGAGTCGTAGTTGGCTGCGGTAGAGGGCCCAGGACTCGGAACCATACAGCAGGGTGGTGAGGACCACACGCTGATCTTGGTGCCTGTTTTCAGCTGTTGATTGTGCCACACACGCTTGAAAAGTCGCCCGAAAGCGCTGTTCGCTTTCGCCAGCTCCTTGTCCAGCTTGGCGTCCGACGTGATAATGCAGCCAAGGTAAGTAAACTGGTGCACTGACTTTAGTTCAGACTCGCCAATGGTGATGTGAGGAGGGCGATACACTGTCTTGGTGCCGGCTGATGGAGGACCTCTGTCTTTTTCAGACTGACCTCGAGTCCAAAGAGCTGGGCAGCGTCTGCGAAGCAGGACGTTATGCGCTGCAGGGCTCTCTCTGTGTGTGCAACGAGGGCAGCGTCATCAGCAAAAAGCAGCTCACGAATCAGTTGGTCTAGGGTTTTCGTGTGGGCCTGCAGTCGTCTGAGGTTGAACAGGCTGCCATCGAGACGATACCTGATGTACACTGCATCGTCATCATCGAGGTCCACTGTGGCCTGCTTCAACATCATGCTAAAAAAGATGGTGAAGAGGGTCGGTGCCAGCACACAGCCCTGCTTTACGCCATTGAGAATAGGGAATGGTTCTGAGAGGTCATTGTTGAGTCTGACCTGGCCTTGCTGGTCCTCGTGTAGCTGGACAATCATGCTGAGGAACTTTGGGGACAGCCAAGTCGCTCCAGGATCTGCCACATGCCTTGCCTGCTCACAGTGTCGAACGCTTTTGTTAGGTCGACAAACGTTACGTACAGCCCTTTGTTCTGCTCGCGGCACTTCTCCTGAAGCTGTCTCAGCACAAAGACCATATTGGTGGTGCTCCTGTTTGCTCTGAAGCCACACTGGCCCTCTGGGAGGTGGTCTTCAGCGATGGCAGGTACCAGACGATTCAGGAGCAGCCTTGCAAGAATTTTCCCAGCAATGAACAGCAGGGTAATTCCCCGATAGTTGGAACAGTCAGACTTCTCGCCTTTGTTCTTGTACAGGGTGATAACGACAGCATCACGGAGATCCTTTGGTAGTGTTCCTTCCTCCCAGCAGCAGAGAAAGAGGTCATGGAGCTTGTTGTGCAGTGCTGTGCCTCCATGTTTCCAGATCTCTGGCGGTATTCCATCAATGCCTGCTGCTTTGCCACTCTTGAGCTGGTGGATCGCTGTGAGGGTAATCTGTCCTTCACCCTATAGTCTAGCAGATTACGCAATTTCTGCAGAGGTAAGTAGTTCGTCAAAAGAGTAACAATGGTTTGCAGGTATGAAACGGTACTAGCCTAAACGAACAATCAACGGTAAAAGAACTGCCTGAGGCAAACCTAGGAATTTGTCGATAACTTCCAAATTTGGTCTTATGACGATTTCGATCAGGAGCACCACATAAATGTGCATCTCTGATTGTGTCGGATACAACTCGCACCTTGCAAGTATGTGGGTTTTTTTTTTTTTTTTTTTTTTTTTTTTTGCGGATTACAAGCTAAAACGCGTTGTTTTGATAAATCCGCAGAGGAATTTAGTCAACATGACAGACAGAGTGAGACTGAAGAACGTGTATAATCGTAATATACAGGAAAACGTAACTGCCCGTGTCCAAAATAGGCACAAACATCATCAGCAGCTGCGAGTTGTTTTGAAAGGACCTGCGGATTTTCCCAGGTAGGTGCTCTAACGATTTGGCAAAGCATAATGCGCAAAAATCAAAGATACAAAGGGCGAGATAGAAGATTTTTTATGATTTGTTTGTGAACTGCTTGATCTTGGAGCAGAAGTGTGCATTCATTGAAATCCGAAATTCTTCATTCAGCGCTCAATAGAGCACTGTGGATCTGAACGATTTAGATTCAGGAATCACGCGTCTCATCTGTTGTAACATCTGAATATTTTAGTCTGATCAGAAACTATCTGTACATTCATTGTGAGACGCTGATCACTACTGACGAAACGTATGCATACTTGAAAGGAATTTGCCAGCTCAAGGAAACACAGATGTGCTTGATATTAACGATAATGAACATTGTGCACAGGTCCGTTCGTAGCGAGAAAGTGTTTGGATTTCGGCAGTACCACGTCCCGCATAAATGTCACCTAAAACTCGTGTTTGCAAGAATGATAGTCCAACATCGTATGCACAAGCAAACAAGTATATGATTTTCCATTGTAAAAAGATCAATGTACATCATACACGTATTTGTTTCCCTTGATCAAAGAGGCTACAAAGTGTACTGTGAAAGTTCTGAACTCAGGAAAGATGCAGCTGTCATTTTGATGGTGTAGGTGTGATTCTGCAGTAAACCAGTATGGTCCAAATTATAAAATGCAGCCTCATTAGTATGTATGTGTTTTACATCTTCCACAGCAATCACCATGAGCATGCACAATGGGTGTGTATGAGGTGTGATGTGAACAGGTGTTACACTATAAGTGTATACGACCAATATCACGGTCGGGTAATTTTATAATTTCCCTTGATATGAAAATAACGAGGGTATAATTAGTACCACGGGCTCACGTGGAGTTGACAAGTGGCCGGCCCTACTAAGCTGGGACTAATGAATAAATAATGAGCCCTCGTTAGTAGTGAGGAACACAGACTCCTGCTGACAAAGAATAATTATGAGAGTCAGTAATAGGTTACTGGTCAGCTAAGATCAGAGGACGCTGGCCACCATAATAGATGTGGAATAATTAGGAGAGACAGTAATGGGTCCCTGGTCAGCTAAGATCAGAGGACGCTGGCCACCATAATAGATGTGAAATAATTAGGAGAGACAGTAATGGGTCCCTGGTCAGCTAAGATCAGAGGACGCTGGCCACCATAATAGATGTGGAATAATTATGAGAGACAGTAATGGGTTCCTTTGATAGCTAGGATCAGAGGACGCTGGCCACCATAATAGATGTGGAATAATTAGGAGAGACAGTAATGAGTTCCTTTGATAGCTAGGATCAGAGGACGCTGACCAGCATAATAGATGTGGAATAATTATGAGAGACAGTAATGGGTCCCTGGTCAGCTAGGATCAGAGGGCGCTATCCACCAGAGCAGATGGGGGATAGATTATGGGCGACAGTAATAGCTCCTTTGACAGATAGGGTCAGGGGACGCTGGCCACCATGATAGATGTGGAATAATATGGGTGACAGTAATAGCCCCTTTGACTGGTTGAGACAAAGGGGCGATGCCCTCGGCCAGAACGGGTATATATATTGGGGGTAAACACCAGAACGGGAGAGCTCACAACGAAGGGAACGAGATAGAGAGCTCGCACAATGACCAGAACGAGAGAGCTCACAACGAAGGGAACGAGATAGAGAGGGAGCTCGCACAATGAAGAGAGAGAGATAGATAGAGAGTACACAACGAAGAGAGAGAGAGAGATAGATAGAGGGAGCTAAGAAGCGAGAGACCGAGCGCCGGTATTTTCGCCATTTTAGTATGCCATGCTAGTAGGTTGGTTGTGCCCAACCTATTAGACCCACGATGACCAAGAAATAAAAGACTCTTCTGGAAACACTCTTGTCTGGCTGCGTCTTCCATCTACAACACCTTGCGTGTGGCTGCGGTAGGGTAACACTACCGTATCTTCTTATTTGGTGCCCTGGACCAGGATCTCGGAACGGGAAGAAACAGAGGAACGAAGAAACAGAAAAACTAGACTATCAGCACCAAATCGACAGCCAACGACGCAAGGGTGGAAGAGCAGACCAGGAAGAGAAGAGAAGAGTGCAAGCCAACAACCCGAAGAGAAGAGAAGAGTTCGAGCCCACTTCAAGAAAAGCAGAGTTCGAGCCCACGTCAAGGAAAAGCAGAGTTCGAGCCCACTTCAAGGAAAAGCAGAGTTCGAGCCCACGTCAAGGAAAAGCAGAGTTCGAGTCCACTTCAAGAAAAGCAGAGTTCGAGCCCACGTCAAGGACAAAACAGAGTTCGAGCCCACGAGACGTCTGCGACTCATTCAAGACCAACAGCCGAAAGGATCACGGGGTAAGTGACTTTTTTCGTTTAACCCTTGTTGAGTCTTATATAGGAGCCAGACCAGTTAGCTAGAGTTGTGTTGTTGTTACATTTAAAAAGAAACAAAAATGGCAGAGGAAGTGTTTAGGATTTTAGGCGAAAAAGTAGAGGAAATGAGTCAGGCGATTAACGCCCAGAGTATAGGGCAGATGGTAGGAACGTTTGACGGAAAGCCTACCAAATTTAGGGAGTGGATAAAAGAAATTGACAAATATGCAGTGTTAATAAAAGCCCTTAACAGGCGCCCCGTCATTGCTTATCAAGCAAGCTCGGGGGTGGTGAGTGATTTTATCCATCGATTCTTACAAACGGAAGCGGCAGGGGATTGGGATGAACTGAAAAGGCAGCTAACCGTAAGGTTCGGCGAAATCGCCGATGAAAATCATGCTCTTGCGTTGCTACAGCGGGTGAAACAAAACCCAAGGGAAAGTGTGCCTCTGTACGCAGAGCGACTAATGACTCTGGCCGGCGAAGCCTTCCCGAGTCAGATGGGCGCTGCTGTGGTACAACGGCAACTAATAAATTTCTTTGTTGACGGATTGGCGCACGACTTTCTTAAGATGAAAGTCCTGAGGGACAACTCAAATACGTTAGATAGGGCCGTGCAGGTGGCCATGCAGGAGGAAAACCTTCGCCATAGGTTTGAGCTACGCACGATAAACAATCGGCCAGTTAGTCAGCCGAGAGCGACAGCTAGGGGTGGAGAAGAGGCTATGGAAGTAGACCATGCTCGTCACCGTAATTGTTTTAAATGCGGGAGAGTAGGGCACCAGGCACGAAATTGCCGAGTGATAGGGACGGTTGGTCAGCAAACAATGCGTCCCCCGATTCAATGCTGGAAGTGTGGGGAACGAGGTCACATTCAGCGGGAATGTAGAAAGGCCAGAAACAGGCGGCCACAAGGTCAAAGAAGGTTTCCGCCGAGGCAGGAAAACTAGCAGGTTCTGCGGCACACGAAGCCGTTACGCAGGACCGGAAAAGTAGAAAGAGTCAGTTGTTTAGCATTAATGTAGCGGGTAGCCCTAAGTGCATAGTGTTCAAAATTGGGAAGCAAAGATTTCGTAGCTTGATCGATACGGGAGCAGAGGTGTCTTTGATTAGCAAGGGGGCTTACGATAAACTCAGTCATAAGCCAAAGTTAGGAAAGGGAGATGTGTCGTTACAGTCAGTTAGTGGAGAAGCTTTACACGTATTGGGGAGTTCAGAATTAGAATTTACGGTAGCGGGGCAAAAGTTTAAACATAAGTTCTACGTGGTATCAGGGCTCAACAGGAACTTTATTTTGGGAAATGACTGGTTAGACAAAAACGGGGTGAGGATTTATTTTGACTTGAAGAAACTCAGAGTCGGAAGTGTTTATGTGCCCTATGAACAGGACATCCACATTTCGTCTTTGGTCAGAGTGACTAAGACGAAAGTGATAAAACCTCAGACGGCAGAAGTACTCCAGGTACGGATGAAGAATGCTCCGTATTTTGCAAGAGAGACACTCTTAGAGATTTCGGAAACAGACAAGGGATTTATAGCACAAGAACCGGGACTGTTAGTGACAAGCACGGTAATCAGGCAAAATAATCACCAGACGTATCCCATACTGATAGTAAACAACACAAACA
The DNA here is from genome assembly GCA_036245525.1 of Semisulcospira habei. Classification (NCBI taxonomy): domain Eukaryota; kingdom Metazoa; phylum Mollusca; class Gastropoda; family Semisulcospiridae; genus Semisulcospira; species Semisulcospira habei. Next base: position 93,314,313 of record BTPG01000007.1, on the reverse strand, counting down.
AGACGTATAGAGTTAGAAGGGGTTGTGTTGTAGGGAAAGTAACAGCAGTTCAGGAAGTACATGAAGTACAGATAGGGTCGGTTGATCGGCAGGTATCGGCAGTCGACTTGACGGAAGTCACTGCGCCGGAGAAAATGAAAGGTGTAGTGTCAGAGCTCATTACGAACAATCAAGACTTGTTCGCGAGTAGCGACCTTGATTTAGGGGCTACTGACACTGTCACGATGAAACTAGATACCGGCGATCATCCTCCCATTAGGATAAAACCGTATAGAATCCCGCTTCAAGATAGAGAGATTGTTGACAAGGCTCTAGAAGAGATGTTACAGGCAGGTGTGATAAGACGTTCTCAGTCCCCATGGTCTTTTAGTTTAGTGATTGTATCCAAGAAGGATGGGTCGAAACGTTTATGTGTTGACTTTAGAAAACTGAATGAGGTTACAAAGAAAACATCGTACCCACTACCGCTGATAGATGACATTTTGTCACTGCTTGGAAACCCCCACCCGGGTCTGCCCTGGGGGACTTGGGTGGGGTTAGGTATTTTTTAGTTCCCAGGGTCACCCTGGTCAGCCCCACAGGGTGGGTTTTTCTCTCTATTCTGGGGCATGTGTTTCTGTCTACCCTTTGTCCATTCACCTGTATTTGCCTTTTTAAAACTCTCCCTACTGTCTGCACTGCCTGTAGCTCTTGATATTGGATGTGTGTTGCTAAATGGTCTTAGCTTTATTTAGGCCCCATGTGTTAGGTTTATTTAATGTATTTGACCGGCTGGCGACATACATTCAATGTTCTGTGTTTTTTTTTCACAAGCAGTGCAGGCACGTCCTGAGAAAGCCTTGTTGCTGTCGGGACGTTAAGCAATGTACAATCAATACAATCAAACTGCTTGGAAAGGCCAAGTATTTTACCAGTCTGGACCTTAAGTCGGGATACTGGCAGGTCAAGATGGCGGATCAGGAGAGTAGGGATAGAGTAGCATTTGCATGCCACAAGGGATTATTCGAATTCACGAAAATGCCTTTTGGTTTGGTGGGAGCACCGGGATTGTTCATGATGCTTATGAATATCGTGCTAGCCGGTTTAGAAAGTTTTGCCTGTGCCTATCTCGATGACATTTTGATCTTCTCAGAAACAATAGAAGACCATCTGTGTCACCTTCAGACAGTCTTTGATCGATTGAGACAGCATGACCTGAAGCTGAAACTCAAGAAGTGTCAGTTCTTTGAGGAAGAAACCAAATACTTAGGGTTTGTCATTAGTAACCAGGGGATAAAACCGGATGAGGAAAAGGTAAAAGTCATTAGGGCTATGGCGGCTCCGACCTGTGTCAGAGAGTGCCGTTCGTTCATTGGTATGATTGGGTTTTACAGGAAAATGATTCCTAATTTCTCCCAGATGGCTGAACCAATCATAGCACTGACACGAAAGTATGCGAGATTCAGTTGGACAGAGGAATGCCAGAAAGCGTTTGATTTGATGAAGGAGACGTTAGCCGTAGCACCAGTGTTAGCCTATCCAGATACACGGCGTCCGTACATCCTTTACACGGATGCCAGCGACACATGCGTGGGGGCATGTCTCGCGCAAAAATGCGATGAGGATTCAGACATTTCCCCAGGCTCAAAGGTAGAAAGACCTATTTACTTTCTATCCCATAAACTTAGTACCAGTCAGAGGAAATGGTCGACAATAGAGAAAGAGGCTTTTGCGATCCATTATGCGCTTCAAAAGCTAAATCACTACTTGCATAATGCGGAGTTTGTAATCCGCACGGATCACATGCCTCTTAAGTATTTGCTTAATTCACCAATGCAAAATAAGAAGGTGCAGATGTGGGCCCTTGGCATTTCAGGATATAACTGTACTATTGAATATATCCCAGGTCCTCAAAATGTTTTGGCAGACTTACTATCCAGAATGCCGGGTGGTACTCACATGCCAGAGCATGAGGAAGAAGAAGAGTTAACCAGAGAGGTCAATGACAATGCTTTTGTCATAGGAGTCATAAACTCCAATCAATTCACACCCAAGCAGTTTGCTAGTTGTACAATAAGGGCAGGGTGTGACGAGAAGCTGGAAAAAGTTGATCTTCCAGGGTTTAATATTATTGAGGAACAGGAGAAGGATTCTGAAATAGTGCGCTTAAAGGACTTATTGATTAGTGAACAAGGAACCATGACAGTCAATAGGAGATACATGCTGATAGAGGATGTTCTATATTTCTTGTCTCATCCTGATGATGAACCAGTAGCCAGATTGTATGTTCCGTCTCACTTGGTAGAGTACGTAGTCAGACAGTACCATGACGAAAATGGTCACTTAGGAATAGACAAGACGCATGACACAGTCAGCAGAAAGTATTACTGGCCTAACATGTACAAACAACTGTATGAATATGTTAGTGGGTGTGTCATCTGTCAGTCTAGAGTGTTACAAAAGAAAAGGGCCCCCGTACAGGAAATGGACATTCCTCCATACCCATTCGCTAAGTTGTCATTGGACTTGGCAGGTCCATTTGACCGCTCCCTTAGCGGGAATCGCTATGTCATAGCATTCATCTGTCATCTGACAGGTTGGGTAGAGGCGTTCCCTGTACCAGATAAAACGCCGCAGTCAGTGGTACAGCTGCTCGTAGAAGACATTCTACCCAGACATGGCTGTCCATTGCAGATAGTATCAGACAATGGATCTGAGAATGTGAATAGGGTTATGGCAGAAACGCTGGCAGAACTGAACATAGACCATGTCACGACCAGTCTTTATCATCCACAGTCCAATGCTAAAGTCGAACGTTTTCACAGAACTTTTAACGACATTCTGTCCAAAAAGATACAAGAGGATTTTTTGACATGGGACGTGCATATTAACCAGGTACTAGCAGCTTATAGGGTTTGTGTTTCGGAAACTACGCAGGAATCTCCTTTCTTTTTACTGTACGGTCGCGATCCAGTGCTACCGTTAGATAACATCCTTAGACCCCGAAGAAAATACGCTGGTGAAGAGTTTCACAAGATAGCGCTTGAACAGCAACACAAGGCCTTCACCCAGGTGTATCGGCGAATTAAGAAAGCACAGAAGAAGGGGGCTAAGTATGCTAATAGAGGTGTACAGCCTGTCGAAATTAAGGTCGGTGATCCAGTGTACCTTCGTAATCACCGTAGACACAATAAGTTAGACAGTAAGTGGAGGTCGCACTATAGAGTGGTGGAACAATTGTCGCCTGTCACATTCAGGGTACGACATCAACTAGATGGCACGGAGGTCAGTTCACATGCTGAACACTTGCGGATAGCCAAAATTAGCGAGTGGCCTATTCCAAAAGCCAGGGGGAGAACATTACGTAAAGCCACACAGGTTGTAGCTCCAGAATCATCCGATAGCGACAGTGACGATGCAGTAGGGCAAGAGAACGCACGAGACAGACTGACTAGGGGGGTGCGAAAAGAGCGTGAGAATTCTTCATCCGAGGAGGACGTTCCGTTAATGGAGTTAAGAAAGCGCCTAAAGACAAGAGAGAAAAGATCTCTCTCAGCAGTAAACGTTAGTTGTAGCAAGGGCACATCAGACAGTTCTGATGATGGGGAGATCGACGACAATCGTTCGATTCAGCCTAGTTTACAGACTAATGGGGTTAGGGAAATTCTTGAAGCGATACTGACTCTTCTGCCAAAGAAGGCTTCAAATTAGAAATGCGACTCTCAGACGGTATCTGGGAGAGGACTATTGTAATGTGTAAATCATGAAGCATGATTTGAGTTTTGTCAGAGACAGTGGTGTAAGTCTCTGGTGATATCTCGTACTGCAGACAACAACAAGATGAAGTTTTTCTTGAGTCTGATAGTATTGGGGCTAGCGCAGGGTTTAAATATTAATCACAATGTCGTATTTCAAAAACTTGATGAAGTTACCACTAGTAACTGGAGATTCAGGTCGGCCTGCGCCAGAATCAATGACGGCTCAGTATGACTTAGAATCCACAACAATAGCAGTAGACGCGCAACGTACGCGGTTCGCGCTCCTTACGGAAGCTGAACTTGAAGCTTGTTCCAAACCCTTGATAGGATTCTGTGCGATTCGAAGTGCAATATATCCTATGAACATTAATCAGTTTTGTGTTACGGCGCTGTTTTAAACAATTCAGACGTAATTGCAACACACTGCCAAACAAAGGTCAAGTTGGGTACAGTGTTACCTATGGCACGGTATATAATGGATGGGCTATGGGTCATTAGTAATCATAGTCCACTAAAGATGAGTATTAGTTGTCACGGTAAAGGGGTCACGTACCAACAAATCAACCCACCATTATCGCTAATCCGCCTCAATGAATCATGTACGGCTATTAGTGATAGATTGATGTTAACCCCTTACTACCAACAAGAGAGCCAGTATCAGGTGGAAGACAAATTGATAGGATAGATGGAAAACTATGCATTTTCCAATATAACGTTATGGAAACCATTTCATAGCGCTTTACCAGACTACGATCACATCTCTTTGCCCAAAGAGTTAGATGAAATTAAGGAAATGCCAATGGATCATCTAATTGCTCGACTTCAGAGCGCTTCGTTAAGCCAAAACAAGAATGGGCGATATGGAAACAGATCATCATTGGTTCTATCATAGGGACAGTTGTAGTGATCATAATTCGGGTAGGGTGTATACGATATAAAAAAGAAAACTAGCGCATGGTTTGGCTCCATACTATCACGACTCAGGAAGGGTGAACGTGAGGTCACTGTGCCTACGTTGATTTCGGCGGCTGTGCAATCAGCAGACGTGAATGACGTCGCAAGAGCGAAGGACTCTACGCCGATGATGGAGGGAGGAGTGCAGTTACTCCCCGCCTCGAACGTTGTCAAGTTTTACCCGTCGTTGGGGTAACCAAGGATCAACGCTGTTGCGATCCCGGAAGGATCGTGAAGAATAACGAACACATGTGCAAAGACATAACTGAGTCGACGATTTTGATGTGAACATTTATTGGCGTGATTACGCCGGACAATAATAATTTTTAATAAGGAGAGACCGATTTAAATAAGCGGTCATTCCGAAAAATGATGTATTTTGTGGATAACATGTTTAATTGTTTGAAATGATGTTGTTGTCTGAATATTGTGTAATGAAAAAAAAAACGAATCTTGTGAATTAAGATTCCTTTTTTTTTCGGGTAGGTTTGGGAGGAGTTGTTACACTATAAGTGTATACGACCAATATCACGGTCGGGTAATTTTATAATTTCCCTTGATATGAAAATAACGAGGGTATAATTAGTACCACGGGCTCACGTGGAGTTGACAAGTGGCCGGCCCTACTAAGCTGGGACTAATGAATAAATAATGAGCCCTCGTTAGTAGTGAGGAACACAGACTCCTGCTGACAAAGAATAATTATGAGAGTCAGTAATAGGTTACTGGTCAGCTAAGATCAGAGGACGCTGGCCACCATAATAGATGTGGAATAATTAGGAGAGACAGTAATGGGTCCCTGGTCAGCTAAGATCAGAGGACGCTGGCCACCATAATAGATGTGAAATAATTAGGAGAGACAGTAATGGGTCCCTGGTCAGCTAAGATCAGAGGACGCTGGCCACCATAATAGATGTGGAATAATTATGAGAGACAGTAATGGGTTCCTTTGATAGCTAGGATCAGAGGACGCTGGCCACCATAATAGATGTGGAATAATTAGGAGAGACAGTAATGAGTTCCTTTGATAGCTAGGATCAGAGGACGCTGACCAGCATAATAGATGTGGAATAATTATGAGAGACAGTAATGGGTCCCTGGTCAGCTAGGATCAGAGGGCGCTATCCACCAGAGCAGATGGGGGATAGATTATGGGCGACAGTAATAGCTCCTTTGACAGATAGGGTCAGGGGACGCTGGCCACCATGATAGATGTGGAATAATATGGGTGACAGTAATAGCCCCTTTGACTGGTTGAGACAAAGGGGCGATGCCCTCGGCCAGAACGGGTATATATATTGGGGGTAAACACCAGAACGGGAGAGCTCACAACGAAGGGAACGAGATAGAGAGCTCGCACAATGACCAGAACGAGAGAGCTCACAACGAAGGGAACGAGATAGAGAGGGAGCTCGCACAATGAAGAGAGAGAGATAGATAGAGAGTACACAACGAAGAGAGAGAGAGAGATAGATAGAGGGAGCTAAGAAGCGAGAGACCGAGCGCCGGTATTTTCGCCATTTTAGTATGCCATGCTAGTAGGTTGGTTGTGCCCAACCTATTAGACCCACGATGACCAAGAAATAAAAGACTCTTCTGGAAACACTCTTGTCTGGCTGCGTCTTCCATCTACAACACCTTGCGTGTGGCTGCGGTAGGGTAACACAGGCTGCTTTTCTTTTAAGCTGTATGCGCGTTTCATGAAATAACCGATTTATATATTGTCAGACATACAAGATGTTTAAATACTTTATTTACTTGTGGTAAATCATTGTTTTTATTACGAATTCAGTCTCTCCTATTTCAAGTAATGTAACAACTGGCTATGGCATGTGCATGCAGTGAACACAGTGCAGGGGTATGTAACAAACAAGATTGCAGCTTCTGATACTTAAGGAACAGCACTACGCATCAAAGCTGACAGATCTCTTAACCATTTTTCCATCTTCAACAATTTAGCATTAACAGTTTGTGTAAACTGCACGGATGTACAAGCATAATGTGTGCTGAAACACAAGAAAGCCATAAATGTAAACTTGTGTGACACAAGTGTTCATGTATATTTACCCGTGGCTTACCCTTCCGACTTTTAGGCATGCTGAACAATGATAGAAATGTAATTTTTTTCCCTGTGGTGAGAAAGCCCAACGTTATCTGCTGCCACAGTAAACACACACAGATACTCTTACGACGATAAAACAGCCCGGACAGATTGGTTTTCACCAGTGAGTCACATTTTGACAAGTGCAACTACATCTAAGTGAGGAACCTATGGTTATGAGTATGGACCCTGACAAATATTGCCAATTACTGTACCAACCTTCTGCTTACATCTACCATACAGTCTGTCCGCTGAATACCAGTTTTCTGCGTGAAGCAGATACAGTGGAAAACAAACAGGCACTGGGGTGCTTCAATAGTGCATCATTATGTCTACACGAGGTAACGCTGATTCACAATACCTAATCCACCTGGGTTTGCTTGGTGATCCTAGCAATTTAGAATGTTGTTAAAATGGTTTACTGTCACAAAGCAGTTGTGACATTAGTGCTTATTAACAAACTGGACGCAAAAAGTGTGCAGACTGAGTACAAGTAATACTCACTAAGCATGCAAAACTAAAGCATCGGGGTGTAGGTCATAATACACACAGGGTTTCTGGAAAGTTTGCATGTCTGCACTGCATAGAGGTTTTATCGTGTGACAAACATAAGCCTACGATTTCAGGTGACATGTTAGAGCTGTGTAAGATGGGGAAAAAACGGCACATTGCTGAAACTTGTTTTTGCGGTTTTCTAAAAATTGTAATTTTTTAGGGGTGGTACATACTGAGGAAACAAATATCTGAAAATGTACTTGTCAAATGATAGTGAAATTTTACACGCAAGTTCACAAATGGCTTTATTATGGAATGTCAATGCCGATTGTTTAATTTCAGCTTAGTTTGGGAGCTATGAATAGCTTCCCTTGGCTAACATACTCAAAAAATGACCCAAACCAGAACATTCATATAAAAAATATTTTTTTCTTCAAAACCAGGTAAGATATTCAAAATCGCCACTGACATTCCATAATGATGATATCAGTTGATATTTTGACCAAATTTGGCTTTTCAGAAGCATCAACTTTGTTTCCTTAGCAACCAGGTGTAACGGTCACTTAGTGTTCGTTGCCATGGCAACGGTGAGCATACCTGACTAAATGAGCATGTCGGAGCGTTCAGGACAGACAAATACTGATTCTAATGATATACAATAAAACATATGTCCATTAACCCAAAAATTTGCCCTGGAGTGTCGTAGCTCGCCTTAAAGCGCTTAAAAGACCATGATTATTCAAGGGTGTTGCCAGACTAGTTTGGTGCCTGTAGGCGCCAACCTATTCTGGCACCACCTTGAACTATTATGGTCGATCCATATCTGTTCTAACATGCCAGGACTGGAAAGGTTAACCCTTTCGCTCCCAAGAAAAAAACGTTCCAACTGCAAAAGACACAGATCTTCATAAGTCTCCGCAGTTGCGGGACACGGTTAATGGATATCAGAAACACAATATGCGGCCCTTTGGCAGTATAGGGTTAAGTTTAAGAGTGCGTAGTGAAATGCCGGTCTTAGAGCATTTCCCACAGTGCCGTAGTTAGTGCTTGCGCCAAGCTATTCTGGCACTGTCCTTGAACCATCATAGTCGACCCATATCTTCTGCTGCGTGTCAGAACTAGATTGGTTAAATCTAAGAGTGGGTAATTAAATGCCAGTCTTAGAGAACTGCCCACATTGCCGTAATTCGTATAGGCGCCAAGCTATTCAGGTAGTGCTATCACGATCGATCGGTATCTTGTTTAGCGTGTCAGGACTGAATGGATTAAGTCCAAGACTGGATAATTAAATGCCAGTTTTAGAGAATTGCCCACAGTGCGGCAGCGCATTGACATGCAGATCAATGGAACGGCCCTACCCATCCCGGTATCTTGCCGCCAGATTGTGTCGAGTGAAGTGATGGCTCGTCATACCAGACTGATCACAGGCCTAGGAATCTAGCTCATACACGCAAATAAAACCCTGATCAGGTCTAAAATCATCCAATGAGCGATCCCGTAATCCTGATCATATTTCATGGAATTAAATACGCAAGTATCCCCTGTCAGCGGCTCCTCCAAATGTGTGTGTTTCCGACAGAAGACGCGCAGTTTGGGCATTATGTCGGCTCACGTGCGTTTGCAGAAGTGAGTATGTAGTGGGTCATCCGTTGTCTGTCTGTCGTCCTTCCGTCGTCTGTCTGTCTGTGGTACGCTTTAATGTTGATGTCTTTTCATAGCCATATACTTTTACATTCAGCACAGTGACCTAGACAGCAAGACCTAGACACATCGGTTTCAAAGGTCAAAGTCACATAGGTAAGACCATGATCATATAGAATAGCTTCGGAATGTCATCAGTTCGAAGAAGATTACAAATGATTCTTTTACATATGGTGCCGTAATCGCTTTCTAATAGTTTGTTTTTTCAATACTTCGGCCCTCGGTTAAAAAGTAGTGTCAGAATAGCTTTCTAAAAGTGTAGAAGGTTTAAAAAAAAGTTTTTATTTTTTTGTTTTAAAAAAAAGTGTATATAATATATATATATATTATATTTTATATATATATATATATATATATATATATATATATATATATATATATATATATATATATATATATATATATATATATATATATATATATATATATATATATATATATATATAAAAGGCCCACATTTCACGTATGGTGCCAGAACAGCCGGTCTATGAAGTTTAACACTTATTCTTAAGAAAGAAGACGAGACCTTTCAATGAAGTTTGATAATGTGGGCTTCAACTTCTCGGCAGTGTCTTGGGCAAAAACAGCTGCGATGCGTCATAATCCCTTCATCCCACCACAGAGAGGACAACACGGGAACGGGAGATGTCGAGCCTAATACCAAAATTAACGTCCAACTAATTCCAGGAAAGCGCACCTCGCTTCAGAAGTTAGCACATTCGAGATGTGCTGCATTCGGATACGCGGCTTGAGCCGCGTATCCAAATGTAGCACGTCTCGAATGAGTTAATATTTTTACTATCTGCAATAGGTTTAGCTCTTCATTACACTCTTGCAGAAACGAGGTGTGCCTGGCCTGTGATTCTGGACCTAACGCTGTATGGCCGTACGTAAGGTCCAGGGTCCAGAGTCACAGGCAGGCACACCTAATGTTTGCAGGATTGCAAGAAATCGTGGGTCTGCAGATTTTGTTCAGATGAAGGTGTTGTGATTATTTATTTTATCTTATTTAATTGTATTTTATTTCATATCATTTCATTTTTACTTTTTCTTTTATTTTTATGTTATTAATCAACTTATTTGTTTTGTTTGTTTCTTTCATCTTCAAGAAGCGAGGATCGTGAATTAAATGTGATCCCATGTAAAGCAGCAGGGATTCGTGGAGGTTCAACACCTCTTGCATGCTAGGCTGATTTTAAAAAAAATAATGTAACCCCTTCACTGAAAGTGGACGCAGATTGTGACAAAAAGCATTGCCATTTTAACCCCAAAGAGTCACAGTGGTTTTGGCAAGAGGCAGAGATCCTCATGAGCCCCTGCAATTGTGGGTGCTCTCAGGATCTATACGTCTTGCAGGGAGCTCAGGTGTATGCTAACCAAGGGGAATCACAGCGCTGGACAGACAAACAGTTAGATCCCCTGCCCCCGCCTATCAGGCGCCCAATCGCCAGCCCACAGAGAAATACGCAGGTATAGAATAAGACGATCATTTCCATTCTCAAATAGAATGGATCAGGTCTCTTATATAACCCATGTCTTTCTCCGGAACTTAGGAAGTGGGCAGGAGAAACATACATACACAAACATGAAGGTGCGCTACTATATGTGGTCGGGTAAATACCCTGAGTGGTAGAGCGTTCGACTCTCGTTCGAAAGCTCGCGGGTTCGAACCCAGCTGTGGTCAGAATTTGTTAAGGCCCTGTTCTCTGAAATCACCTTAATGGTGGACAAAAGACGTTAACCTCTGAACGTGTAACGTTTTTTTCTACACGCCTTGCAGTTGTGAGGTGTTCAGATTTCCTTGGCAGTAAAGGGGTTAAAAATAATATACTGACTTCCATTAAAAGTGTCTGTAAGAGTACCGGCAAACAAAGAGCCACCCTGACAGCAAAACAAGAAAATTTTATTTGTTGCTTACTTCCGATGTTCAGCCTACTGTCTGAGCTACTTTCACACAAAAATTGGATGAGTTATCGCCCATGGCTACCTTGGAGGACACCGGGTTTCATTAGTGGTAAAAATAAGCAAAACTGGACACACTCTGTGAAGCAAGTTTCCTGTGATATGTTTTAACACACAAGTTGTTGTGTGGATTGCTTATGATGTTATTAACTGCCTCAAACGAAATTTGACTCGAAAAATTCATTAGAGAACCAGAACTTCCGGTGCACATCATTTTCTTAATAAATCTTATTTGATTTAATGTGAATTACTTTCAAAGCATTTTTTATGCTCAAGTGACTGACACAGAGATACAGAACACACACACATCCATTTGATCATGTAAATATGGCCGCTAACCTAAAAATAAAAACTTTTTGATTTTCATGTTTGTAGGTCATGTTGATTATTTAGGTGCCTTTGACAAACGAAAAGTTGGTCAAGACCAAACAGCCCGGATTTTCATGCACACGGACCCTAGTTACGCTGTACATTAGTTGGCTTTCAGCTGAGTCCTCTGCAGATGCTCCAAATTTTACTTTCAATATCCTGTGATGGTAGTGTCACTGATGACGTCATAAGTCATCGATGTGCAATTTTTGAGACTAAACATTCTATTTGCACACGACATAACACACTCTTCGTAACATTTTCTAAATAATGTCGTCAAAATAACCTGGATTAAAGCATATTTACGAAGAAAAGCGCTATGGTGAAAAATTCCCGTTTTTAATGGGAGTCAGTATAGTTATAAGTGAAAAACCGAATTGTAGGCAGAAGGGCTATTTGGAGTTTCTGCATTTGTTTTCTACCAATATGCATGCAGGTTACTCCGACGTAAAGGGCTATCCAGGTTTTTTTTTTTTTTTTTGGCAGCCGCTGGAGTCAAACTATTGATTTTATCGAAAACGGACCTCTTCAGGGCGCAGTCCGTCTTTTTCGCTGTAAGAAACAGCCCCCGGGGATGTAAATTTAATGTAATGCTACAGCAAAATCACAGCCATCTGCAAAAGGCATAGATACCCATGAGGCCTCGCTTTAAGTTCAGCGGGGGCTCACGATGATGTATGTCTCTTGCTTCCTCCATGTTTGTAGCAGAGTATCATTTAAGACACTAAAAAAATGTTAACGCAGGTCTTCTTTGTACTGGGAGACATTTACGTTACACTTCTAGACGACAGCTGTCAACAGAAATGAAGTGGCCCTTGTACACATCGAAACGGGGGGGAGGGGTGCGGGGGGGATGGGTGCGGAGGGGAGGTGGGGGGGAGGAATCGTTCGTAGTTTTTTTTTAAACATCGTTTCCTTTTTATCTTTAAGTCGTAAGGTTCAAAGTCACAGTCCGGCATAGATACGGTGCGCAGGTTTAAAAAAACAAAAAAACAAAAACGAACCGTCTTTGGCGATGCCATTATCTCAGCCGGTCACAGAGGAAGTTTCATTAATTCATCAGCCGAGTTACATGATCATGAACGCATATGTTCCCATCCAAGTGCTCATCGAATGCTTGTAGGTTAATATGATACCCATACTATTTGTACGTGATCGTGATCTGTACACGCTTTGGCTTCCTCCCCCTCCCCCCCACTCCACGCCCCCACTTCCCCACCACCATTTACGAAATAACCGCGAGGTGGAAACTCTTGCTTGGTTAAAAAAAAAGTTACTTAAAAGTTACTCATTTATTCATTTTCTGTGTGTGTGTGTGTGTGTGTGTGTGTGTGAGAGAGAGAGAGAGAGAGAGAGAGAGAGAGAGAGAGAGAGAGAGTTTGCTTTGGGGGCAGAGGAATAATGCAGTTATGTAGGGAAGACCGACCGCTCAATGCCTAACATAAAGACTTAGCAGGTTAGCGCCGACGTAGTCCCTGGCCTAATTCCATTTCCCTCAGTCTCCTGTCCTCCTATCCCCCCCCCCCTCTCTCTCCCCCCTCCCTCTCTCTCCCCCCTCCCCCACACCCTCACCCTCTCCCGCCCTTCAGTCTCCTGACCCCCGCCCTGTTGGGCTCGAAGTCAGAGGTCGCAGTAAATATGAGGGAGATGTCACTTTGATCGATGGCGTCGATGATATGTTTAAGAGCTCCGACTAATGTCAGAGGCTGTGATCCAGCATAATGTCTGCGCGCCTGCAGTGTCGATGAAAGCATCACCCACAGTGTAAATGGACTGCACACGGGTTGTCACCATCGATTCGCTACCGCTGATCAGCGGTAGGGAATCGAAGGAGACAACCAGTGTGTGGACCCCTTTTAGCGAACGGCACTACGTCTGCAAGAGATTTTGAAGGGGGGAGGGGGGGGGGGGCAGGGCAGGGAATAGTATATCAATCGTCTGTGATTTGTCTCTGAACCATCATGTCGACAGAGCCATAGAAAGTAAGTCCCAAGAGAGAAGAAACACGCTTAGAAAGTCAGTTACAACAGTTTCTTAAAGTGTACGTTTTTAAGTCCCTTCTATTTATTGAAGGGACTTTTTAGGACGGGTAGCGGTGGGCCGAATTTAATAGCATGTCCATGATGTCAAAGGCGGGCAGGCTAAACCTCTAACAATTGAAGTAACAAGATAGAAATTGCGTCATGTCTAGTTACGATAACCTTGTTGCTGAACGTACATTTGGCGCGAAGCTCCGTATGTGCGTATGTATGTGTGTGCGTATGTACGTAGACAAGAGAATCTCCGATATTTCTGTACACACAAGCTTGAAACTTGGCGAAATACTTTCTTAAGTGGGTGGCTAAGAGAGCCTCCGAGCATATTGTTATTAAATGTCTCATTGAAGACATAAACAACCGTTTATAGGAAGTTGGTTGACCCAGATTAGAGTCCGTAATTTTTGTCATATTTACTTTAACTTTTGCATATAGCTAGTTTGGAGAAAGACAATGGAGGGGTTCGTTAGCTAGCGTTGTATCCTTTCAACTTATTTAGTAAAAATTAATTCTTTTCAGAAAAGAATTAAAACAGTAAAAAAAAAAAAAACACTTTACTTCTAGAGAAAGTCAGACAGTGGCGGTGACGTAAAAGAGGCAACTCCGTCACCACGCAGACACTGACATAATACTCTAATGTGACGTCATTCTCTCTCGCGCGTGCGGCTCTCTCTCTCTCTCTCTCTCTCTCTCTCTCTCTCTCTCTCTCTCTCTCTCTCTCTCTCTCTCTCTCTCTCTCTCTCTCTCTCACAAACATGCGCCTATCTCCTCTCATGCGCCCTCTTAGGCGCATGAGGATCTATGCCTCTTGGAGATGTTTGGAGCGCTCGCGCGCATGCACGCACTAACACGCACACACACATCGACGCGCTTTCAGAAGAACATGCAGGTGACGCGTGTACTTAGTATATCATGTAGCTAGGAAAAGTCAACCTGCTTTCACACAAATTATAGCAAGACAGAAATTGTACCGCGAAGTTCTTGTTTTGTCACCATTTTCTCAAGCCTGTGAATCGAAAGTGAAACTCATATCACGTAAAATATAAAATTACGGAAAACTAAAACATGCGTCATGACAAATGACGTTTGACAAATCAATGACGCATATGTCCTGCGTCCCTTATAGAACTCACTGACGCATTGGCAGATCTGCGAGAGTTTTTCAATAGATAATTCAACATCAGAATCAGGTCAAAGACAAAAGGTAGAGACCATTGGGGACAGCTCTCAAATAGAATGGGCTTTGTGGGTTATGGTTCATCTCATCTTGTTTTATGTTGTTGTTGTTTTTTTTAACAAAAATAGGCAGAAATACATATCTTTTTTCAGTGGAGAAAGGAAGTCTATTTTGAAAAAGGTCCTTGAAAAAACAAATTGAATAAATTGTCTTGTACTTGTCCGTTTTAATGGTGTTTCTTTCTCTCTGGGGACTTCCTTTGTATTTCACACGCTTGTAGGTCACAGAGACATAAATTCAATCATTTGCATGAGGATGGAGGCAAAGGCACCGAGTTGTGCTACTCTTACTTGATTAGCGTTAGCAAATAAGATTTGAAGATGACCACACGGGTTGCCTCCCTCAATTCACTACCAGCGGTAACAAATCGAGTGATACGACCAGTGTGGGAGATGACTAGTTTTTGCCCTAATTGGCCTTACGACAGTGCCACCGTGTAAATACACGTAGGCAAGCCCAGACATCGACTGCGACGCGTGTAAGTAGAAGGGTGGTCGGGCCATTTGCATTTGCCAAGCTTTGGCTTAGGTATGTTTGCGTCCGAGTAGAGGGGAATCGCTACCATTTGCTGTGAATATGCAGATCCCCACTAGCTGTTGCAGGTTTCAAGGCAGATTGAAGAGAGGGCTGGTGAAGAAGGATGGGTAGATCTGCACATGTCTGTTTATTGTGCGTGCGTGCGCACGGACACGCACACACACACACACACTGATTGTCTCCCTCGACTCGCTGCACTGCAGCGAATCGAGGGAGACAACCAGTGTGACGGACACACAGGTACACACATGGACACATATAAACCTAATACTACAAGAGGGTAAGTTGAAGGTCATTATTATATGTACATCCTGCCTCTGTCTTCTTGAGGCAGTGTTTTAGGGCTTCGTGGCTACGCCTGACTCCTGCAGCCCCTCCACAAGAGGCACAGATCACTCCTGAGCCTCCGCAGGTTTCTAGGGCTCACGATGATCTTTGTATTTTACACCCTTAGTTCCACAGGCGAAGGGGATTATCGCGGTTTTCGCGCGTGGGGGTAAATTGACAACGTTCCTCCACGTCTTGACACTGCCATCACCTCTTGCGGTTCTTCTTTGCTCTCCTGACCTTTGGTCTTTTCGGTTCCAGCACCACCGGCATGACATGGATAGACCGTGCGTGCGCAAGAGTAGCGACTGATCTCTTGATGCTCTGTTACGGGTATTTTGGACCCACTCCCATAGTTGTTGAAGGATTGGTCAGGCTTGAGGTTTCGTCGTCAATCCATCACCCGTGACTTTTCACATTGCTTGTGGGAGTGCATGTTAACCCCGTCACTGCCAAGGAAAACCGTCCACGATCCAACTGCAAGAGGCTTAGATCCTCATGAGGCGCCGCATTTGCGACGGCTTATGAGGATCTATGCCTCTTGCTGACGTCACATGTATCCTTGTTCCTTACAAGATTTGAACTCTTTGGCGTTGAATTAATACAAATTTCAGAAACACAGTCTGCGACTATTTGCTGGGAAAGTGTTAAATGTCAGATTTTGGCAGAGAATGGTTCCTTGTGGCCATTTTAACCCGCTGACTGCTACTGTGGATACCGTTTGAAAAAAAAAAGAAAAAAAAGAAGCACATAGGAACGCGTCTTTTCCGCCCAACGGTATCGTCAGTAACGCTAACAGTCAAGAGGTTACTACACAGCTTTTCTGACTAGAGGTATCGTCTGTAGCAATCCAAGGGCTAGCGAAGAAGGTTCAATTTTCTGGATTTGGACCGATGATGATAGTTCAAGGGTAGTAACAGATAAGCTATGTTTCTGTGCTCTAGACAGGTCATGTTACATATTCAAATTGGGCAGTTCAGGCAGTAAGAGGACCGGTGTTGTTAAAAATAATTTTTGCCTTATTTGAAAATTTGTAGTAGGGCTGAATGTTAGAATTTGCTGAAAATGTCTGGTTAGATGAGAGGAGACATGTTTGGTGCTTTGATTCATACCATCCTGAGCTTATCCAGTGGACAATTGTTGGCCTATGTTGAGTTGCCGTTGACGTAGTGATTTGAGGGGCACGCTGATTTCAGCTGTGCTTGGGTGTGGGGTTGGTAAGGAATCAGGTTCATAGCCAAGAAATGAGACAGACAATGTGCTGTTTTTGTTGGTATTTTGTGCATGGCAAATGTGCAGCTGGTGGTCGGTAGTGTTTTTTAGGGGATTGAAATATTAGGGGATGACTGGGACTGACTAAGGCTAATAGAGATTGGGCAGTATGGAAACGGCACTGTGTCTAATCATGCAAGCCAAAGAAGCAAGCCACTGACAAACAATTTTTTCTTCTTTTGTTGTAGAGAATACTACTGGGCGAACTATGCCACGGGTCTTGGCGCCTCCCTTCACGAGCTGGGGCACACCTTCGATTTGGCACACACGGCCACCGGCATCATGGCTCGCGGCTTCGACGACCTCCACAAGGTCTTCACGGTCCAGCGGTCGCGCGGCAGCCGGTGCGGCAGCGTAGAACGGCAGCGATACTCCTCTTGCAGCAGCAGCAGCAATATCTCCCGCACACCGTCCATTAGCAGTCTGGACGACGGTGGTGGTGTTGGTAGCGGAGGGGGTGGGGGTCCAGGCTTGGAAATACAGCAGCGGCGATACAAGGATATATGCTACGGTAGTCCTTACAGACGGGTAAGCACTTTTTGCAATAAACTGTATATAGGCGGGGGTGGGTGTTTCTTCTTAACTCCTTAACCCAATTACTGTTCCCCCACGGTCTTTTTTGGAGGTGTCACCTAATGACTGTACCAGTTGCAGGAGATGGATCGACCATGATAATTCAAGGGTAGTGCCAGATTAGCTTGGCGCCACCAGGTGCCAGGCTAATCTGGCCTACCCATTAATTATCATGGTCGATCCATTTTCTGCTGTAGTGCATCAGGGCTAAATGGGTTAACTGCTAGTTGACACAGATCTGTGTCTTTGAAAGCAGGGCAAAGACCAAACAATTCGTCCATTGGGTATGAACTCGGATATGAATAAGAACCTTATAAACACATGCTACTTTGGAAAAAAAAAGTATTTTTCATTATATTCTCGAGCATTGTTTTTGTTGTTGTTGTTTTTGCAATCTAGTCTTCAGTTGGCACTAATGACAGGATAATCTGAGTTTTGAAGTTTGAAAAATACTTTGCTATTCAAATGGTTACAATGTGTATTGTGTTTAGAGGTCTTTTTGTTTTGAATAATTGAGGTAGGATTAAAAAAAACAAACTGGTATGTAACGTGCCTCATTTTCTGACATGAATAATTGAATGTTCTTCAGTTTTCCAGCATGCACGTGCAAGTGCAAAGAGGTTTTTTTTCTCTGCGACCACACAGCTGTGCTGTGAACACCATTCATCTGTAAGAGGCACAGATCCTCATGAGCCCCAGCAGTTATATGAAGACTTGGCCTCTCTCAGGGGGCAGGAGAGAAAGAAACCACTTGTAGAATAAGTCCAGAGCATTTCAGTGGGGTTGATCTTTGCCAGCAAGAGCATACAGTAGAACCTGGAGCAACTACTTTTTCTGCCAGAAAAAAAGTGGTCGTAAAAGACAAGTGCTCTGGCAAGAGAAGTTTTCAAGGGCAGAGAGTGTCACCTGTCATTAAAGACCACCATAGAGGTGGCTACACAGTCACCTAGATGGTGGTCTCTGATTAGGATGGTTGTTCCAATCATGTTCTGCTGTACATTCTCTTGAGCCCCTTGGGATGTAAACTTGACATGGTCACAGTAACAGACATACATTCTCATTATCCTCTGCAGCAGGAGGCATACATTTACATGAGCCCCTGTGGTTACAGGGGCTCATGAGAATTTATGCATCTTGCTGATGGAATGGACAGCTAAGGGGTTAGAGCAAAACAGAAAAAAAAACAACAACAAAAGAGCTGAGTTTAAGATCAATCAAAATTGCCTGTTAAACATTGTCTTCTTTATACTGTGGCAGTGGAGGATTTCTATCCATATTTTATGTTGTTTGCTTGGTTACTGGCTTTGCAACTGCAATGTAGAGAAGAGGAGATGTGATAGCGGGAAAAGTTGAGGATGGCATTTAAAAAAGCAAGGGGAGAGAGTGTGAATTGATAGGGCACTGAGTTTATTATTGCACACACATATGTACACCCTCACGTACACACACACATACACACACACATACACATCCCTCCCTCCCACCACGTGGCGTGGGTGGGTAGTCACCTCAGTCACTGACTGAGTGGGCTAGCGAAGGGGTGCCATCTTTGTCCAGGATTAGGACTTCATGTCAGCAGATATGTTCAGTCTTTTTTACTGGTCCGGTTTTTGAAGGAGCTGTGCTAACCTAGTTCTTACCATGTTGGATTGGTCCTTAAGAATACCTATTAGTTTTTTGGTCCTTTGGATCCCAAGTGTTTGCCGTGCTTAGAGACCCGTGTCAGAGGAGAAGAGGATCCTGGTGGCTGAAAGACTCCACTTTGGCCTTGACTTCTACTTAAACGGGAGGCTTGGAGTACCGGCCCAGTCAATCGGCTCTTGTCACATTGAGCCCTATCCCACTGTTGACATGCAGGTTGATATACGGAGCACCACGCTATAGCCTCTGCTGCTGATTAGGTGCTTTACGCCAGTATTCCCCTGCATTCAACAGTGTGATAGAAGGCAGTGACTCGGACGGTTCAATCGGGCTTAACCCCCTGAGTATATCTTTTGGACAGTCACCATCGTGCGTCGGCTGGAGACCCGCCGACAGATGCACTTTCTCTCGTTGGGCTCGGTGGTGGGTGGGGACCCCCAGAAGCTGAATATCTATCATACTATAATATGGAAACCACAAAAAAACAAAAACTGGCACAAAAGTGGAACATAGCCACATTGTACTCGATAGTGACTCGGGATGTGCCTCAGGCGTCGGCCGTCTGGCCTCGCTTCCTCATTGTCCGTAGCAAAGTGAAAGAGAAGCCTGTTTCCAAGCTGCATCCTTTCCTGGTGGGGGAGACCCTCAGGAGCCGTGTTGGCAGGCCTGATCCGTCTCCCTACCATCATCCTGACGTTTGGCACCCCCACCCCTCCTACTACCATCTGGGGAGGTTATTACTCCTTGAAAGTGAAGAAGTGCGTTCCCCCTCTGGTGCTTTAAGTGCCAAAAGTATGGCCATGGGCAGAAGACATGCCGCCAGGCAGAGGCCACATGCGCCCGTTGCACAAAGCCCGGACACTCTGCTGAGTCCTGCACAGCCACCCCCCTGTGGGTGAATTGCCAGTGGGCGCATATGGCTTCTGATAAGAAATGCCCTCGTTGGACATCCGAGTGCAAGATTTAGCAGGTGCGTGAGGAGAATGTCTGTCCTTTGCAGATGCAAAAAAAACTGGTTGAAGGCCCTGGTGCAGCTGAGGCTGCCTCAAACAGTAGTAGCACCTCTGTCTTTATTTTCAGTGCTGCGGTGGCAGGCAAGCGCCCCACCAAAGACTTCTCCTGTCAAACCCCAACTTATTGGTTGTGGGTGGAGCCTCGGCTCCTCTTGCTCCTGGAGAGTAACCCTCCTCTAGTGTTAACGAGGAACCAGGGAATGCAGAAGGCGGACACTACTGGTCCGGTAGCGCTGCCCCTAAGCCTCCGCCCCCACCCAAGCCTGTCAGTCTGTCTACTACAAAGGCTTCTGACTCTGGTCAGCCTTCTAAGGCTGCTAACTAGCAGTAGGAACGCTGCCCAGACCCAGAAGGCTAAGAAAGCTACGGGACCGCTGTGTGCACAGGCCCAGAAGGGGGACACTGATGTCCCTCTTCAAAATAAATATGCTGCATTGGAGGAGCAGATGGAGGGAGTGGAAGTTGTCATAGCTGGTGCTGCGGCAGCTCCACTACCCTCCTCTCCGAAGAACCAGAGGAGGCTCGGTAGCCGTCTCTCCTCTGGTTCTTTGACTCCTTCAAAAGCAAAGAAAAAGGGGGGGGGGGGGGGGGAGTTGCTCCTCTCCCCCACATAAGACTTATGTACTCTCTGCTTCAGTGGAATTGTCGTGGTTTTCACGCTAACTTTGAGGAATTGGATCTTTTAGTCAAGTCCTATAACCCCTCAGTTATATCTCTTAAGACTTAATCATGTACTCTCTGCTTCAGTGGAATTGTCGTGGTTTTCACGCTAACTTTGAGGAATTAGGTCTTTTAGTCAAGTCCTATAACCCCTCAGTTATATCTCTTCAGGAGACTTACCCACCCACCCACCCATCCACTCTCTCTCTCTCTCTCTCTCTCTCTCTCTCTCTCTCTCTCTCTCTCTCTCTCCCCGGGTCTGCCCTGGGGGACTTGGGTGGGGTTAGGTATTTTTTAGTTCCCAGGGTCACCCTGGTCAGCCCCACAGGGTGGGTTTTTCTCTCTATTCTGGGGCATGCGTTTCTGTCTACCCTTAGTCCATTCACCTGTATTTGCCTTTTTAAAACTCTCCCTACTGTCTGCACTGCCTGTAGCTCTTGATATTGGATGTGTGTTGCTAAATGGTCTTAGCTTTATTTAGGCCCCATGTTGTTGGTTTATTTAACGTATTTGACCGGCTGGCGACATACATTCAATTTTCTGTTTAGTTTTTTTTTCACAAGCAGTGCAGGCACGTCCTGAGAAAGCCTTGTTGCTGTCGGGATGTTAAGCAATGTACAATCAATCAATCAATCTCTCTCTCTCTCTCTCGCGCGCGCGCGATAGGTGATTCTTCAATACTGTGACCTTGAAAGTGACCTTGAAAATGGGGTGGGGTGGGTGAGGGGGTGGGGGATGGGTTCAGGCTTCATTTTAGGTCAATTACATTACAAATTAATTATGCCCACTCACCCAGTAGGTAAAATATCTCAGATCATTTTCTGCTTTATTGTTTTTCTCATTTATCTTCTTTCCCACTCGTCCTTCCCCACACTTTCCGTTCTTCCTATGCCGCCTCCCCCTTCTCCCTGTGCCCTCACCAACCTCAGCTCACAACCTCACATAAAAGCCCCTCCACATTGGCGTAATGTTTGCAATTGCAGCTGTATTGATTCTTTCAAAAGAAATTTCATTGTTTAAAACTGCAGTTGTGGCATTCACCATTCTTTATGGTTCCCTGGAGACAATTGCTACTCACAAGACAGAGCTTTTGTGGATTGTTTGAAAGCCATTATGTCATAGTGCACAAAGGATAGAGCAAATAACTTGTCAAGGTTCAGCAGGAGTGGTTTCTTTTCATAAAATGTGTGCTGGTCTGTCAAGGTTTAATATCACAGACCAGCACACAGATCTTGATGCATCTTTTGCATGCAGGATGTTAAATGTGTGAATGTAACTTGCATGCACAATTTTAGGCTTCTGGCCACAAATGACAATTAGAGGTTATCCCTGAATCAGATGTCAGGAAACTACATGTAAAGTTCACACATTTAGTTCATTCCGCTAGTTCACTTTGTCTGCAAAGGCATATATTTATGCTTCTTGCAGGCACAAAATAGCCACATTTGCACACCATTTAAGCATTTGGCTGTTGATACTGATAGTGCTTTTTGTTGAGGTAGTGATTCCAGCAGGAATCATCTCGACAAAAAACACTACCGACAGCCAAGGGTTAAGACACTTATCTAGGGTTAATTATACGCCTACTAGGAGGACACATAATGCATCAGAATGATCTGTGAGAGCGGCCCCTTTATGTCCCCACTGTCAAGAGGCAATATTTAAGAATGTGCTAAGCTGTGATTTTGTCTCTGTCATTTTCATTTTAATTGCTCAGTGTGTGCTGGTCTGTGATTATGGACCTCTTGGTTCATTGCCGTAAATTCTAATATCACAGACCAACACATTTAATAACAGTGTACAGAAAAAGTAGTTCTCCCTCATGTTACATACTACTCTATTACAGTCATCTCTAGTCTTCCTATCCAGCAGTAGCAAGCAAATCTTTGTCGTAAGGTCCAAAATCACTTGGAGCACACATCGAACAATGCAGTGGAAAATGAAACAGGATCAGGAAACACCCTCAATGTTACCTTTCATATTTCAGTCATCTCAAGTATCCCGATCAAGCAGTAGCGAGCAAGTGTATATCGCACCCCCGCCTCTGGTGGTGAAAGTAGAGAACGCTTTCAAGCCAGTCAAATCACCGTCCATGCTGACCTTCTCTGTGAAGAACTACGACGGGAGTGAGACACACCGCACCATAACCCAGGAGCCTCAGGGAGAGCTGATGACAGAGCTGACTGTTGGCAGTGATGGGAGATTGGTGGGCAGCATAGCTAAAGGTGAGGGTACATCAGTGTTTCTTTGAGGTCAAACCTCAGGGTTCATATTGGTCTTTTATTTTAACCTCTTTGTGCTTGCGGCCACTGGTACTGCTGCATGAATAAAAGGGCTATTCTCTTCAATGCCAGTTAATGCAGGTTGTGTTTTTGGCTCACTTGCAAAGCAAAAGGGAGTCTATGTTCTGATTTAACATTCTTTTTGGCTCACGTTCTGGGCCGGTGGCCGTGCGTCCATCATCCATCGTCGGTCATCCGTGGTAAAAACTTTTAACGTTGGCATTTTCTCGGAGACTATTCAAACCACAGTCTTCAAACTTGGCCCAAGGATACTTTGTGGCAAGACCTTTCTAAACATACCAATTTTAGTGACCTCTCAGAAGGGTCAAGGTCACAGGGGATCTGGCAATATATCAAAAATAGCTATATTTTATAATTTATTTTTCTCAAATACTGTTTACAACTTCATACCCAAGCTTAGTGCAAAAATACTTGATGGTAAGACCTTTATATGCATACTAATTTGGTTGATCCCTCAAAGGTCAAGGGTCACATGAGCTCAGGAAATAGGTAAAAAAATAGCCATATTTTGACAAAAGATGTTTTTTTCTCAAATACTTTACTATTCACAACTTTAAACCTAAATTTGCTACAGAGATACCTGATGGTAAGACCTATATATGCATACTAATTTGGATGACACCTCCCACAGGGTGGGTTTCCTTTCTATTCTGGGGCATGTGTTTCTGTCTACCCTTGGTCCATTCACCTGTATTTGTCTTTTTAACACTCTCCCTACTGTCTGCGCTGCCTGTAGCTCTTGATATTGGATGTGTGTTGCTAAATGGTCTTAGCTTTATTTAGGCCCCATGATGTAGGTTTATTTAACGTATTTGACCGGCTGGCGACATACATTCAATTTTCTGTTTAGTTTCTTTTCACAAGCAGTGCAGGCACGTCCTGAGAAAGCCTTGTTGCTGTCGGGACGTTAAGCAATGTACAATCAATCAATCAATCAGAAAGGTGAAGGGTCACAAGAGCTCATGAAATAGGTAAAAAATATACATACTTTGACAAGAAATGTTTTTTTCTCAATTACTATTCACAACTTCAAACCCAAACTTGGTACAGAGATACCTGATGGTAAAACCTATCTATGCATACTAATTTGGATGCCCCTTCGGAAAAGTTCAAGGTCACAAGAGGTCAATAAATATGTATAAAATATCAATTTTTTTTATAGAATTGTAGTTATTATCAACATTTTGGCAAACTTTTCAATCAAATTTGGCACAAGGGTAGCTGATGATAAGACCTTCCTATGTATACTAATTTAGTTGACTCATCGCAAAGGTCAGGGGTCACAAGGGTTTCACAGATGTGTGAAACTGATTAAATTTTGAGAAAAGATGGATTTTGTTGGTGCAGAAGCCATCCCTTTACTTATTGTCACACATATGTGGATACACGTGAGCCATAACAGCTTTGCCTTTGTTGTTTTAACAGAGCGTCGTCCTAGCTCAATCTCCACTAACAGCTCAGCGTCCAGTCTGTCCCCGAGTAGCTCCACCCCTTCTACTCTGCCCAACTCTCCCGAGGACACCCCTGGCAAACCTATTGCCAACGTCCATTTTTCTGATGCTGGGGCCCACTGGGCAAGATCTTCTGCTGTTCTGCTGCGCTTCCACAGGTCTCGTTCTTTGTGTTTATGTGTGTGTGCTGTAGTGCTGAAATTGCACCAATCTATTCAGCTCATTATTTAAGAGCTTTAGGCTTAACCTGGCTTTTGAAAAAAAATGTGGGTAGATAAAATAATGCACATGCCTCTGGATTTGTATTCTGTTTCTTCTTTAGATGTGGGATCGCTGCTTTATGCATGTTGTGCATCAGTACGTAAGATAATACACTTAATATCTTTCTTGTTTTTTGGACACACCTGTTGATTTGCAACGTATATTCAGAGACAGTGGCAGGGTTTTATAAATTTGAACTCGAAAATTGGCACAGGAGGTTTGATAACCTATGAAAACTCACTAGAGAGTATGAGCACTTACTGAATTAAATTGACTGTGGTCTTTGTTGTATACACAGCAGATCAACAATTTTTGACCTTATTGTCATTTTTTGATGTCCTGCACACAGCTCCTAAATTTAAAAAAAAAATTTTTGGTTATTTTTATACACGTAATTGCAGCATAGTGCATGGCTAAGTTAATTAAGGCTTAGGCTCTTGATGGTGCTTTTTGTTTTGCGATTTCTGCAGGACATAAAGTTTTGCCAATAGCCAAAGGGTTACTATAGGTTAAATGATTGGGGGGTGGGGGGGGGATGGGGGGTGTCTTGTAGAAAGCTTAATGACACTTGCCTGTTTTGTTCATTTATTTGCATGAATGTGACACTTATGGTAGACACACACGGCTTGTTTTGCAGATGGTTTAATGCACCGGATGCAAACGATCCTCACAAGAATCCAACTCTAGAAGGGTAAGGTGGACAAAATGTGGGCTTGTCTGTAATTTTGGTCCTTACAGCCTAGGGTTGTAAGGTCCACGTGCAACCTCGTAAGTGACATGTAAGCATGATTTGATGCTGTTACCTCTGTTGATTTTTTTCCTATTTAAAAACAAAAACAAATCTCAGCCCTTTATAGCTGAACAGGAAATGCTCGTAACTAACCTGGAATGAAAGCTTTCAATCACATATTCTGACCAAAAGGTAAACGGGTTGTTTTTCTGGGATCCTCAAAACGGTTACTTACCAGGTTGCACACAAACACCGTTATTGTTTATCTTTTAGGTGTTTTCAACTTTAGTAACTGAGTTAGATAAATGGAGGTTATCTTTGAGTCAGAGTTTGGTCAGACATGAGATGATAAATCACATTTTCAATCAGATATATATAATAAAACGATCAAATGAAAGAACAAGGTGTGCAGTCGCTTTATTTAGCTTGAAATACATGATTTTGCTTAATCAGAGGAAACCAGTTGAGCTGATGTCTGGCAGCAAGATGCACAAATGCTCATGAGCCCCTGCTGTGGCAGCGGCTCATGAGCATCTATGTCTCTTGCAGATGGTGCAGGCTTGAGCAGTGTCCTTTGTACTGTGTTGTTTCTTTGACCTGACTCAGATTTAGGAATAACTCTTAAAAGTTATATTCACAAGAATCAAGCTTCTCAACACAGAAAACTGTCTGCAACAGATACTGCTGACAGTATCATGAGTATGTGTATGTGTCCTTTGTGTACTATCTTAGAGCTTTATAATGTAAGTACAATGCCAAATGTCGAAATTCATCATTTGGAGGGTGCATTGTTTTGGTACCTGAGTCACGGATTTATTGTCTGCATCGGCCTCGTTTTGAATTAATATGCATATTTATGAGCCTATGTCACAAGGCAGAACCCGGCTGACTATCAGTGTATCGCAATACTGCAGGTCACGAGGTCATCAGTGTGATGTACACACGTATCAGTGTACACGTGTACTGATGTTCTTTGATGTAATTTTTCACGAGAAAGTAGAATAAACCTTTCATACTCACTATGCTGTCAAAATCACAATGCGGGTTCCGCTCGACCTTCTAGTATTTACAAGTAATGATCGTGCTGCGTCGTGCACCGAGGGCGTGGCTTGTTTAACTCTCGCAAAGCGAACATGCATCCACGGTTTGACCTTTGATCCTTTACCCCTCGGAAATGTGCACAGTTTTCAATCATTGAAACAGAACATTGGTATTTATACACACTTTCTGCACTGCAGTCAATTTCACATCTCGCACATTGAACTCTACGTAACTGAAAGCATCATTGGAAACGACAAATTCACCATCGCAGCAGAAACACTACCTCTCTGAACCAAGTGAATGGGAGCCCGCACAGACAAAAACATGTTACGACCAGTGATGTGCAACTTTGACGCACACCGTAGTTTTCAGATCTTTGCAGCATAAAATGTGATAACTAGCTCGTAACTATATGATAAAACAGGTTTAAAATCTTGCGAAATCAGTAAGAGATAAATTCTACTGAATATCATGAATTCGCTCGTGGAACTATAGGAAGTTTCGACAAAGACCGTAGATTACTTGCTGATTCAGCAGGAATGCAACAAATTTTGCGTGGGTGGTCAAGTCAAGCTCTTGCTTTACCCGTTGCCACATGTCCATGGCTAGATCATAAGCAGCATTTTATTTTCTCAAAATCATTACCGATGACATTACTAATTGGAAGCTTTGCTTAGCATGTCAATTTTAGCCAAAAAAACTTACTGTGATGCCCTCTAAGGGAGACAATCATTGGTGTGCCATTACCAGGGCACTCCCGAGTGGCCTCCCGTACTACCGTATCCGGTGGCGCACTCACCCTTACTCGTCAGTATCTTCGATTAGCTGAGTCAGGGGTCGTATGCGCTTGTGCTCCGACGGTAGTTGGTGAACTCTGCTTATGAGGATTTACTGTGGGAAAAAAAAAAAAAAAGAGATGGAAGGAAAGGAAGGATTCCTCTGTGTGTGTGTGTGTGTGTGTGGTTGGTGCAAGAATTTTGGTGTTGGGTCTTGGGGATTACGCACTTAGTACATGACAAGGTAAAGCCTCGGTTACTATAGCCACATAACGTTATATTTTTTACCGGGTTGCTTCTTTGGCCCTTGCTTGCATGTACAAGGCTGACTGGGAATTCGGACCATCCGAGGAGGCTTCGAGCGTTCGTATTGGCACTGATTGTGGCGTTCCCCTATGGCCTAATGATGTACACGATGTCTGCCTTCACTACTCGGGCTGTCCCTCCAGTCGACCTTGCATTCGTTGCGCGGCATGGAAGGAGGACCTTGGTTGCAGCTGTGGGCCTGCTACCGCAGAGAGAGACCTGTACGTCGGCTGATATCGACCGCAGCCATAGAGATGAAGCAGAGGAATAATACTTAGGATAGCGTGTGCTTGTCGGGCGCAAAGAGGGGACTGCTGCCCCCTCCAGTGCTAATTATTTGAGCTGCCACGTTCCCCACCAGGCGTTGGAGACTAATAAAGACAGGCAGCAGATGAGATTCGCCATCTCGCATAGCACCGTTGAGCTCAGAGCTACTTGCTCTAGGAGCCCTCCACCAGCACTTTCAACCGCTTCCGCGGTTTGGATGGAGTCGGTGCAATGGCCTACAAGACGGCGAGGGGCCTCGCTTCCGAGGTTCTGGTAGCCCCCGTCCTAAATATGGAAGGATGAAAGGCGATCAAAGGATATTACAGCGCTCGGATTCGGCGCGTGTAGGACACCATACTCGTGGTGATGTGTCATCTTCCCTTTCCTCTTCGCTGGACCGGCGGACAGTGCTAACGTGTCATGGCATCGTTCTCTGACAACCGCCTTCGGATGTTTGAGGTTAGTCAGTACTTGGCCGTTAGACGGGCAGTTTCTGCTGAGGGCAGACGCTGGTACGCTACACCCCCGTTGGCTGACACTGGGAGGATTGTGAGGAAGATCAGGCCAAGGGAGTACTTTGTTGGACTTCTTCCAGCACTGACAACCGCCGCTGTGGTTTGGATGGAGTCGGTGAATTGGCCGACTAGACGGGCTTTCCTGCTGAGGGCAAACGCTGGTACAATACACCCCCGTTTGGAAGACACAGGGAGGATTGGAGGAAATCGGGCCAAGGGAGTGTCCTTTGGAGTCCCTACTTCGAGGATGGAGCCATGGAGAGCGCTCCACCAGCACTGACAACCACCTCTTCGGTATGGATGGAGTCAGTGCAAATGGCCGACAAGACGGGGAGGGGCCTTGCTTCCGAGGTTCTGGTCCTTTACACCCCCGTCTTGCTTACACAGGAATGGATAAGTTCAAAGGAGCGCTCACGGCGCAGGGAGACAGCGCATTTTGGACTCCGTGTTCGTGATGATGTCTCATCTATCCCTATCCTCTTCACCGGATCGGCGGACAAGTTCAAGCATGTTGCGGCAATGGACCTTGTTTGATGCGGATGACAGCTTGGACGGAGGCGGTGTTTTTCCGTGGGACATCGACGCAGCTCGCGAACAGTGGCAGATCTTCAGAGCGGACTGGCAGGGACCACTCTTGTGTGGAGACGCAGTTCGACATCAGCTCCAGGGTCGCTCGGATGACAGCTGTTGGACGGAGCCGCCTTCCAGGGACTTCGACGCAGGCTGTGTCGACGGACCGCAGCAGATCTTTGGGCTGGATTGGCAGGGACCACTCTTCCACGGAGATGCAGTTCGATGTCAGCGCTGGCATCGCACGGTTGACAGCTGTTGGATGTAGCAGCCTTTCAGGGACACCGATGCAGGCTGTGCCGACAGACCACAGCAGACCTTCGGGCTGGATTGGCAGGGACCACTCTTCTGCGGAGGCTCAGGTTCGACGTCAGCGCCGGGACTAGTCAGATGACAGCCGATGGATGGAGCCGACATCTCTGTGACACCGACGGCGCGGTCCTGGGAACGGCAGTGGCAGCCACTTCTCAGCGTGCGGCAGACGAGGAGGAGGTGCACAGTCTACCTGCGTAGGACTAGGTGTCAGTGCTGGGAGAGGACATTGCCCGACCGGCTTCACTTCGTGGGCCGGCATCACTCTCCTTCATTCTCTTGGATGCAGTTCCGACTTATGCATCTGATTGGACGAGGCGTCCCGTCTCTTCGCATCCTTCTCCTGCCGGAGTGCTGCCCCCCATCGTCGCATTGGTAAGTAGGGCCATGGCATTGGTCTTCGCCCCGCGGCAGCCAAGCACTACAAGTCTCCTCCTCAACCTACAGGTTTCGGGACTTAGCGGAGGCGGTTCGCACTACTGCGTGCAGATAGCTTGGAGAGCAGGTGGTCTCGGGCACTCTTGACCAGAGAGGAGGGATTCACTTCCACCGGCTTTTTTATGCAGGTACCCGCACGTTGGTGCAGGCAAGGCGCAGCCAGTGGTCACGGACGAGGATGGAACAAGAGTCTTCCCGGTTACGCTTTCGCTGGTGTGAACGGGGCTCTTGGACGTGGCAACAGTCATTAGTCTAGCGTCTGAAGGTCTCCGCGCAGAGGGGGATCAGTTCACTTCGCGGGGCAGCAGCTGTTTACAGATGCCCCGGTGGAAGCATGCATCCTGGGGACGCGAGTTCCGGGAGATTGGACATGGCGACAGTGTTGCAGGACCTTACAGTACTAGACCATAGAGGTGATCCTGTGTTCCGACTCCACGGCAGTTACAGCGACTCTAGCTTGTACCCTAGCCAGTGGGGAATGACGACCGATCTTCGGCAGCGGCAGTGGTGCGTCTCCAGGACTTCTTTACAGCTGGATGACCGACTGTTACGGTTCCAGTTGGCAAGCACTTGGCGACCAGCAGAGATTCCTTCGGGCGATTCTCCGTCGCCTAGGCTCCTTAGTCTACGGGGGCAGGTCCTACATGGTACCTTCACGCTGGTGCCAGCGAGATATGGATTTCTTGGCCGTCCTGTTCGAGTAGGACTTCAGTAGGACGGGATCGGTGCAGAGTAGGAGCGTCACTCAGAGCCTTACATTTGGGTTGACTGTTAGGCCTGCTAGCTCAGCAGCTGATCGTCTTCCCCAAGTCAGACACTTCAACTGGTTGGAGATTAAGCGCGGCGGCTGGTTCTTGGAAGGATCGACGTACACAAGGGTTGTGCTAGGGCTCTTCGAGGCCAGGTTGCTTGGAGTGATCGCTATGCCCAGATATCTTCCAGCTACCCTGCCCGCCCTGAGGAATCGCCGTTGGTCTGTCCATTCGTCAAAGATCAAACTACAGGCTTCCTCTGTGCGTCTCCTCTGTTTCGGATCTGCGAGCCTGGACTTAGTCGCGGCCTCCTTCCCGGGGGTCGGACCCCTGGTGTAAGCATGATGCTCTCGATGCTGGGGCCAGAGTTCTGCAGGAGTGCAGGGACAGGAATACAGTTTCTGAGACTTTTGGCGCCATTCAGCTGGTCCAAAAGTTGGACCGCACTTCTCTTGATCTTGTGACGGACCCTTTGTGGGTGCCGTCTGCGACAAGTACGGTCCCCAAGCAGCCAAGGCAACGGCTGTTCCACCCGTGCCCAGAGGTACTGAGGTCATACGCGTGGTTGCCCGGCAATCCCTCTCTGCTAGAGGCTTTGCGGGGGCTATGGTGGAAGCAGCCAGGAGGAGCGCCTCTCGTTATGTCTACAAAGGTAAGTGGGCATTCTCCAGCCTCGGTGCGCCATGGAGCTGCTTGTTCCCCATGGACCTTACCAACCCTAGTTGGCCACGTTCTTCATGGGAAGGTTCTTCCGACAGAACTTAGCGCCGTCCCCTCCTGGGTTTACCTGGCGATGGGGGCAGACTCTTCCGAAGCCGGGGACTGTCATGCCCGGGAGCGTTCTATGACTTGGCAGTTGGATGTCCCGTGAACCTGCAGTGGCAGGCCTCAATTCGTTGGATCCCGCGCTGGGCCATCCCCTGGGTGCTCACCGAGCTCTGCGCGAGAGGTTCAAGCTTCTTCTATTAGTGCTTGGAAGACTTTACCAGGAGACCTGCTTCTGGTTGCACTTGCCACAGCGCCTGTCAGTGAGTTACATGCCTTCGGTATGTCCCTCATGTCGCCAACGGAGGACCTAGGGAGCATCACAGCTGCTTACGGACACTGCCTTCTCGGCAAGGAACCGCTTTCCGGCGACAGCCCCACAAGTTGTCATCGTCTGACCCTCGGGGCGACGGATCGTGCACGGGACTCCGGCCACAGGATCATCAGGGCCCTTAAGTGTGCCTGCACAGTTCTAAGCCGCTACGACTAGGATGCTCGCGCCGTTCCTGCCCTTGGCTCCAGGCAGACGAGGCGTTTCGGCACAGATAATCTCATGCTGGCTACGATGGGTGATTCGGTCCCCACACAAGAGCTCGGCCGGAGCAAGCCTAACCATGTGCATCCAGACCTTCAGGCAGAAGTCTGAACAGTGGCAGAGAGCATCGGTTGTCCTATACGGGGCAGAGAGGGATACTGTGGCAACCGTGGGTTGGCGGATCGAGTCTTCTCTCATCCTCCTTTACCTACGAGATCTATCCGGCCAGTGCATCAACATGGGCCTGGCGGAGGTCATCTCGCCGGCACAGCACTCCCTCCCGGCGCCTCAGGCGCTTTAGGTTCGCCTAGCTAAAATTGTCGGGAGTGGGCGCGTAGGGAGGGGCCTCGATACTGCACGCTCAGCGCCGGCAATGGGAGGTGTTCTAAGCAGGCAGCACCCGCCTCCTATTCACAATTCCAGTTAGTAATGTCATCGGTAATGATTTTGAGAAAATTAATTAATTTTTCTCTAAAATGTATTTTTCCGAAAAATACTTATCGATGACACTACTCAGACGTCCCTGCCTCCTACCCCGCTTGCCACTTGGAGCTAAGGCTCAGATACTGGCGAGTAAGGGTGAGTGCGCCAACGGATACGGTAGTACAGGAGGCCACTCGGGAGTGCCCTGGTAATGGCACACCAGTGATTGCCTCCCTTAGAGGGCATCACAGTAAGATTTTGGGCTAAAATTGACGTGCCAAGCGAAGCTTCCAGTTAGTAATGTCATCGGTAAGTATTTTTCGAAAAAATACATTTAGAGAAAAATTAATTTTTCCATGCTTGCATTGCATGTGTGTGTACGAAGCTGGTCAGCTGTGGACACTAGAGACAAAGAAACTTGACAACTTTGCACTCCAAAAGGAGGGAGCTAGAATGTGTATGCTGTATTTTTGATACCTCTGTCAAGTCCTCCACCTTTATTCACTCTTTTCTTTATCATTCAGTATCTGTAACATCAAATCGCCGTGCGGCCTTCGAATCGTGGAGCTTCGCAGTGAGACTGATGGCAGCAGCGTCTTCCACCACTGGGAGTTTTTGTCGGAGACACCCCCTACCCACTTCATGCTCAAGCGTTCGCGCATCAAGAACCTGCCGGAAAACTGTGCCACCATGGTGGTCGTGGCTCAGGACAGCTACGGCAACATTATGAAGAAACGCCTCAAGGTGGCCAAGCTAGAGTAGCGTTCATTTTAAATATACATGTCCTTGTTTGATACTAAAAAAAAAATAATTTTCTAGACTCGTTTGACACTAAATAATAATCATTATTATTCATAGGTTCTGTTTTGACCCATTCAGCTCTGTCTTGACATGAAACAGATCAACCATGAATGGGTGAAAGTAAGCAGTTGTGAAAAAGCAGAGCGTCAGGCATCTGTTGTAAAAATATGGAGGTTGAATGTGCCATGCAGGTGCTGTTCTTGTTTGTTTGCACATTTCCAAACATTTATATGGCTTCTCATGCAATCTAGACATGGAATTTCTATTTTTGCCATTGGTGTAAAAACAAACTTGGTCCTAAAATGAAAAAAATAAAATAAAATTAAAAAAAAAATTTAGAAGAAAAGACAAAATAAAAGAAAACGCAAAATAAACCTGCCCTAACCCAACTCCCCCTACCCCTCCCCACTGAAAATTTCTACATGCAAAATTTTGAATTTACAAATTGCCATCTCTTCATCTGCCAAATTTTACCCATGACCATGGTAGTTCAAGGGTGGTTCCCGAACAGCTTGGCGCCAGAGGTGCCAAGCTGTTCTGGCACCACCCTTACACCTCCATGGCTGATCTGTCTCTTTGTTGCAAACTCTTCAGAGGACAACTTCAAAACTTTTTAATGACCTTACGTCTGTGTGTGTTAACCTTAATGGTAGGTGAAGTTTGTGATGTTTCTTCACCTTCAGGGTCAAAGTTCAAGGTCCTGTATGGGAGATGGGTATATGGTGATAGCTCTGAAGGTAGCTTCAGATTTACATGGTAGTTATGACTCATGCCAATGGATGATGGACGATGGATGAAGCACGATTGCACAAGGGTATTTTCTGATTATTTTGGATTGATATCTTGAGAGGTGCTACCTGCATAATGCGGCCACCAAACGGACTACATGTATCAAAATGTGGTCACTGTTGACAGGTGGTCTCCTTACACAGAGTCATTTAAGTAAAGAAAGATCATAGAAAGATCCAAAAATGAATGGTCTGCTTAGTCAGGTGGTAACTTTATACATATGGTCGTCTGCACAGGTTTGACTGCAGTTCTGATCCACCACCACTACACAGTTATACACTTAAAGACAGCATCCAGCAGTCGATTGTTAGGTAAAACATGTCTTACCGGCAGCGTGATGCTTGATTGCTTACAGCCAGGGGGCCATTTGCCACTCTTGATCTTTGTGCTCTTATTCTCTTGTTGTGGGTTAAAAAAATCCACAGCTTCAATCAGTTATATCTGGCGAAGTATACATATTTATTAATTTCATGGAAGTATTCAGAAGTTGTTGATTTTTTTGGGGTACCTTTTCTTTATGCCGCATATTCAGATGCAGTGTATCTCAAATGAGTTA
Source organism: Semisulcospira habei (assembly GCA_036245525.1). Classification (NCBI taxonomy): domain Eukaryota; kingdom Metazoa; phylum Mollusca; class Gastropoda; family Semisulcospiridae; genus Semisulcospira; species Semisulcospira habei. The sequence continues at coordinate 93,280,107 of BTPG01000007.1, read as the reverse complement.
ACCCATTTTACTCCATGGCCCCATTTTCCAAAGTTTGGAAGAGTCGCCAAAGGACTACACATCAGTTGCAGGAGATAGTTAAAAAGGAGATAGGTAAAAACATATTGACCATGATAATTCAAAGGAAGTGCCGGATTATCTTGGCATCAGATGGCACCAAGCAGATCTGTGACTACCCTTGAATTTTCATGGTCAATCCATCTACTGCTGTAAGGCCTTGGGGCTATATCATATGGGTACATGTGACAGAATCAGGCGGAGGATTTTAAACTGAGACGGTTGCTTTTGTTGGTCATGATTTTTGTCATGATGACTCCTGCAGGAATTCTCATGACAAAAACTGCAACCAACAGCTAAAGGGTTAAGAGATAAAAAAGTAACTCTTGGCCATGGAGGTGAAAAAAAATCAAAATAAGATACATGTATAGTACCTGTGTGTACCTTTCTGTCCAGCTCACAACACTAACCTCTTCAGATGGTGGCAGCATTGTTTATGTTAATTTAAAAGATAATGATCGTTATTATTTTGGTTCGTATATATGTTACTGGTCAGTGTTGGTAACTCTGAAAACAGTGTAAATATTGTTATTGTTTTACCAGCTTGAAGTAGAGCTCAGAGGTACATGGTACTTTTCAGGAAAATCATTTAATGTATGACTAACGTTCAGTAGCATAGCCATAAAAGAAGTCTTTCTAGTCATTCTGAATGCTTGCAGCTATGGCTGCCGCAGTACAGCTGGAGATGGGTTGACTTTTGATAGTTTAAGGGAAGTGCCTATGGCACCAAGCTAATCTGGTAATGCCTGTGAAATGTCATGGTCAATTCACTCTGCAGCTGATAGATAGCTGCTGTATGGGATTCAGTTTTCGAATTGAAATATTGTTGGCAGTACTCTCGGCCAATCTATTGCTGTTGTTTATGGTGTGATTGTCCACAGTTCTTGAAAAAAAACTAACAACAACAATGTGATAGTTTGAGTATCACACATAAATTTATTATTTTGTTGTTGAAATTACACTGTTTTACTAATACATAATTTCAGGTCACCTACACTGTAACATGCATCAGCACACTCTGGAATCTGTCACAGAATGTTATATATTTCAGGGTTTAACGTCTCTTGTCCATGACAAAAGTCATTTCAAGATGGGGCATTGAAATGTTTTACCCCAGCTGGGTTCAGACCCATGACCTTTTGGATGAGAGTCAAACACTTTACCACCTGAGCTACCCAGCAAACCAGGAATCTGTCACAAGCGATCAGTATCATGTGAATGCTTTAATTGCTTCTCAAACCATTGCAAACTTTGTATCTCAAGAATTGTGCAAAAATTGCAGTTTGTTTTGATGGATTTACCTTGCCAAGGCTGTTTGTGGGTGGAAATCACTATAGGTCAAATACTACACATGTATCTGAGAAACAGAAAAGTAAAATATTGTTTGTTGATATAACACATGGTGAAAATGTGTTTTGAAACTCACAAAGAGAAAAATACTGTTTCTTGATAACACATTGTTTTGAAACTCACAAAGAGAACAATACTGTTTCTTGATAACACATAACACATGGTGAAAATGTGTTTCTGGACTCATGCCTGTGGCTTGTTACACTGAAGCTGATCTGGAAATGTATAGCACACTTACACAAACTGTGGCTCATTTACACTTGTATCCTCAAGAGGTATAGATCTGTGCCTCTTGCCTGTGGTTTGTTACACTGAAGCTGACCTGGAAATTGCTAGCACACTTACACATACTGTGGCTCACTTACACTTGTATCTGTCAGTCCTGCTTATTGTTGAAACAAATATTCAGAAAGGTAGATCAGCTCACTCTGTTTATCCTCTGCACTGCCGAGAATCATTGAACAGTGCCCAACTGCATGAGATGTAAATTCCCATGAGCCCCTGCAGTTGCACAAGGATCTACATCACCTGCATCTCATGAGGATCTATGCCTCTTGCTTAAAACCACTTTGCGACCATGTTCCTTGGATGGCTGAGAATCTTTGACGTGAAATTTGCAATAATTTTGAAAAAATAAAATGCGTCTGCTGGCATCAAAGAGGCTTATTCATGGGCTTGATCTAATCTGATTTCCTTATGCCCGCTGGTCTATGATTTTGGACCTAACAGCGTAGAGCTGTAAGTTCCAAAATGACAGGCTGCATTCATATAATCATAATAGACGTGTGCATCTGTAGTTTTTTACTCCACAGCTTCAACTCGTTCGCGGACAGCCACATCCGGATGCGCGGCATAAGCCGCATATCTGGATGCGGATGGCCGCGAATGAGTTAATGACCAAATCATACCCACAGCTTAGTTAGCAATAATATATAAAATTATACCAGTAGAACCTATTTTGAGCAGCCACTTTTTTTTGCACAAAAAAGGTGATATTAAAAGACGGGTGCTCTCTCAAGAGAAGGCTTGAAGGGCAGAGAGTGTCGGCTGTCACTAAAAGCCATCATGCAGGTGGCTATAGCCTGGTGAATGATGGTCTTTAAGGACAGGTGATCTAGCTCTCATTAGGGTGGTAGCTCAGAACAGGTTCTGCGGTAGAGATACATGCTTGTTCACTATGTCATTGTAGAAGCTCAGTGAGCAAATGTTCATCAGGCTGACGTCGGGCGCAGTTTGCTCATTCACAGCTGTGCTGTGCAAAGGCCGACTGCGGGTGACACCAGCTTGATGACTTTTTGCTTGCTAGGAGGGTAAAACCAAAGTTAGTTTGTTTCATATTTGAGCATTATGTCTTTGTCGAGATTGTTATTTTCCTTGTGTTTTTGTGGGGTTTTTTTACAAATAAGGAAATAAGTCATTATGGTCAAAACACTGGGTACCTTGTCTTATAATTTGTGTGTTGGTCTGTGATTTTGGACCTTACAGCATCAGCTGTAAATTCCAAAATTGCAGACCAGCACACATTTACTTGTCTGTAATTGGTCCCTTTGGACGTTTGCGTCTTATATCTAAGATCTGTGAATGATCCGTTCATTAAAGTCCCATAATAATAATTCAAAGTGGTGAATAAATTTGTAATTTCATACACGTTTCTTCTCTTTTATGCACAGTGCTAACAGTGCTTAATTGCCTTTAAGTAAGTGCATATCATTATTATTCTGAGTTTATTTTTATTTTTTTTAAATATATTGCAAGTATCTGATAATTAATATCTGTGTTGGAGATATTTATGAAAAGTCATGCAAGTATTCATGCTTTTTTAAAGGCATGACGTCTCAAGATATCTTTATTGTCTTTAACCAAAAAAAAGTACTGTTATTATTTTATCACCTGTGTGCTGGTTTGTGAATTTAGACCTCAGGTCTCTGAACTGTAAGATGCGAAATCACAGACCAGCACACATCTGGCGGTATTCTGCACTCATCCCTTTTCATTATTTTTAACATACTTCTTGTTTCTTGTGACTTGTTTCTGTGGCCAGAGAAGAACTCAAACTGTAAACCCCTCTTCAGTGATGTAGGGGAGATGTGTGCCAAAAAATCACGCTTGGACGTGGACTTCAAGATCTGCGGTAACTTTTGTCAGTGTTAATGAACATTTCTGTCCCATGTACAGTGTCTCAGTAAGTTTTATTAAGTTAGGATTTTTGTAAAAGCTGTAATGTTCATACCATGTGTTGGTTCGCGATTTTACACCATATGGCCGTAAGGTCTGAAATTGCACACCAGCACACAAAGCAAAGATGGAACGAGGTGTGTACTATACCTTGACTGCTCAATTTCACCACATTTTGTCATCAATCTGCCCAACGTGAATCTGCTCATAAATGTATTCAGTGTGAATAAGCGAGTTAACCCTTATCATTCGGAATACACCAGTGTGTGAAATAAGTTTGACTGAAATAGTTCAAGGGTGGCACCACCTTTGAACTAAAGCCATTGGTCTATATCCTTATCTGTAAGTACTATAATGTAGTTTGCATATGGCAGTGTACAAATTTGAAGCTTTTAGCCTCAGTATGATATGGATTAAGAGAAGTCTTTTGTGCTTGTATCCACAGTGATTTGGACAGTTATCGTTACCTGGATTTGATATGCTCACAGTAATGTTACACCCATCTATAACAGTAAAACCTGGTTTGAGTCCTCTATGCTCATACAACTTTTTCAAAATTCCAGACAGCTGAATTTGAGCATTTTAGCTCAGACACAACAGTCCTTCAGCCATCCTGTTCCATCAGCAAGAGACATAAATTCTCATGAGCCCCTGCATTCGCAGGGGCTCATGAGAATTTATGTCTCTTGCTGGTTGTGGATTATGGGGCATACATGTAGTTAGTTTGTGGACCGTTTTCAGTCATGCAGATGCTTTCTCAAGAACAATCTTGTCACCGTTCATAAAAGACCATCATTTACGTGGCTACAGTGACATAAATAATGGTCTTCATTAATGGGTGATCTGTCATAATGGTGGTCACTCAAAACTAGTTTTGTTGTGTAGATGGAACGTAACACAGATTGTTAAATAAAGTGCAGAATAGGATAGTTGCGATCACAGAATTATTTGTAAACTGACCAACACAATGTAGTGACCCTTTACCTTAGTTGGGTTCATGTTGAGCAGATTAAGGTTGAGTTGATTAATCACTGGGTGGATTGTTAAACTGTGGCGAAGTTGACCACTTCATCTTGAGTGTATCTATTTAATTGGCTGTAGGCAGGCAAAGGGGTATAATCGCTAGTTCACATACTCATCTTGCGCTGAATTAACTACCTTGGTTAGGATACCATAAATGGTCAGTGTCTACTTCATCAATGCATGGTCAGATGTGAATCTGAATATAATTGATATGTAGGTCTGTGATTTTGAACCTTATGGATAAATCTGTAAGGTCCACATCACAGATTGGCACCCATGAGTGTGTCTTGAAGACTCAATCATTTGCCATGCAAACTTGCATATGTATATATACATGTGCTACATTGCATAATCAAAGAGTGTTTGATATTGTATGGTGAATTCTTATCTTAGAAGATATACAAGATATAGCCAGAAGTTGACCCTCTTGTGCATGCAGCCACCTGTACTGTGAACAGTACACAGGAGGGTTTAAGCTCATATACCTCAGACTAGTAACAGTGTGAAATTGCTGTGAATGGTTACTGTGTTCAGCACGCTTTGTGTGGGAAAAGTTACTATTTGGGTATTTGTATTGCTATGCAATGTTTCATTTCTTTTGTTTGCGCTCACTCAGTCTCCACAGTATGCTTGTGCCATGGTTCATATACTTATCCCTTATCATTAAGAATACACCAGTGTGTGAAATAAGTTTGACTAAAATAGTTCAAGGGTATTGCCAGAATAGCTTGGCGCCTTTAGGCGCCAAGCTATTCTGGCACCACCCTTATATGCTTATCTGTAAGTACTATAATGTAGCTTGCATATGGCAGTGTACAAATTTGAAGCTTTTAGCCTCAGTATGATATGGGTTAGTCACTCAGAAATTATGGATAAGTTGTGTACGGTATGTTTCTTTTGCTGTCACAAAAAAATTAACTCCTTGGCTATCAGTAGCACTTTTTGTCTTGGTGATTCCTGTAGGAATCACTATGACAAAGAGCACTCCTGACAGCCAAAGGGTGGAACACGTCTGATGTATCTATACATGTAACGGTAATGGCTACCATGCTGATTAGTATTTGTCAGACTTATACTTTCGTAATGCCGTGGACAAATGTGCGGAGCGAGACACCACCATCGTCATGGGCGATTTTAATGCCAAAATAGGGGAAGACAACACCGGATACGAAGAGGTGATGGGGAGACAGGGACTAGGCTCGGAGATGAGTGAGAACGGGGAGAGGTTTGTAGACTTTTGTGCTCTAAACCGACTTGTCATTGGAGGCAGCATCTTCCCACACAGAAGAATACACAAAGCAACTTGGGTCTCACCTGACCACACAACAGAGAACCAAATAGACCATATCTGCATTAGCAAGAAATTCAGAAGATCCCTTCAAGATGTTCGAGTGAGGAGGGGAGCAGATGTCGCCTCAGACCACCATCTGCTTACCTTAAGAATGAAGCTCAAGCTAAAGAAAAGCCGCACAGAGACAACAAGAAGACAGCGCTATAATGTAGGCCTCCTGAGAGGAACTGGAGTTAGAGAAGAGTTCAAACTGGTGCTGTCCAACCGGTTTCAAGCGCTACAGGAGCTAGTAAATGAAGAGGAGGCGGTCACCACAGAGCAGCAGTGGAAGGCAGTTAGAGAGGCGCTGAACTCAACCTGCAAAGACACTGTAGGGTTCAGGAAACACCACCACAAGGACTGGCTGTCGGCACAGACCCTGAAGAAGATAGAAGCGAGGAAGCAGAAGAAAGCAGCGGTCAACAACAGTCGCACGAGAGCAGCCAAAGTAAGGGCACAGGGGGAATACTCGGAAGCCAACCGCGAGGTGAAGAGGAGTATCAGGGCAGACAAGAGGGCCTACACAGAAAGCCTGGCAGCAGAGGCAGAAAAGGCAGCAGGCAGCGGCAACATGAAACAGCTCTACGACATTACCAGAAGATTGTCGGGTAAGTATGGCCATACAGAAAGACCAGTAAAAGACAAAGAAGGCAAGCCTATTGCAGACAGAGCAGACCAACTCGACAGATGGGCCGAGTATTTTGAAGAGTTACTGAACAGACCTAGCCCACCCGACCCCCCCGACATCCAGCCGGCAGAGACCGACCTACCCATCAGCTGTGACAGACCCAGCCGGGAAGAGATCAGAAAAGCAGTGGCATTTTTGAAGAATGGCAAAGCAGCAGGACCAGATGGCATCCCAGCGGAGTCTCTGAAAGCAGACCTAGAGACAACAGTTGAGATGCTGTACCCACTGTTTGGAAAGATCTGGGATGAGGAGGTGATGCCGGCTGACTGGAAGGAGGGGTACCTAATCAAGCTTCCCAAGAAAGGCGACCTCAGCAAGTGTTCCAACTACAGAGGAATCACCTTGCTGTCAGTACCAGGAAAGGTCTTCAACAGGATCATCCTAGAAAGAATGAAGAGCTCCGTTGACCCCCAGCTGAGAGACCAGCAAGCAGGATTCAGGAAGAACCGATCATGTACAGACCAGATCGCCACTCTCCGCATCATCGTGGAACAGTCTCTGGAGTGGAGCTCCCCGCTGTACGTCAACTTTGTGGATTATGAGAAAGCATTTGACAGCGTGGACCGAGAGACTCTGTGGAAACTCCTACGACACTACGGTGTACCCACAAAGCTCGTCCGCCTGATCAAGAGCAGCTATGATGGCATGACATGTCGCGTGATCCACGAAGGGCAGTTCACCAGAGAGCTCCAGGTCAGAACTGGTGTCAGGCAGGGGTGTCTGCTGTCTCCGTTCCTCTTCCTACTGGCCATAGACTGGGTCATGAAGATGACCACAGAGCACAGACGAAGTGGAATACAGTGGACACTGTGGACACAGCTTGACGACCTCGATTTTGCAGACGACTTGGCATTACTGTCCCACACTCATAAACAAATGCAGGACAAGACCACGAGGCTTGCTGACATCTCGTCCCAAGTGGGCCTCACCATTCACAAACAGAAAACAAAGACAATGAGGCTGAACGCAACCAGGGAAGAACCAGTCTTGCTTGCTGGCACCCCGTTGGAGGAGGTGGAGTCCTTCACCTATCTCGGGAGCATCATAGACAAAAAAGGCGGCACTGATGCAGATGTCAGAGCACGAATCGGTAAAGCCAGAGCAGCCTTTCTCCAGTTGAAAAAAGTATGGAGTTCCAGAGAGCTGTCACAACACACCAAAGTCCGGATTTTCAACTCCAATGTAAAAGCAGTTCTCCTATATGGAGCAGAGACATGGAGATTGACAAAAACCACAGTCAACAGAGTACAGACCTTCATGAACAGTTGCCTTAGAAGAATTCTGAAAATCCACTGGCCAGAGAAGATCAGCAACATCAGACTCTGGGAGAGAACAGAGCAGATAACAGCAGAGAATGAAATTGGGCGAAGAAGATGGGGATGGATCGGTCACAGTCTGAGAAAGCCAGCTTCCAGTATCACTAGGCAGGCATTGTCATGGAACCCCCAGGGAAAGAGGAAAAGAGGTAGGCCGAGAAACTCCTGGCGTCGAGACCTCCAAGCAGACATCAAGAGACTGGGAACCACCTGGAGTAGAATCGAAGGAGAAGCACAGGACAGGAGTTGCTGGAGGTCTCTCGTCGACGGCCTATACCCGGGTAGGGGTGACAGGCGTAAGTAAGTAAGTAATACTTTCGTATCCTGGTCAGTGATTCGGGACCTTAGGGCCTAGAGTGGCAAGGCCCTAAAGCACAGACCAACCATGAGCAGACCGATAATTGTTTATGTGCAGATTTGCATAAATATCCCAGATTTGCATACCTGTCAATGTCCCAGGATTTTAATGGTTTATCTTACATGGATGTTGTGATTTCTGCTCATGTGTCAGCATTCTAAATACAGCAGCATGGGGAAATATTTTCAAAACTGCTTTCAGTGTTTACTGTGCAGTGCATTATCTAATAATTTTGCCACAATGAGGATTTAATATTGTCCTAGATGTTTCATATGTCTCATCACCAGATTATTTTCATGTCGAGAAAATTTTGTTAGATGTTTAATAATTATACAGATTGTTGTCAGGTACTTTAAAATGTCATGAAATATTTTGTTAATTTACTGTCAGGTGCAGCTGCAGAGTGTTGATCGACTGCAATAGTTCAAGGGTAGTGCCTGCTTAGCTTGGCACCTCACCAGGCGCCTAGCTAATCTTTGACTACCCTGGAACTAGCATGGCCGATCCATCTCCTGCAGTGCCCACTGATGGTGAAAGTTACAATAAATGCCTGTGTGGTGTCTCCACTGGCAGCTACCATCACATTTTCCCAGTGCACAGAAGGTCATTGGGCCAACATCGGCCACACTCAGCCCGTGCAGGCTGACTGCGACCAACATTTGGCCTATGGCATTTTGCACACTGGGTCAATAGCTCGTTTAACCCCTTGACTGCTGCTGACAATTCCGCTCGGCAGAAAAGAAGCGTGACCGTGCATCTTGTGCAGAGCAGTATAGTTGGCAGCAGTCAAGAGGTTAAAGTTACTTTTTGTGCCATACACATTTTGTTATGCATTTTAAGAGCCTCCAGATAGCGGCTTTAATTTTCTGCTGTCAGACTTCATTCCTTCAGTTCCAATCATGTCATCTGTTTATGGATATTGGGTTTATAACAGACACATAATGTATACATGTATGGATAGATTTTGCAGACTTGCAGATAACTGGCAGTTCGACTGTAGGGGTCATCTTCACCATATTTAGGTGTAAATCTACCCAGTGAAAATCCACCCAGGTGACCATGATTCCAACCAGTGTAGAATTTTGTTGCCACTGTTTCAACCAGCTTTTTCATCTTGGTGCATTCAAGCCTTTGTGGAATCAACCTGGGTAGCTTTACATTTAAATATGAGTGGAATCGTCAAAGTGCCCATTTACACTGGGTGGATTCCTGCTAGATATTCTTGGGTAGATTCACACTTAGTAGATTTATGCCTAAATATAGCAAAGTTTACAGGTATAATAAAGAAAGGTTGTCTAAATGCTTAAACAGTCCACTAACGCTCTTGTGCATGCAGACACCAGTGCCGGCTGTAAACAGTAATAATAATAATAATAATAAGCGCATTAAATAGGCGCTTTATCCCAATTGAAAATCGGCTCAAAGCGCCGCCGCGAACTGAACCCAACAAGCACGCTCACGTGAATCACGCGCATTCACTCACACACTGAACGTAAACACAGAACTTTCACGTGGTGCTAAGGGCAAGCTCAAGCGAGCTACTGTAGTTTTTGGAAATTCAAAATCGTTTGTATTTGAAATTTGATTAAGTGGACTGAAACTGATACCAAAGTGGAGGGGGAGGAAGAGCCGGAGTACCCGGAGAAAGAACCCCCGACGGTCCGCCCGAATTAACGGTGACACTAGAGGAGAAAAATCCGACGCCGGAACCCGTAATCGAACCTCGCACCTTTAGCATTGGTGGCAGGCGCCTTAACCACTGCGCCACGGACCGCCCCGGTACCGGTAACTGCATACACAAAGGGGTTAAGCACTTTTGTTGTCCACCAGCTTTGTTGTATGTGGAACTTGTTTTCATCTAATTATTTTCAGGGACATAGTCATGCATGTCAGTGGCATTTTATGTAATTGTTTGGTACATGTATATTACCTGTACATTTTACGCTAAATAGTATATGTGGATTTTTCTATTTCAAATAGAAATTGTGTATGTTGTGTTTGTGAGCTTTGTAACGTGTCAGCTTGTTCACACAAATGAGCACATTATTTTGTCAAGCATAAATTATTACAAATGATCTGATGAACGAAATGTCGCTGTTATGCGCGATGTGGCAAAATGTCTTTCTTTTTAAAGTGGATGTGTGTTGGTCTGAGATTTTAGACATTATGGCTTTTAGACGTAATGTCCAAAGTCACAGATCAGCAAAGATCATCTCATTCAAGGGGAAAATGTACAACATGCCTAGTGCCATTTTTTGTGTTGTTTCATTTTGTTATTATGAAACATTGTTATGAACGTTCTTGTGAAGACTGGTTTCATGCGACAGGAGAGACATTAATAGGTGTAAGTTTACAGGGGACCCAAAGTCAACACAACAAAAGGGCCTTACTTTGTCGCCTAACACCACAGAATCAGATAGCACAATATTTTCATAAAACTGGAGCAGTAGTTCAGACTCAGTGGAGTTTTGAGAAAAAGCATTTGTGATGTCACATAATTTTCTCAACACTAAGATATTGTAGAGAAATGACATCACAAATGAATTTTTTCAGTACTCTGTCATGGCCAAACTACTGACCCAATTAAAAAAATCTTTCTGTTAGCCAATTCTACTGTGTTAGACTACAAAATAAGTCATATGGTTGTTTTGACTTCAAATCCCCTTGTTTTGACGTTTATTTGCGCCGATTTGGACAGATAGCTGTACAGCATACCACAAGCAGCAGTTTTCTTTTTTGGTCTGCTTTTAAAATTCTGCTGTTCTTTTTTGCACAAGAATTAGAAACAATTTTTGGGCGCACGTATGAAGCAAAAGTGAGTCTGGGCCAGCGGTTGTCCATCTGTTGTCCATCCGCCATCGTCTGTTGTAAACTTTAACTTTGGCATTATCTTGGAGACTATTAAAGCCACAGTCTTCAAACTTGGCCAAAGTATACTTTGTGACCAGACCTTTCCAAACATACTAATTTGAGTGACCTCTCTCAAAGGTCAAGGTCACGAGATCAGGAAATAGGTTTAAAAAATAGCCATATTTTTACAAAATTTGCTTTCTCAAATTTTGTTCACAACTTCAAGCCCAAACTTGGTACAGTCCCGTACGCTTAAGTCGAAAACGGATAAGTTGAACAATGCTTAAGTTGAACATATTTTGTTCCCCCAGCCAAAGCTATTCTTTCTATGACTAATTTTACAACGGATAACTTGAATGCGCTTAAGTTGAACTTAGGTTAAGTCGAACGTGTTTCTCCGCTCAAAATTCAGATAAGTCGAATCATTTTTATGTTTAATTTTTAATGCAGTTTCATAGGGCTAGGTCGAACCATTTTCCCTCCTGTTCTTCTAGGACTCATTTTACATTGTATTTATAAAACAGCCCAGCTTGGGTTAATTAAACTTCGGCCGATAAGTGGAATGCGTTTCTCGTTTTCCGAACTTGGATAAGTCAAACCATTTTTTTTCCGTGGTCAAGACTGCTATTTCTATTACTAATATTTAACTGATAAAGGCTCCATTAAGTTGAACCCAACTCGGATAAGTCAAACTAAAATATTTATAATCTTTTGAACACACAGCAACATATTCACACCGGCACCTTCTGATTATGTTTCGTTGTCGATTACTGCACACCTCGAACTTTGGGCCCGTTGAACGTGGTCGTCAATAAACCAAATTGTGTGTGTGTGCGTGCGTGCAAGCGACCTGTTCCTGACAATAGAGGATCAGTAGTTGGTAATATCTGCATTGTATTCAAATGTTCCCAGTGTGTTTAACAATAATGCTGAACAAAGAAGCTAACAGGTTTTGTAGTCTACATGTAAGTAATGAAAGACCTCTGCTCTCCTCAGTTCTCCTTTGCGCGTAGGAGAGTTCCAATGACATTTACCAGGGGCACTCTAGAAAAACTTTGTTATGCGTGCATAACACATGGATTGTGAAAAGAGTAGAAGAGTCTCCGCTGAGACAAGACATTGAGAATCTGTTTTATCAGGAAAGTTTAGCAAGCAAAGCCCACCCTTGAGCAGACTGCTTTAATGCCATAATTGCGTCATATTTCATGTGTATTCTTTTGGTTTTGTCACTGATTAGTTTTGTTATATGTTTACAGACAAACACCGTAACGATCGTAAGGAACTGAGGACAATAATTACAAAATGAGTCGTCGGTCCGTGTTACGTGTATTCTCTCTTCTTTCTTTGTTGATCATTACTGATGGTGCAGAAATAGAAGTGTAATCATTTCTGTAATATCAATTTGTTTGGAAAGAACGTGCGTCTGACTTTACTAGCGTCTGACTTTACTAGAATGAAAAGATGGAATACAGATTAAATTCTCATCCACAAGCAATGAATTTGTAACTTTAAGTCCAAAATTTTGTTCATTGGGTGTAAATTCCTTGAGTCATGGATTTGAGAAAATTGCCACAGGGAAAAATAACATCCTGAATTATAGCTGCTTACAGAAGTTGCTGGGAAAGTTCCGCATATTACTCTGTCTGTCCATCTCGATCTCTTTCCCCCGGCATCTGAGAGATTCATTTCAGGTGTCGGTAAATTCTGATGTGCTTTTGTCAGAAAACCTATCGGTTCTTTTTGTCTGTTTCAACATAATTTTTCATATCTTATTCTTATCTTAGAAAAATATGCATTATGAACATAATTTTGGTCTGTAGAAAAACAACGCTTAAGTCAAACAACTCTGAAAAATTTGACTTATTTGTCATACAGATAAGTCCTTATTCATCATACAGATAAGTCCTTATCCATCATATGGATAAGTCGAAGACGGATAAGTCGAACGAACAAAAAAATCATCCCCTGCGGGTTCAACTTAAGCGTCGTCGACTGTATAAAGATACCTGATGGTAAGACCTTTCTATGCATGCTAATTTGGTTGACCCCTCAGAAGGGTCAATGGTCATGAGATCAGGAATCAGGTCAAAAATAGCCATATATTGACAAAAGATGTTTTTTTCTCAAATATCATTTACAACTTTGAATCCAAACTTGGTACAGAAATACCTTCTGTTAAGACCTTCCAATGTATACTACATGTAATGTGGATGACCCCTTGGAAAGATCAAGGGTCACAAGGGATCAGAAAATGGGTCACAAATAGCCATTTTTTGACATATTTTTTCCCCTTTCTCACATACTATTTACAACTTCCATCCCAAACCTGGTACAGGAGATGGCAAGACCTTTTTATGCCTGCTAATTTCATTGACACATCGGAAAGGTCAAAGGTCAGAAGAGATTAGCAATGATGTGTAAAATGCCAGTTTTGGGGTAGAATTTAGTTTTTGTCAGGATTTTTGTAAGACTTTTAAATCAAATTTAGCAGAAAGGTAGCTGATGATATTGATAAGACCTTTCCATGCATGCTAATTTGGTTCACTACTCATAAAGGTCAAGGGTCATGGAGAGTTGACAATAGTGAAAAATGTTTAAATTTCGCAGGTACAAAAGCCAACCCTTTCCTTGTGTTAGAACACTTTAACACTTGCTTATTTCAGTGACTTGTTGGACAGGTCGAGGTCACAAAGGTCAGATTAATTGCATTGATCGGTTATGCACGTGAGCCTTCAGGACTTTGTCATACTTGTTTGCTTTTATATTGGTTGTAGCTGCATGATGCTTCCACATTTATCCTCATATTGTCTTGTGGCCTAGGGATTGTTTGTGACATCACAGTGTTCTTGATATTTGTGTGCTGGCTGTGATGGTTTTTTTTTTACCTTATTGCCTGTGTGGCTGTAAGATCCAAAATCAAAGACAGGCACATTTTCTCCTCCAGTTGTGAATATTTAATACTAATGAATATTTAATATGTGTGATGCGCATGACGAAGTGATTTTTAAAAAAAGTCTCGTGATTGTGATAGGGTTCCTGATCTCATTGCAAATTAACGTCTATGAATCTTTCTGGTCATATGAAGAGTTGGTCCTTTTTCATCTGTGAAAAATGTGTATCTAGTTCTATATTATCAATGATGCTCACGGCATTCTCTCATTACGTTAACGTTCTGTATCTCAAATCACTGATTTTACGACAGATTTGATTTCTTACATTTTTATTTTCAGTTTAAAAGCTCGTATATTCAGTTGTTCATCTAACCTCATCCTTCTGAAAGAGGCAGAGATTCTCATGAGCCCCTGGCTGGAGGGGCTTATGAGAATCTATGTAAGCTTCTCGCTGGCTGAGGTTAGCCCATTTATATCTTCGTATTAAAGGTCCTGAGTCCACAAAGTCTACATTGCTTCTTTACTTTTCCTCAAATTGGTGTACAGGTCAGCATCATTATATCACGATAGCAGGGAGCCCCAGCATCAGGTCACATTATTGGTGTTCACATTAATGTGGGGCTAAACTCACATTGGCATATGAAGAAAAACCACACAATATGCAAAAAGTCCTCTGGCCGACTCCAGCCTTAGTTGGCCCACACACAGCCATGCGCTGGCCAACAAAGGCTGGATTCGATCAGAGGACTTTTTGCTCATTGGGTATCTATTTGGAAACCACAGACTGTTATATTCGATTCGTGATATTCTGATGCGTGTAATACTGAGGGTGACTTGTAGAAGGAACAACATTTTGTTTTGTGCTAACATGTATCCATTTTCTTCATCTCTCATGTATGTTTTTTTTTTCTTAATTTCAATTTGTTTGCCACATGCGATATATAGATTTGATATGTAATCATTTTTGTATAGCTCATACTAAATGATTTATTTTTGTATGGATAGATTTTCTGTGTATTTAAATACTAGATCACACATAACCCACAGTCTCACCATAACAAGTCTCTTTCATGTTTTTTTGTCAACAAAATGTGTCTGTTGGTATCACATAATTATGCTTTACAACTTTGATTTATTGAGATATGTTCCTTTTTTTGACAGTGCCAGAATTGTGTATACTTGCAGTCAGAAAATTTTGTCATACCGGTAATGTCCCACGAACAGCATGCTTTTGTAGTAGACACATGTTATAATGTAAATTCCACAAGATTTATGATGGCATTATCATGTACACCACACACGTGCAACGTACATGCGATCACTCTTACAAGAGATCACCTGTCATTAAAGACCATCATTTAGGTGGCTGTAGCTGTGACTGTGGCTGTAGCCACCTAAATGGTGGTCTTTAATGACAGGTGACACTTTTTGTTTTTCAAGACTTCTCTTGAGAGAGCACCCATCTTTTAAGACGACTTTTTCTTGTAAAAAAAGAAAAAAGATTTTTCTATAAACAGGTTGTATTGTAGTCCAGCTTTATGCTTCATGACTCGTAAGACACGTAGAAAGTGATAAACATAGAATGGGAGTTATTCCTTGCTCAGAATTTGGGTAGGTCAGGATAAGCAGGTAGTGTCCTTTGACAGTCGCTAACCTAGTCCAGTCCTTCTGCAAGCGACATGGATTCTCATGATCCCCTCCATGCAGACTTTAAGCAAAAGGTCTACTGAATGTGTTGAGGTCATACTTTTTCTGACCTAATTAATTCTGATGTGATTGCTTTTCTGTGATTTTAGACCTTACGGCCAAATGCTGTAATGTCCAAAATCACAGAATGGCACACATTTAGGGGTACCCTCTGTTCAATTGGACCCAAACTTACTCATAATAAAATCAGTACATGCACTGTTTACGGTTGTGCTGGATGACACGAACCACAGTACCTCTTTGTTGAAGCGATAATGCATTTATTATGGTACACATGCCTGTTTACAGGAATAACTTACCTTTGGTGTGTCTACTCCTTTCTTTTTTTCACTGCCAGTGCTTTTGGGAATGATACTGCTTAGATTTTAGATGCAGCAATTGTAAGATGAAGTAGAATATTTCAAACAATGCTTTGATATTAACCTTGTCCCCCAAAAAAATTTATAAAGAAAATCCCAAAACGGGAAAGCTTTTCTTTGCATTTTACACGCTTGGCAATCACCTTTTTGGTCAGGATTTTTTAAAACTGTCAACTTACACTTTGTTCCAACATTGGTACTTTCTAATTTTGTTTTGTTTTGTTTTTGTACAAGAAGGATCGCTGGTCATCGTTTAATTTGCTGACATTTTGTACATTTTGATTTTGCTTGCTCCTAAACCCAGGCGCACAAAGACCTCAAGATGACGTCGGTCGCATCTGGCTTGCGCGGGCCAACAATGGTGGACGTCATCTCAAGGCATATGAATTACACATGTAACTGAATACAGCCGTAATCAAGAATTCAGTGGTTGTGTGTAGATGATTAATTTTGACTAGTTCATTTCTTGCCAAAGATACACTTCATACAGTCAGACGTGTTTTTGCAAGTATCTCATTCAGCCTGACGGACGTATTTTCCCAGATTTTGGAGGCATCATCTAATGACTATGTACCAGTTGCAGGAGATTGATCAACCATAATTCACGGGCAGTGCCAGATTAGCTTGGCGCCAACAGGCGCCAAGCTAATCTGGCACTGCCCTTGAATTACCCATCTCCTGCTGTAGTGCGTCAGGACTTAATGGGTTAAGTCCATTTTTGTAAAAAGCAAGATTTTCATTGTTACGCAGTGAACATCTTGCTTTTGTCAGAAATGGACATACTGGCCTTGTGCAAATAATGCCAGCAGTGATTTGTATTGTGAGTGTTTTGTGTGCTTTCTACTTTTACAGGTACTTTTGTATTTTATAACCTAGAAGATGGTAAGTCCGGCTGATGGATAAAGTTCAGTGGTTGAACTGATGTACCATGTACCTTTGCACCCAACGAGCTACTCCAGGAAGATTCAGCACCCAGGCATGCGGCGAGTGTTCTTTCTGTACCAAAAATTAAATCTCGTGAGAGTTTAAGTACCCCAAATTTATTGATGGGAAACACACATGATTGGTTATGTAAAAAAGGTCTAAGCTGTTATAAGAATTACTTGATTACTTGTGCACGATGGGTGCAACCACATTTCCAGTGTGGTCTGGATACAGAAGTTTCAGGCTGTAACTCCCTGGGTACAAATATGTTGGGTGCAAATGCACTTGGTACATTTCCGAGCAAAAATCACTCAACTCTACCTCATTGGCAGAAGTCAGTCGTTTCAGAGTGTAGTAGACAGATTCGCATAAGCCTTCGCTGCTGCTTTAGTGTTCGACCTTGTTGGAAATGTGTATTTATTTTTGTAGCTCTTGCTCAAGATTTCGCTACCCATTCCAAAGTACTATGATGATTTTTTTTAAATCTAAGAACCTGTCTTGAGCAACCACCCTTATGAGAGATCCCATGTTTTGAAAAACCTGGTAAGGTGGTGGTAGCCAACTAAATGATGGTCTTTCTTGACAGATGGCACTTTTTGCCCTTCAAAACCCTTTAACTCATTCAGCCCGACGGCCGTATTTTCCAAATTTTGGAGATGTCATCTAATTTAAATGACTATGCACCAGTTGCAGGAGATGGATCGACCATGATAATTCAAGGGCAGTGCCAGATTAGCTTGGCGCCGACAGGCGCCAAGCTAATCTGGCACTGCCCTTGAATTATCATGGTCTACCCATCTCCTGCTGTAGTGCATCAGGACTGAATGGGTTAATTCAAGACCACTGGCAAAAAAGGATTGTTGCTTGAAACAGGTTGTACTGTACTAGGAGCCTGAGGATATCTAGGTCATAATATATTTTCTCTATCATTGATCAATTTTGTGTTTGGCTACTCTTGCTTTTGTTGTTTTCAAAGGCAATGCTCTTAAGTCTCCTCATGCTGACCTTTTTGGGTGTTCTAAGCGGTTTTTGGCTCAAGTGCGAAACAAAAATGTTCAGGGCCAATGGTCGTCCATCCGTTGCTCGTCTGCCATCGTCCATGGTAAAAACTTTAACATTGGCATTTTCTCGGAGACTATTCAAGCCACAGTCTTCAAACTTGGCCCAAGGATACTTTGTGGCAAGACCTTTCTAAACATACCAATTTCAGGGACCTCTCACAAAGGTCAAGCTCACATGAGATCAATAAATGGGTCCAAAATAGCTATATTTTGACATAATTTATTTTTTCTCAAATACTATTCACAACTTCAAACCCAAACTTGGTACAAAGATACCTAATGGTAAGACCTTTCTATGCGTACTAATTTGGTTGATCCCTTGGAAAGGTCAAGGGTCACAAGAGCTCAGGAAATAGGGTGAAAAATAGCTATATTTTGACAAAAGATGTTTTCTCTCAAATATTATTCACAACATTAAACCCAAATTTGGTACAGAGATACCTGATGGTAAGACCAATATATACTAATTTGGATGACCCCTCAAAAAGGTCAAGGTCACAAGGGCTCAGGAAATATGTCTGAAATAGCCATATTTTGACAAAAGATGTTTTTTTTTCTCAAATACTATTCACAACTTTAAACCAAAACTTGCTACAGAAATACCTGATGGGAAGACCTTTCTATGCTCACTAATTTGGTTGATCCCTTGGAAAGGTCAAGGGTCATGAGAGCTCAGGAAATAGGTCTAAAATAGCCATATTTTCACAAAAGATGTTTTTTCTCAAATACTATTCACAACTTAAAACACAAATTTGGTACAGAGATACCTGATGGTAAGATCTATCTATGCATACTAATTTAGATGACCCTTTGAAAGGTCAAGGGTCACAAGAGGCTGGCTGGTGTGTAAAATGCTGATTTTTTATAAAATTGTAGGTATTCCCATATTTTTGCAAAATTTTCAACGAAATTTGTACAAAGATAGCTGATGATAATACCTCCCTATGCATACTAATTTAGTGGACTCATCACAAAGGTCAAAGGGGGTTGACAGATGTGTGAAATATGCATACATTTTCAGAAAATATGGATTTTGCTGGCGCTGAAGCCAACCCTAGTGACAAAGGCCACACATACGTAGATCGGTCATACACATGAGCCATAATGGCTTTGCCTTTCTTGTTCTCAATTACTATTCACAACTCGGACCCAAACTTGGTACAAAGATACCTGATGGTAAGATCTTAAGATCTTTCTATGTATACTAATTTGGTTGATCCCTCGGAAAGGTCAAGGGTCACAAGAGCTCAGGAAATAGGTCTAGAATAGCCATATTTTGACAAAAGATGTTTTTTTCTCAAATACTATTCACAACTTCAAACCTAAACTTGCTACAGAGATACCTGATGGTAAGACCTATCTATGCATACTAATTTGGATGTCCCCTCGGAAAAGGTCAAGGTCACAAGAGGTCGACAAATATATATAAAATGCCAGTTTTTGATAGAATTGTAGCAAACTTATCAATCAAATTTGGCACAAAGGTAGCTGACGATAAGACCTTCCTATGTATACTAATTTAGTCGACTCATCGCAAAGGTCAGGGGTGACAGGGGTTTCACAAATGTGTGAAACTGATTAAATTTTGGTGGATTTTGTTGGTGCAGAAGCCCCCTTAACTTATTGTCACACGTGTATGGATCGGTCATACACGTGAGCCATAACGGCTTTGGCTTTCTTCTTGTTACAATGATTCCTATTGAAATCATAGAGACAAAAGGCGCTACAGACAGCCAAAGGGTTAACCCCTTTGTATTTGCAGTTAACAGTATTGCAAACGGTGCTGGTTGCTGCATGCATGATAACTTAAAACAGCGGAAATGTAGATCGATTTGTTTTTTTATGTCTTTTGTGCAGCAGTCAAACTTAGATTGGTGTTCATGACACAACTGTTTGTTTCACCTAAACGTGGTCACTTCCCTTGACTAAACGCATGGGATGTGATTGTACATTGCTGTAGGAATGTGGTCTCGGGCTGGTCTGTGATATTGGACCTTACGACTTCCAGCCGCAAGGTCCAAGAGCACAGACCAGCATGTGTCATTGTTTCGCTGCTAGGATTGTGGCTGAGATGCGTTCGCGATTGTGGTTTAACCTTCAATTTTTATTCGAGTTATTTTATGGGTGTATTTAACCAATGGAAAGTAAAGCAGTAGAGAGAACTATCAGTCTTAGTTGGGTGTTGTCTGTTCGGCGTGTGTGTGAAGTTGAAATAAACAGAAGAAGAAACAAGATGGGATGAACAGTAACCCACAAAGTCCCTTCTATATGAGAGCTGTCCTCGCTGTCAATGGTCTCTACCTTTTGTCTTTGACCCGATTCTGATGTTGAATTATCTCCTATTGAAAGTGTCTCGCAGATCTGCCATTGCGTCGGCGAGTTCTGTGAGGGGCGCAGGACATGCGCGTCATTGATTTGTCAAACGTCATTTGTCATGACGTACGTTTTAGTTTTTACGTAATTTTATATTTTAGGTGAGTTTCACTTTCGCTTCATAGGCTTGAGAAAACGGTGACAAAACTAGAACTTCACGGTACGATTTCAGTCTTGCTATAATTTGTGTGAAAGCAGGTTGACTTTACCTAGCTACATGATATACTAAGTACACGGGTCACCTGCATGCTCTTCTGAAAGCGCTGCGATATGCGTGTTGGTGCGTGCGTGACCAACGAAGTCGGAGTATCGCTCACTATGCCATCTGGAATGGTATGGAAACCCGTCGGGGGAAACGTGCACACACGCAGCCCTGATGGTGGATATTAATGGCCTCGGGTGGATATTAATCTTGTCATCTGAGGCAGAAACTCGTGAACGCCGAAGAAAAAGAAGTGCGTGCATGCGCGCGCTCCAAACATCTCCAAGAGGCATAGATCCTCATGCGCCTCCTGGAGATGCGCGCATGTTTGTGAGGGAGAGAGAGCGCGCGCGAGAGAGAAAATGACGTCATATTTAGAGTATTATGTCAGTGTCTGTGTGGTGACGGATTGCCTCTTTTACGTCACCGCCACTGTCTGACTTTCTCTAGAAGTCAAAGTTTTTTAGTGTTTTAATTTTTTTCTGAAAAGAATTAATTTTTAATAAGAAGTTGAAAGGATACAAAGCTGGCTAACTAACTCCTCCAATGTCTTTCTCCAAACAAGCTATATGCAAGTAAATATGACAAAAATTACGGACTCTAATCTGGGTCAACCGGCTTCCTATAAACGGTTGTTTATGTCTTCAATGAGACCTTCAATTACAATATGCTTGGAGGCTATTTCGCCAAGTTTTAAGCTTGTGTATACAGAAATATCAGAGATTCTCTTGTTTACATACATACGCACATGCATGCATGCGCGCCAAATGGGCATTCAGCAGCGGGGTTAGTGTAACTAGTATAGAGAGAGAAGAATAGAGATCTGAAAGACAAATCAATAATGCCGCATCGATTATTAAATTTCGCCATTTAAAATAAAACAATTATTGACCCAACCATGATTTCAGTGCCAATGCCACTGGCGTTATTGGTCATCAGTTTGGTCTTCTCTGCACTGATTTCCATCCCATATGCAATGGCTGTACTATCCAGCTTTTTCACCAGCTGAGCTAGCTCCTTCTCTGTTTCTGCAAGACCATCAATGTCGTCCGCAAAGCGCAAGTTCGTGATTGTTCTGCCTCCAATACTGACGGTTCCTTCATGATCTTTCCAGGAAGATGTTGAAAAGAGTAGGTGAGAGCAAGCAGCCTTGTCCGACTCCAACTGTAGTCCTAAACCAGTTTCCTATTTTGCTGTTGAAGCAGACAGCGCTAGTGGCCTTGTTGTAAAGGTTTGCTATGACTTTGATCAGGTTGGCATTGATGTTGTATAGCTTCATGGTGGACCAAAGGGCTGCATGCCACACCCTGTCAAACGCTTTCTTAAAATCCACAAAGACATGATAGAGGTCCTGCTGGTGCTGGAGTTATCTCTCACATAGAACTCTCAGGTTGAAGATCTGCTCAATTGTGCTGCGCCCTGGTCTGAAGCCTGCCTGTTCCTCAGCTATGATTTCCTCTCCTCTGTATGATCTCTACACACGAACAGACATACACACTAACACACACACACACATATACACACACATGAACAGACATACGAACAGACGCACACACACATACACACACACATACCAACTCTCTCACTTGTTAATCTCTCTAAATTAGTTTATATGTCTGGCTGCAGCGTTTCTATGTACCTGCACACAACCCGTTGCTACTGGCTTTATCTGTGCATGAAAAAACATGATCAGTATGCACTGAGAAAAGCAATTATCTGCTTACATAGATTGATTTAACACAACCAGCACCCTGATCAGGTGGGGACCAAGTGGAACTTTTAAACTCGCACACACACACACATAAACAACACACGCACAGCCTACACGACTTGCCGGTTGACAGAACTGACGTCATAACATCTCAACCGGTAAATAGTCCCGTGCATACATTATAACAAAACCATCTGGTAAAAGTTTACACTAACTGGCAAGGAAGAGTCCGATCCGGTCATGCCTGAGGCTAAAAAGCGATCGTGGTCTTTCCAAAATATTATGCATAACTAAATGAGGAAACAACCTGACAAGTCTTAACGCTACCACACAAGACTGGTTGAGCAAGTTTTGTGAGCTCGGTTTCTGTACACTGTATTGTGTTGTGTGTTGTTGATTTTCAGTTACCAGTGGGGTGGGTCACTGCACATGACACCGCAATTGATTCGTAAGACATTTCAAGTCTACTGTCAAGTGAGTGCCAACTGGCACTTGATAATAAACAACATGCGTTATGTCTTGACTGAAACTGTATTCATAATATCACAATGACTCTTGGGTATGCCAATAGGTTTTAAACGGGGAGATTGAATAAAAGTGAAGACAACACGCAACACATTTAATTGTTTTAAGTTACTCTTGTCTCAGCTAGTTAGAGTGGCAAGGATCTCAATCTGTGAAGCATGTCATTCGTAAGCCTACTGTTAGACGATAATAGCCCTTATAGGACAGGCAAGACCTTACGTGGGGTAAACTTAAAAAGTTACTGACTATATAGTTGAGTGGTGTAAATGTATGAAGTTACTGTTAATGTAATTTTCTAGAAAAACATGATTTTGCTTGATAAATTTCAAAATTACCTTCTATTTGTTTTTTGTTTTTCTTTTTTAAATTACATTATAAAATGAATCAAGACGAATTACTTCTTCTAAACGACATCAGCGCTGTAGAAAACAAAGACTAAAAAAAACAGCATCTTCTCTCTGTAGTTGTTTCAGGCAAATCAAAAGCGTATCTCGGAAAACAATACATGACAGAAGATATAGAATCCCTCACGGCTGAGGAATTAATTAAACTACATTTTAAATATGAAAATCATATCGCTTCACTAATGACGCGTGATCTGAGTCGGTCTATCATCTCCCTTTATACAAAAGCAGTTAATCACTTTTTTGAAGTAGATACCGACAGTCTAAGTATAGATTTGGGATCAAATCCAATTGTATCAAGTGCAATAGGTAAATTAGCATGCGTCATGTATTACAAGTTTGGAAATTACCTTGCACCTGTAGTAACCTTGCTCGTTACTGGGAGTCATTGATTTTTTGAAATTAAATTTTACTGCAAAAGAAAATGGACCCAACGGACGAGAAGCATACGACTCCACAGATGAGCCCTGTTTTGACGCAGGTTCAAACGATCACTAAACCAAAAAGTCCAGGAAGGGTAGAGGCTGGAAAAAGATTAGCTGAATATAACAGACAAAAAAAAATTACAGCTTCAAGCGCAAACAGAAAAGGCTCATGTAACTGACCTGCCGCCAGCACCGTCGGGACCAGTGTCAATACCAACACCGTCGGGACCATCAGAACCAACACCATCGGTGTCATCAAAACACCCTCATCAAAGTGTAAGACTAACAACCGAGTCTAAACCTGAAACAGCAAAATATATAGTTGCCGGATTTGTTGTCGGATTTGGTTACGTAAGTTACACACTATAGAAAAAATACAAACCACAGACTCGTACAGTGTCCCAAAAATTAGACACTCCAAAAACAAAACCAGAAGCCGCCACATTACCAGTAGCATCCAAAGCCGATGACCCATTTGTTATGCAATAAATAAATTTTTTATTTTAATTTTTATTGCAGAAACGAAGGGTGCTATCGGCTTTCTTCACCACAACGATGGGTGCGGCGTAAGGGCTGATTGACGGTCTCACGGTACCCATGTCTAACATGTGGTTCAGCTCCGCCTCAATACTAGCTCTAGCTGACTGAGCTATTCTGTACGGCCTTTTGTGCACTGGCGGGGAGTTTCCTGTCTTCACGTCGTGCTTAATAATAATAATAATACCGGTTATTATATAGGCGCTTTTTCCCAATTCTGCGAATCAGCTCAAAGAGCCGCGAACTGCACCCAACACGCACGCTCACGTGACACACATTCATTCACTCTGAAGACAAACACAGTACAAGACAAACAGAGTACATTCACGTGGTGCGAAGGGTCAGCTGAGGTTTCGGAAATTTTGATCGTTTGTATTTGAAATTTATAGTGACCTGAAACCGGTACCAAAGGGCCAAATGAGGGACGTTCTGCCGGGTACGTCAGACAATATGTCCTGAAAATCGTACAACAGCTGCCTCAGCTCCTGCTTCTGAGAGTCGGATAAGTCATCCCCTATTTTCACGTCTAGCCATGTATCCCTTCCTTGTAATCACTGGGTCTGACGACGTGTCTATAACAAGACACGCTTTGGCCCGTTAGTGCCACTTTCTCAGCAGGTTCACGTGATGGACCCGCTTTGTCTTGCGCCTTTTCCTGGTATCTACTTCGTAGTTGATTTCAGGTATCTTTTTGGTGACCGTATAGGGCCCTTGCCACTCCGCTTGTAACTTGCTGGTGGCGCTAGGCAAAAAAACTAGCACTTTGTCCCCAGCGTCTAAAGTTGGTGTACGTGCCTTCTTGAAAATCACACCTGCTTAGAGAGAGACTCGGACAGGTGCTCCTGCGCCAGATCAGTCATTTCAAACAAACGGTTCCTCATCATCAACACATGCTCAATGAAGTTCTCCTCTTTCCCCATGTCTTCTCCTTCCCAGGCCTCCCTACAATATCCATCAGACCGCGCACGGGTCTCCCAAACAATAGCTCGAAGGGGGAGAATCCTGTGGACGCCTGCGGAACCCCACGGTACGCAAACAAGAGGTATGGGAGATAAGTGTCCCATGTCTGGATGACGACTGGCATACTTCCTCAGCATAGACTTCAAGGTAGCATTGAACCTCTCTACAAGACCATTCCCAGTCGGGTAAAAAGGAGAGGTATTCAGCTTCCTCATGCCCAAGAGTTTGCAGAGCTCTTCCATCAGTTGTGACATGAAATTGGTCCCCTGGTCGGACAGCAACTCATTTAATAATAATAACGTACATTTATATAGCGCTTAACCTCCAAATGAATGGTGCTTTAAGCTCTTTATAAGATCAAAAATCACAGAACAAAAAGTACAAGAAAGAAAATGCCACAATAAATGTTACAAAACCTAAAGTGATACATAAGCTCACACTCGCACATTACACACACACCATTACAAGAACAGTTACTGCCAAAAGAAAAAAAAAAAATGAAAAGAAAAGGGGAGACTGCCAGTGCTAATATTTTAGGAAGGTTACAAAGTAAAGTAGGTAAAAGCACTGTCAGGGGAGAGAAGTGTGCATGATCGACCAGTGATCATAGATCTACTGTGGCCAAAGCACACACACAAAAAAGAGATAGGAAAGAAGGGGTGCGCTAAGAAAGTGACTGGAAGCAGTGCATATGAAAGCCCTCCCCCCCCCCCCCTAGGGGGGGGGGGCATATCACATATCCTACTGTTCCAGCCACTCAGTGCATAGAAATTTAGGAAGCAGTGCATATGAAAGCCCCCGCCCCCCCCCCCCCCCCCTCGTAGGGGGGGGGGAGTATCACATAGAAATTTAAATCTAGGTCCCCCAAGGGGGGGTCCAGATATTTAGCCGGTATGGACAGCTGTTTTGGTCTTGGCAACCTCTTCAGCACACCATCAGCAATACTGGAGGAAGGCAGGGGGGCTTCCATATGCATTGCTTCCTGTCACTTTCTTAGCGCACCCCCTCTTTCCTATCTCTTGTTTTTGTGCTTTGGCCACAGTAGATCTATGATCACTGGTCGATCATGCACACTTCTCTCCCCTGACAGTGCTTTTACCTACTTTACTTTGTAACCTTCCAGTTACTGCCAAAGATTGCTAACGCACTGAAATTGCATCTAACTATACGCATAAGAGAACAGATAGGTCTTGAGCAGTGATTTGAAAGCAGACAGAGTTGGAGCGTGTCTGACATGGGTTGGAAGGTCGTTCCAAGTGACTGGACCGAAATAAGAAAAGGCACACTGGCACTGGCTAAGATTTCTTTCGCCTAGGAACCTTGAAAATACGCGTGTCTGATGCTGAACCAAGGGATCTTGAAGGCGTGTAAATATGAACCAGGTCGGACAAATATGGGGGAGCAGAACCGTACACAAGCTCAGTGGGATCGGACTCTACTCCCAACACAGACACTACTTGCTTTCTTCCAAAGAGGTAAGACTCAAAAAGTGTAAAGCGGTACTCTTGATGCAAGTGTAAAGCGGTACTCTTGTAAAGCGGTACTCTTGATGCAAGTGTAAAGCGGTACTCTTGATGCAAGTGTAAAGCGGTACTCTTGATGCCAAAAAAAAGAGTCTAAACGTTGAATGAGAATCTGGTGATCTATTGTGTCAAAAGCAGCGCTCAAATCAAAAAGGGCCAGAACAGAAACATCTTCATCACTGGCGGTAAGCACATCATTCACAACACGAAGCAGCGCCGTCTCCATGCTGTGACCAGGGCGGTAGACAAATTAAAAAACGTGCCAGAGGTCATTACTTTTGATGTGGTCGAATAACTGTGACAAAACTATTTTCTCTAGCAATTTTAAAGGAAATGTAAGGTTAGATACAGGTCTGTAATTTTTCAGATCATTTGGGTCAAGAGTGGTTTTACAATGGCAGTTTTGAAACATGCTGGGACAACACCTGTTTTAAGAAACTGGTTTACAATTCTGTGACAGCTGACACAATCTCACCGCAACATTCAAGTAGAAGAAAAGAGGGGGCAGGTTCGAGGTGACACGTTTTAGGCGATATCTTTCTCCGTTACAGGACAAAAACATGTCGGAGGCAGACCTGAAAAAGAGGTCTCTGCAGATGGACACTTTTTTATACCAGCATTGGCTACTCGGAAGAACAACAGACCTGACCTTTCCCATAAGGCTGTTGGCAATGCAAAACAATTTTTTGCATGTACCAGCAGCAGCAAACTTAGAACACTAAAACACAGTTTTTGCATGGTATGTCAGATGCGTGACTTTGTGCTTCAACTGACAAAAAATCTGTTTATGCACTGTCAGTCCTGACTTAAGCCAAAGTCGCTCAGCCTGACGTCTCTCCTGTTTTAAGGCGTGCAGTTCAGACGCCACAGATGGGAACCAGGGTGTGGAGAGGTCATGGGTCACCTTGCGACGAGTAGCCGGGACGTGCTGGTCTAGCAGGGTCCTCAGTCCAACGTTCAGCTTATCTGCCGAGGCGTGTGGGTGGCCAGAGACAAAAGCGGCGACATCAACCCTGAACTTGTCCCGTCGATCCCCTTCAAGTTCCTTGTGATCCTGAAGACTGGATTTGGAATGCCAACCCGACTTAAAACTGTAATGAGTTCGTCAGCGACTTTCTTGGCGTCCATTGATGACATGGCCACAGCTTCCGGGTACCTGGTGGCATAGTCAACCATAACAAGGATGAACTTGCTCCCGTTAGAAGACCTGGGTAAAGGTCTGACAAAGTCGATAGCGACCTTCTGAAATGGGACACCCCACCACAGAAACTGTGACTAACTTGGCTCGATCATTACTCCGTTTCTTGGCCACTTTCCAACACGCCTTCGCTAGGCTACCGTCCTATGCCTGCATTCTTTTCAGACTTTCTGACCCCATCTCATGTAAAGGGACTACCTGTTTCCTTATCAGCCGCCTTAGGGTTACCACTGACATCTCTAGAGCCCAAGTCCTCATTATCCATCAGAGATGTGGGTTTTATCCCTGATTCCTGCATTCTTTCATCAGATTCGGTTTCCTCCCTCACGCGATCTTTGCGTCCTTGGCGAGTTTCAGCCCGAGCCAATACCCAGAACGCCAAATCATTTCCTAACAAAACCTCATCTGGGCAGCTGTCTACAACGCCAACAGTCACTGGCCCGTTAACATAGCTACAGCGCAGGTCTACGGATGCAAGCCGTATTTTGGAAGTTCGACCATCTCCCCACTGTACTTCTACTTGAGTTGCCACATTCCTTCTGCATCTGAAGATAAGTAGCAAATAATGTCTCTGTTTGTTTGTCTATTTTGACAAAGGGTATTTACCCGAAATATTAATAAATTGTGTTGTACCGTTTTTTCTAAGCGTGTTTCTTTCTCCGTTGGGTACTTCTTTGTACTTCTATGGACTCTCCAATGAAAGCTGACTTGGGAACCAACTCTCCTCTCACTAACGTCCTCGAGTACCTCGTGCCCCTCACAATAGTCACGGAGTTACCATTGACTGTCTCTTGCTCCGTGTACGGGTCATTGTCCCCTGGGTTTTCTTCCGGAGCTACTGCCCGTCTTGACCCCTTTAAATCCCCGTTAGGAGTTGGACACAGCGGCAATCTGTCCCTTCTTGCGACACCGGAAACACACATCTTTGGAACTCAACCTGTCCTGCTCCCCAAGCTCTGATACTGGATGGGGTGAATTAATACCCTCTCTTCTGCAGGGCTTATGGACCGATAAGTACTGATCTGCTAGAGACTGAAATCAGCTGGCTCAAGGAGGACGGATCCTCCATGCGAAGCCAGTCTTTTAAGTGGCCTGGTGAACTTTCCAGCAACTGTTCCCGAAGGATGAGATCGCGGAGCCTGATATCGCGCACCTTGACGTCAGTAGCCTCGATCCACCGGTCTAAGTGATTTCCAAGACGGACCGCATACTCGCAAAAAGATTCGTCTGCTTCGCATCGGCTGTATCTGAACCGCTCGCGGTATGTCTCTGCCCTCAGTTCGTACCTGCAGAGAATGGCCTTCTTTAACGTCTGATAGTCTTCACAATCCTCGCGCTGGGACCATACGGCGTTGAGGCGCGTCCCCTGGGTGGTGGATAGGGGGTCCCTCGTGAGAGGGGTGCACCGAATGAAATAAGGTGCCGTGAACCAACACGGTCTAAGGGAAGGTGACCCCGACAGAAAACCCCTGGTCCTCCTAGTAAGGGGGTTGGGCGTGGGGGTAGCTTCCCCACCCTGCAAAAAAGGAAATAGCTACAAAAACGCCGACGAAAAGACTAACAGTAATTCCTTTCCTGGAGGAGGAAGGTTCTTCTACTAGAAGACTTATGACGTCCTGTGGTGAAAGCCGGAAGTCTTCGGAAGCCACAGGACCGAGCCGCCTCTCTCTATCCAGGGATACAACCATGGGCACATGGAAAGTCAAGACCATGTACCAGAGCGGCAAGGCCGCCCAGATAGCAGCGGAAATGCAAAAGTACAACCTTTCCCTGCTAGGCATCAGTGAAGCCAGATGGACGCAGTCTGGCCAGAAAAGGCTGTTAAGTGGGGAGATGATTCTGTATTCAGGTCATGAAGAGGAGAATGCCCCCCCATACAGAAGGAGTAGCACTCATGCTGTCACCAGTGGCACAGAGAGCGCTGATGGGCTGGGAACCTCTTGGGCCAAGAATTATAACAGCAGCCTTTAGAACCAAGAAAAAGCTCAAGCTGAACGTCATCCAGTGTTATGCGCCCACCAATGACAGTGACGAGGAAGAGAAACAAGAGTTCTACGACCGACTCCAGAGTGCCGTGGACAAATGTGCGGAGCGAGACATCACCATCGTCACGGGCGATTTTAATGCCAAAATAGGGGAGGACAACACCGGATACGAAGAGGTGATGGGGAGACAGGGACTAGGCTCGGAGATGAGTGAGAACGGGGAGAGGTTTGTAGACTTTTGTGCTCTAAACCGACTTGTCATTGGAGGCAGCATCTTCCCACACAGAAGAATACACAAAGCAACTTGGGTCTCACCTGACCATACAACAGAGAACCAAATAGACCATATCTGCATTAGCAAGAAATTTAGACGATCCCTTCAAGATGTTCGAGTGAGGAGGGGAGCAGATGTCGCCTCAGACCACCATCTGCTTACCTTAAGAATGAAGCTCAAGCTAAAGAAAAGCCGCACAGAGACAACAAGAAGACAGCGCTATAATGTAGGCCTCCTGAGAGAAACTGGAGTTAGAGAAGAGTTCAAACTGGTGCTGTCCAACCGGTTTCAAGCGCTACAGGAGCTAGTAAATGAAGAGGAGGCGGTCACCACAGAGCAGCAGTGGAAGGCAGTTAGAGAGGTGCTGAACTCAACCTGCAAAGACACTGTAGGGTTCAGGAAACACCACCACAAGGACTGGCTGTCGGCACAGACCTTGAAGAAGATAGAAGCAAGGAAGCAGAAGAAAGCAGCGGTCAACAACAGTCGCACGAGAGCAGCCAAAGTAAGGGCACAGGGGGAATACTCGGAAGCCAACCGCGAGGTGAAGAGGAGTATCAGGGCAGACAAGAGGGCCTACACAGACAGCCTGGCAGCAGAGGCAGAAAAGGCAGCAGGCAGCGGCAACATGAAACAGCTCTACGACATTACCAGAAGATTGTCGGGTAAGTATGGCCATACAGAAAGACCAGTAAAAGACAAAGAAGGCAAGCCTATTGCAGACAGAGCAGACCAACTGGACAGATGGGCCGAGTATTTTGAAGAGTTACTGAACAGACCTAGCCCACCCGACCCCCCCCCCCCCCCCCCCCCCCGACATCCAGCCGGCAGAGACCGACCTACCCATCAGCTGTGACAGACCCAGCCGGGAAGAGATCAGAAAAGCAGTGGCATTTTTGAAGAATGGCAAAGCAGCAGGGCCAGATGGCATCCCAGCGGAGTCTCTGAAAGCAGACCTAGAGACAACAGTTGAGATGCTGTACCCACCGTTTGGAAAGATCTGGGAAGAGGAGGTGATGCCAGCTGACTGGAAGGAGGGGTACCTAATCAAGCTTCCCAAGAAAGGCGACCTCAGCAAGCGTTCCAACTACAGAGGAATCACCTTGCTGTCAGTACCAGGAAAGGTCTTCAACAGGATCATCCTAGAGAGAATGAAGAGCTCCGTTGACCCCCAGCTGAGAGACCAGCAAGCAGGATTCAGGAAGAACCGATCATGTACAGACCAGATCGCCACTCTCCGCATCATCGTGGAACAGTCTCTGGAGTGGAGCTCCCCGCTGTATGTCAACTTTGTGGATTATGAGAAAGCATTTGACAGCGTGGACCGAGAGACTCTGTGGAAACTCCTACGACACTACGGTGTACCCACAAAGCTCGTCCGCCTGATCAAGAGCAGCTATGATGGCATGACATGTCGCGTGATCCACGAAGGGCAGTTCACCAGAGAGCTCCAGGTCAGAACTGGTGTCAGGCAGGGGTGTCTGCTGTCTCCGTTCCTCTTCCTACTGGCCATAGAAGTGGAATACAGTGGACACTGTGAACACAGCTTGACGACCTCGATTTTGCAGACGACTTGGCATTACTGTCCCACGCTCATCAACAAATGCAGGACAAGACCACAGGACTTGCTGACATCTCGTCCCAAGTGGGCCTCACCATTCACAAACAGAAAACAAAGACAATGAGGCTGAACGCAACCAGGGAAGAACCAGTCTTGCTTGCTGGCACCCCGTTGGAGGAGGTGGAGTCCTTCACCTATCTCGGGAGCATCATAGACAAAAAAGGCGGCACTGATGCAGATGTCAGAGCACGAATCGGTAAAGCCAGAGCAGCCTTTCTCCAGTTGAAAAAAGTGTGGAGTTCCAGAGAGCTGTCACAACACACCAAAGTCCGGATTTTCAACTCCAATGTAAAAGCAGTTCTCCTATATGGAGCAGAGACATGGAGATTGACAAAAACCACAGTCAACAGAGTACAGACCTTCATGAACAGTTGCCTTAGAAGAATTTTGAAAATCCACTGGCCAGAGAAGATCAGCAACGTCAGACTCTGGGAGAGAACAGAGCAGATAACAGCAGAGAATGAAATTGGGCGAAGAAGATGGGGATGGATCGGTCACAGTCTGAGAAAGCCAGCTTCCAGTATCACTAGGCAGGCATTGTCATGGAACCCCCAGGGAAAGAGGAAAAGAGGTAGGCCGAGAAACTCCTGGCGTCGAGACCTCCAAGCAGACATCAAGAGACTGGGAACCACCTGGAGTAGAATCGAAGGAGAAGCACAGGACAGGAGTTGCTGGAGGTCTCTCGTCGACGGCCTATACCCGGGTAGGGGTGACAGGCGTAAGTAAGTAAGTAAGTCTTCACAATCATCTTCGCCCATTCTGCTGTAGGCTTCTTGGGCCTTTCCTGACAGGCATGGGGCTAGGCGCGTCGCCCACTCCAATTCCGGTATGTTCGTGCCACTTTCTCGAAAGTCCGTAGGAAGACATCAATGTCATCTCCCTCTTTATACCTTAAGTGTTTTATCCCCCCATAATCCGGCTGTGCAATTATTTCGGACACCGAGCCCTTTTCTGATCCTACGCTACCTGCTACTCTCTGCCTATGTCGGGCTTTCTTCTTTGTTCATAACATCGTTCCCGACAGCCTCGGGAACGCTGAAGAAGTTCCCGATAGCGTCTATTACACGGTGACGCTAACACGACAGGCTACTCTGTCCACTTAATCACGATAGCGTCTTTCACACCGTGACCACGGCGACACCACCACGACAGGTTATTCTGTCCACTTAACCACGATAGCGTCTTTCTGTATCTGTTACACAATGCCTGTTGCGGAGTTAGCTAGCTTGCCGGTCTACCCAGTTTGTCCAAGAGGTGTTGGGTTCGAAATATACTTGGTAGAAGTATCCTCATGTTGTATAATCCTTTTCGCTGCCACCACTGTGAAAGGCTGCCGTCTTCTCTCCGTCCTTTCAAAATAACTTAAAGTACAGAGCTTCTTTTCAGCTTTCTTTATTCTGGTTTACAGTCCTTTGCCGGCCGCCAGCTCTCAACTAACTCATTCTTCCACTCTCTCACACTCTACACCCTTCCTTTCTATCTTGATTAAAACTACCCGACCCTTGATCTGACATCTGATAGTGGACAGTAAACAGACCACCGCCCTCACTGTAACCAATTGCTTAAAAGCCTTCACCACGTCCCGGCAGCACCTCTGTACTACTATAAACATTCTCACGCTGCAACAGTCACACCCTAACTACTGTACTGGTTCCACCGGACCCCGAATATCTCTACATCTTGACAAATGCTATTGTCGTGCTGTCCAAGTACGCACTATCTGAAGCAGCGAAGTCATGTCCGACATCAGCATTGACACAAATGTGACATCGATCAGACTGAAAATGATTTAGGTCTGCTACACAGGGGACGCTTGATTTTTGCCGCTACAATGTCAAATGTTTAACAGCGGTGCTGATTGTAAGTAGTCACTGACAATTTCAGAATTTGCAGCAAGGAAGTGCGGACTTTTCTCACCAGATTCAAGTGATAGAACGTCAACATTAATGTGTACGGGGTTGCCTGGCAAGTGATGCAGCATTTTTTTTGTCAACCACTGCTGAGCTCATACACACATTTCATAACAATAAGTCGATCTTTTCAACAAACTGTCCCATTTTCTTCTCTCTCTCTCTCTCTCTTGGTGCATGCGTGTATCTTTCTAAACAGCTAAGTCTGTGTCTTGAATAGTCTACGAAAAAATGCCAACATTAAAGTTTACCATAGACACCGGATGACCCAAGTTCTGCAACTGTTGCTATGGCACGCGAGTCAAAAATCACTTGAACACCACAGCAACAGAATGTGAAGGGAATGTTTCAGTAGACATTTGATATATAATGCAGGCATTTTAATGCGTTTTGTAACTCCTGAGCTTTAGCTGCCAAGATGAATATATGGCAAAAGATTGTTGAACTTTGCTACACTAATATTGTGGATGGAAATATACCCAGTGTGTTCCGTTTTCAAATGTAACTTTATTATTTGTGCCCCCAATGCATGGCAGGAGATGGTTCGACTGTGACTCGAGGTTAGTGCAAGCTTAGCTTGGAGCCTGATGGCCGAAGTTAACCTGCAGATCCTTGTGTCCGTGGAACAATCATTGACAGCACAGACACTGCGTAAATTCATCATTTTTTTTAATTGGTTTCTTTATAATACAGGGCATTGAGCAGGAATGAATGTACAACGATACAACACAAAACTTTCTGCTACAAAGCAGATGCAACACAGCACACAATTAGCAGTGTTCTAGCTCTATTGCAGTATTGCACCACGAGACAAGCTGAACTCTCTCTCTCTCATACTCAATACATAGAAGTAATCAGAAGTACAGGATTTTAATACATGAAGGATTCAAGGGGTAGTGCCTAGGAAGGTGTAATGCTAATCCGGCACATCCCATGAACTATCACGGCTGATCCATCTCCCACAATCTTCATAGATGCCTCTTTACAGCAGAACCAGTTTCAAGCAGCCACCCTTATGAGAGAACGCCAGTCGTTAACCGAAATACACCAGTGTGTGAAATAAGTTTGACTTTCCTCAAACCCCCCCCCCCCCACCCCCCCCCCCCCCGCAAAAAAATAAAAATCTCAACCCCCCCCCCCTCCCCCCCCCCCCCCGCCCGCAAAAAAAAAAAAAAAAATATTGGGCTGCTAAATAAAGGTTCTCCTGTACCAGTGTTTTCAGTTACTTGTCTGTGATTTTGGCTGAGACCTGTAAGGTCCAAAATCACAGACCAGCACACACACACACTAATGAGTAAATGAAATGCAACATGTTGCATTTGCTGTGCTCATCAGAAAATGCAATCAATTTTCCTGCACAACAGGAAATCATAATATGTAACACGCAGTAAATGATTTAAACCCCCGCAGCCATTACTGTTCACAGTACCTGTGACAGTATGCACCAAGGGGTCAATGAAAGGCAAGAGATTATACTGATTACATTTATCGCACAAATTCATTGCGACAACAGAACCACTCCAAAAGCAGCTCACTGTAAAAGAGCATGCTCTTCACAATAAACCTTTGTGTTTTTCAACTCTCCAAAAGATGATCCTCTACGTGAAGAGCTGTTGCAATTCATGGGAGACAACCACTGGCGTCTGTTGAAAAAGTGGAGCAACTGGGTGGCTAAGGAAAGCAGACTATTACAATACTGAAAGGTTCTTTGTTTTGATGTCCGAGGTAAAAGTCAGGTGCAGCTTTTTTGTGTTAAAATCATTTCACTTTTGTGATAATTGTCATACGGTTATCAAAACTGGTTGTCCTTTGTCAAATAATTAGGCAGCAATTTACAGGCAACTAATCAATTTTTACAATCATGTTGAAGTGCGCAAGGGAAAGAAATCAAATTAATTTGGGGAGGGGGGGGGGGGGGGGGGGGGGGGGGCCACAGGCCACTTCTGAAAGACTTTCCATATCGTCCATTGCCTTCAACACATTCTACCCCAGGACCAAAATGCCCAAATTTTGAAGTTGCCATCTAAAGGACTATCACAATTCTAGAGACAGATTGAGCATGATAGTTCAAGGGTGGTGCCAGAATAGCTTGGCACCAAACTATTCCGGCACCAAGCTTGAACTATCATGATCCGTGTCTTGCTGTCTGGGCTGAATGAGTTAATGGGACAAACTGACAGCAAGCAAGTTTACGATTCAACAAGGCTGGTTTTAAAATTTGGACCTCAGTGGACAATGGCTGTGGCATGTTCAAGAGATAAGATTACGTGCACATTTTTCTGTCTAACCAAAGGACAACCAGTTTTAATGTTTGTGCATATATCCATGATCATCACCGGACAAACTCAAAACTGAAGGATTTTCACAGAAATAAGCTATATGCGATTTTGTTATGTGCCCCCCCCCCCTCCTTCAATGACAAGAAAGGCAAAGCCATTGTGGCTCACGTGTATGACTGATTTACATATATGTGTGACCTTTGTGACAAGGGCTGGCTTCTGTAGCAGCCAAATCTAGGTTTTCTAAAAATGTAAGCATTTTTCACACATCTGTCAACCTCCCTTGACCTTTGTGATGAGTTTACTAAATTAGTATGGATAGGAAAGTTTTATCATCAGCTATCTTTGTGAATTGTGCCAAATTTGGTTGAAAAGTTTGCTAAAATGTTGATAATAGCTACAATCTTATCACAAATTGTTATTTTATCAAAAATTGTCATTTTACACACATTTGCCAGCCTGTGACCCTTGACCTTTCCGAAGGGTCATCCAAATTAGTAGGCATAGATAGGTCTTACCATCAGGTAAATCTGTACCAAATTTGGGTTTGAAGTTGTGAATAGTATTTTAGAAGAAACATGATTTCTCATTTGTTTCTGATTTCCTGAGCTCTCATGACCCTTGACCTTTCTGATGCATCAACCAAATTACTATGCATAGAAAGATCTTCCCTTCAGGTATCTCTGTAGCAAGTGTGGGTTTAAAGTTGTGAATAGCTTTTGGAAAACAAAACATCTTTTGTCAAAATATAATTATTGTGGACCTATTTCCTGAGCCCTTGTGACCTCTGAGGGGTCATCCAAATTAGTATGCGTATAGAGATAGGTCTTGCCATCAGGTATCTCTGTAGCAAGTTTGGGTTTGAAGTTTATGTATTTTGGACCCATTTCCTGATCCCCTGTGACCTTGACCTTTGTGAGAGATCACTGAAATTAGTATGTTTAGAAAGGTCTTGCCACAAAGTATCTTTGGGCCAAGTTTGAAGAGTCTCCAAGAAAATGCCAACGTTAAAGTTTACCACAGACGACCACTGGCCCAAAACATACTCACTTTTGCGTTGCACGTGAGCCAATAAATTTAAGCACATGGTTCATAATCTCTTATTTTTCAAGCACCATTTTCCATATATTTTTCATTGCACACTTTAGTTTACTTAACTATTCCTACAATTGACTACCGTATTCCTACTCTCAATTTACAAAGTCAATCTAATCCATCTGAAAGAGACATAGGTTGCCTTGGCGGTGGCAGGGGCTCATGAAAATCTATTTCTCTTACAAACCGACCAAGATCAATTTATCCCTGTGACTAATGCAAAGTACACATGTTGTATGTGATCAAGATCTCAAACACTCTCACAAACAAGCAAGATATATAATACACATTAGCTCCAGCAAGTAACTTTACACACACAGCAGCACTGTTAACTCTGGAGTATTCCCTTCAAACATGGAGTTTTATGCTAAAAGAATTTGAAATCAAAGCAGGGTTTACAATCTCTGCACAAAAAGTCGGCACAGCAAGACGAATTCCACCAGACTGTATTACTACATGTATATGTTCTGTGAATACTGTGACTCAATAACAAATGAAAGAAAAACGAGTATAAAGGATGATGTGTGCTGTAGTATTAACTAAATCGGTAGAATGGAAGTCATTTAGTTCAGACAGTTTAACAGTTAAAACATGCACTAGGGCATGGACACACATAGATACATAAAGCAAGCACGACGCTCAGCTAGTGGCAAAGATTCTCATGAGCCCCCACAAGCTGTGATATTAATCCTCAACATAAACAATCATTGCAGGCCTGTAAGTCTTGGATTGCATACATATGCAAACATGAATGGCGTTTGCAGAAAACTTGTAAATGACAGTTTTCATTTTCTGATGACATCTCAAAGCTGAGGATTTCCTCATTGCGAAGAAAGCCTTGGGTCTCACATTCTGACCACAATGTCATTTCTCTTGAAAACACAAAACTATTGCTTTCAAGGTTGCATGTGAACACCAGTGACATACACACATAAAGATGCATGCTATATGTGCATGAGCCTGTGACAACCACACCACAACAGATTAGTTCTTTTTGCAATTCTGTTAAGTTGACGTTTAACTGGTAAACAATATTTGTTGTGATTTAAACTGACTGTTCACTGTAACAACCAACACTGATTTTCACAGAAAATTTAAAAAACATCATAAATCATTGTTTCTATATACATCTGTGTTGGTCGTTACTTGGGACATCGCTGTTGATCGTCTTGTCCCTTTTGTCACCGGCTCATAATACACTATTTCACAGCATGCCCACAGATGTCACAAGAAGTGAGCCCGTGAAAATGCTGGCATGTTATCTGTGATGCACCTTTGTACCTTTCTAGCATTAAAAGTCCGATTCAAACGTTAGCGACCAGTCTGAGGCAACACTTTATCTCATTTTCACACATGGATCCACACATCTACTACTTTCCATCCGCAAGAGCATAGATTCTCTTGCAGGGGCTCATGAGAATCTACTTCTTCCTCCAAGTGAGAAAGTCATTAGCCTATAAATGCACATCTATTGTGCACATTTTTTCCACAACCACCAAGTCGCACACGAACAATCCGCAAGCTAACAAACTGTTTTGGAATAAATGAGTGCTGGCCTGTGATTTTGGACTTTAAGGCCTCTGGCCCTAACTCCAAAATCACAGACCATGACATATCTGGTGAGTTAACGGCAGAGAAGGGTCCCCAATGCATTTTGCACCCAATCACAAATGAGAACATTTCTGTGTGAATACACTTAGTAAATATGGCATCAAATGTGAACAAATTAAATGAGATGCATTGCAAAAATCATTGATTGTCAGTCAACTTGCACAAAACAAATCCTCTCTTAACCAAGTCATCATGCATGCTTGCACTCTTTGAATGTTTATGTATGTGTAAACTATTTGGATCATGTTCAAAGACAAATTTCATAAATCAGACTTACGTAAAAAAAACTGCCTATCTTTTGACGAAAACGATTGATGAAAAGGTGCGAGGTTGCACCTGTCTGGGCTTTTAATCCACTTTTAATCAAAAGGTGAATTAAAAAAAAAAAAAACCCACTTATTTCTGAATGTCTATTTTATCCATGAAACATCAAGTCCTCGACACTAGCAAGCTTCACATAATTTTTTTTTTGTGTAGGGTTGGAACAGCCGCTGGTCTCCAACTGAACCATACAGCTCTAGGTCCAAAATCAAAGACTAACACTCAAGAGAATAAGCTGTCTGGATGATGTTCATGCAGTTTTGAGAATTGAGACTGTAGCATTAGACCATGGCTGCTACTGTTCATGGCGTTTTCTCTTTTATTGAAACATGGCAGGAAACGACTAGCAAAGTGTTTGAAGTTTGTCTTGCTGACACATAATCATTTTCACAGGACTACTGACAGATGTTGAAGTAAAAGAAATGCAACATCACTGGAATCATTGTGAACAGTCCATACATAATTACCAGCAAGAAAAATGTGACGTTGGAATCATCGGAAACACGATTTCAATGACCTTTCACTTCTTTTGCTCATCAGTGTATACATCAAAGCTCGCATTTTCACAGCAGAATGATAACACCAAGGGTCTTGAATAAACTTTGAGTCCAGGTGACAGATGGTACACACTCCTCCTGTATTATAAAAAATCACTTCAAATCTGCCACCACCAGAAGATGAAATGGTCATGATAGTTCAAGGGTAGTGACAAGATTAGCTTGGTGCTATTAG
Organism: Semisulcospira habei; assembly: GCA_036245525.1. Lineage (NCBI taxonomy): Eukaryota > Metazoa > Mollusca > Gastropoda > Semisulcospiridae > Semisulcospira > Semisulcospira habei. The sequence continues at coordinate 93,240,332 of BTPG01000007.1, read as the reverse complement.
GTGCAAAGCTGACATGGCACCACCTTTGAAATATCACCACTCCTCTCGGTGCACAGTCATTAGAGGACGTTCCAACTCTGACATGCGAGTAACTTGCTTTTGATGCTTGCAAGAGATAGGATTCCACAGATGTGTTGTATCCACAGACGTGCTATGTTTCGAATATTCAGTCTTGAAGATCTGTTGAAGATCTGCAGTTTTGAATCTTCAGTTTTGAAGATCTGCAGTTGTGCAACAGCGGATATCCACTTTACTACGATGAAGATCTGTTTCGCTATGAGGAGGAGGGGGAAGGAGACGAAGTGATGGGAGCCTGTTTGGTGTCGACCTCAAAGTGTTTGTAGATGTTGGTGACATAGGCCATGACGGCTTGCCAGTCTGGACGCTCCATGGCTACCATGTCATTGATGTTCTGAAACAGACAAGATGAGAGAAATGTGCAGGTTCTAATAAGAAAGGAAAAAATTATTCAAATGCATGGGTGTAAGTGGCCATTGTGTTTGTTTGCATTTGCAAGCATTCTCAGACCTCTCCTGCAGTCTACACATTAAGTTCTGCTGTTAGTGTCATAACAGATTCTTGAAATAGACTGATTTTGAGAGGACAGATTTCTGTGCCTTTGTTAACTCATTCACGGCCAGCCGCATTCATATGCGCGACACAAGCCGCGAATCCGGATGAAGCTGGCCGGAAATGAGTTAACGTGTTAAACCTGCATGAATGAAACAACAGGTTTTCCCAATAAACTTAGTTACTTAGTTCACGCATTCAGTGGATTTAGTCGGCCTGCTCCAACTGCAAGATTCTAGCGTGTCTCTGTAGTAAATGACCCCCCCCCCCTTCATGCAGCATACAATTCTGGTGGCCGCATGCACAAGACATTAAATGCCTATTTCGGATTTAGCAATTTATTTCTTCGTCACGGCAACCAATTCTCTTTTCGCCCTGAGCAAGCTGTCAGTATGGAGAAGTATTTAAAAGTGGACATAATCATCACGATGTACAGGTAATTAACACTCACCAAGCTGGATGGGATCCCCACACTTTCGGCCGCAGTAAATGCCAGTGTAAAGTTTCTCCGCTGCAAATGAGAGATAAACTTGCTGAACAAACAACTGATGCAACAGACTATTTGGTACATGCATAGTCAAGTTTATTTACAACAAAGTGGTACTGGATACATGCTGCTGGCAACTTTGCTTCTCCAGGGAGCATAAAATATTAACCCATATCATGCTGAGGCTATAAGCTTCAAATGTGTACACTGCCATATGCAAGCTACATTATAGTACTTACAGATAAGGATATAGACCAATGGCTTTAGTTTAAAAGTGGTGCCAGAATAGCACTACCCTTGAACTATTTTAGTCAAACTTATTTCACACACTGGTGTATTCCGAATGATAAGGGTTAAAGCAGCACCCAAATTCAGCTTGAACCATTTAACCACAAGGCTACATTTGCCTCATTTTGAAGGCATCACCGAAGGACTATGTACCAGCTGCATGAGATGAATCGACCATGATAATTCAAGGGTAATGGCAGATAATCTGGCACTAACCTTGAATTATCTTGGTTGATCCATCTGCTGCTGTAGTGCGTTGAGACAAATAGATTAATAATCATCTGCGAACTAATTTCAACTACAAATGGACTAAAGCAGAAATAACAGGGAAAAGCCCCAAACCAAACCTTGTCTTCGGAGGTCAGGGTTGTGTAGGGGATTTTTTCGGGTAGGTAGCTGTGCATGATGGCACAGAAGGCTAGACCGTCATTCCAGCTGCTGCTAAAGTTGGTGATGTCCACCCCCTGCACACACAACACAAAACACTAAAGTTGGTGATGTCCACCCCCTGCACACACAACACAAAACACTAAAGTTGGTGATGTCCACCCCCTGCACACACAACACAAAACACTAAAGTTGGTGATGTCCACCCCCTGCACACACAACACAAAACACTAAAGTTGGTGATGTCCACCCCCTGCACACACAACACAAAACACTAAAGTTGGTGATGTCCACCCCCTGCACACACAACACAAAACACTAAAGTTGGTGATGTCCACCCCCTGCACACACAACACAAAACATCAAAGTAAGTACAGCAAAACAGACATTTTGATGCTAAGCGTGGCTTAAAAACACAAAGGTGTAAATTGCATATCTGTCTGAGTTTAATCCATTGTTGTTATCATGGGTGACGGTGTGAAAAAAAGCAATGACTGAAAACTGTCCATACATCCATGGCCAGCAGAAGACATAAATTCTCAGGATGCTGGGGCCCATGGGAAATTACGCCTCTTGCAGATGAAACAGACTGGTTGAAAGTCTATTCTGTTTGAACCCAAAAAGCTGAAATTAGGTTTTCAGGGATTTTGAAAAAGTTGGTTTCTAGACTGTCGCCCAATGTATTATGTACAGTTTCTACCTACCTCTGATTTAAGGAAATCATCTATAACAAAACACCACAGAACTAACAAGCTTGTTCTAAAAATTGTACTTGACATGGAAAAACTGTAGTCATGACCTCTGAAAAAAGCACACTGAAATATCAGACTTAAATAAATTCCCAACATAGAAAGAAACATGCTTAGAAAAGACAAATACAATTTATTAACCCTTTTCATCCTGATGCACTAATGCATGAAGTCAATTTGACTTCGGGCCTAAGCTAGTCTGGCACCACCCTCGAACTAAAATAGGTGATCTATCTCCTAATCTGTAGTGTAGCCTTGATAATGATATGGAAATAAGCAAAGCTGAGAAAAAAATCAGCCTCAGGATGAAATGGCTTAATGAATAAATTGTGTGGTGCTTTTCTTTCTAAACATTTTTTTTTTCATTGGGAATTATTTACATATTACAAGCTTGGCAGTCGCCTTGCTGGTCTGGATATCTGACGTTTGTAATATCTGACCTTGTTATAAGCAAAGATCAACTGTAGACACACATGAAAGAAAGTGGATGAGTAATTAGTTCTCTTAACACCAATTCAGGTGACCACAATGTGGCAAAACTCAGCACATTTAGCCCCATGGCTACATTGTCCAAATTTTGGTGGCATCATATAATGACTATGTACCATTTGCAGGAGATGGATTGACCATGACAATTCAAGAGTAGTGCCAGATTAGCTTGGGCCATGCTAATCTGGCACTACCCTTATCATGGACAATCCATCTCCTGCTGGCATTGGGGCTAAATGGGTTAATCTACACCCAAACGGTGACTGACAAACATGTCAAATAAAATACATTTCCCAGGAAAGAGACATGCTTAAAAAGAACTAGTACAAAACTTATGAAAATTGTCTTGTGTTTCTTTCTTGGAAAATTATTTTGATTTGCTTGTTTTTCAGTTCTGGATACAATTTGTCATAACTAATGTAACAATCTACTGTCATGTTTACTCACACTGTACGAGATGGTTTTCTGCATGCACCATTTCAGGAGGGCATTGCGTTTGGACCCTCCCATCTGCTTGGCCAGGGATGACAAGGGGTCTTTGCCACTACTCTCCTTGCGTTCCACTTCACTGGAGCACAACAAACAATACAGAACCTCATACATAAAGTCCCTTAAATCAGCAAGTGACACGCAGGAGAACCCCGTTACAAGTTTCACCCTTTGGCTGTTGGCAGTGTATATTTTGTCTTGATTCCTGCAAAAACTGCTGCTGACACAGAAAGGGTTAAAATGACTGGAAAGAAGTCCACTGGCTATGCACGTCCCACTAGGGTACTGGGACAATTAGTAGTTCATACTTTATGTCACAAATTAACAGGATATTTCTGTATTGTGGATGCGTTATTGAAACTGAAGATACAATTGTGGCCGACCCATTCTAAATTCTTATAAAGCCCTGTTTGCTGTAACAATGTGAGATTGACAGGTACCCTTAAGTGCACTTACTTAATTCCACTATTTCGCCGAGAACCCCTGTCCTTCAGAATGGCTTTGGGCGTGGCTTTGGAGGCGCTCGTGGCTTCTGCCTCTGTCCGTGGGTTTTTCACAGGTGACGACTCTGCCACAGGTGCCAGCCCTGATCCAGACAGTCGAGGTTGCAGAATTGCCTTGTCCCCTGCGCCTTTCTCGTTGGACGATAGTGGACGGAAATCTTTGGTGGGGGAGGCGGGGCTGGACGGAGTGGTGGGAGAGGTGGGGGACTTCAAGAGATCCTGTGCAGAACAACAAAAAAAATTGATTAACCCATTCACTGCCACCGAACCAATTACGGCTTTAGCCCATTGAGCATCGACACTACAAGAAGGGATGGATTGACCATGATAGTTCAAGGTGGTGGCAGAATGGCTTGGTGCCTACAGGCACCAAGCTAATCTGGCACCACCCTTGAAATACCATGGTCAAACTATCTCCTGACCTGTAATTTAGTCTTTCGAGAACAACTTCCTGTTTGGGAATTGTGCTGCTAAGGCTTAATGTGATAAACCATAGCAAATTAAAAACATGCAAAGGTGAGGCAAAAATAGCACATCCCTGCTCAAACTGTCCTCCCCTAGCAACAGGGCTGATCATTATCAAGATGTCCACAGCTGCCAGCAGACACAAAATTATATCTGAAAACCATGGCAAATGCACAGCGCCAAATAGTGGCTGAGAATTGTATCTGTGAAAATGCTAACATTCAAGTTTACCAAAGGCGCCAGACAATATACGACGGATTGTCAACAGAGGATGATCACTGACCCATTACATAGACTTGCATTTGCAGTGGCACGTGAGCAAAAACAAATCACACATTACTTGGTAGGAGGTATAGGAGGTGTCCGTGTCAGTGGAGTTTCTCCGCGAACCTGTCTGGCTAGAGTGGATGGAGGAACACCCACTCTTGCGCTGCTCCTCGATGGAGCGAATCAGGGCCTTGACCGACAGGGACTGGGAACGCTGCTGGTCCAGGCGGCGCCCATCGCGAAGGGTGACCAGATCACGGTCCACACATCCAGCAACCTGATGCAAACACATACAGGTCAGCCTCAATATTATGTGCTTCAGCATACCCCAGTATCTGATGTAACGCGCACAGTTATCTGGCTCCCAAGAGGATGCCCAGTCAGCAAAAAGATACTTGAACTGTTGCCTGATGTGTGCATACCAGCTAAGGCTGATGTCAACCCCAGAACCGTTTGCTTACCAAGTGGGTCTTTCTTCACAAGTCTATGTAAATTCTGCACTAGAAAAACGCAACAGCGAATAATGCAGTGTGACTTTATGGCACCAGGGTACTGAGCTACACTGAGACTAACACATATATTGGGATTACACAAAATTATTTTGCACTAGACTTATGGTCCCTTTGAAAGAAATTTAATAAGAGTACATACATAAGGTAACAGTGTCAGCAAGTGTTAGGAGCCTAACAGGGATAACAAAATTATTTGCAAAGGGTTCGCAAGGCTTCACACAATGTTCAGACAGCTGATGCTGGCTGACCCTCTCCAAATAAGGCATTGTATTTACTCCACAGTCTCCGAACTGTGGGCGACTTGTACATTTCATGATAGAACATGTTCCTATCACAATGTAGCTGCCTTGCAAGAAGGATGACAGTTCCTGGACAGGTATGTGAGCACCCTGACAGTGGCTTTAACAGCTGAAAAATGCTAATAATTGCAGACCATACAAGTAAAGTTTGTTGCACCACACTTTCAACTGACATTTGACTGTTTGGTCAGTACGCTGATATACTTTTGCTATTGTTCCTGATCCCTACACTATTTTCAGTTATGTATCAATATATAGGAACCCTACCTTTCCCTTTAGTTCAGCATTGCTGAGAATGGCCCTGTTAGCAGGACTTCGCGCGTCATCGTAACTTTTGACTGCTCGCAAGGTCTGCAACTCGGTCCTCAATCGGTCCAGCTCCAGCTGCTGGTTCAGAGTCTTCTCCCTTAGACTCATGTTCTCTTCCGACACTTTCTGCATCCCTTCCTGCGTCTCGGCGCGAAATTCATTGGCAATGACGACCGCCACCTGGAGATCTTTCTGGAACTGCTGCCACTCCTCGGCTTCTGATTCGTGGCGGTGAAGCACGTCTGTGAGTTCCATTTCCAGCTTGGACTTGTGCATGCGCAGTGCGTGCAGCTCTCCATTCAATTCTTGCACCTGAGACATCAAGTATGGGGGTGAGAAATGACAAAATGATGATACCCACCAGCTAATCCCGTTGTGCATACAGCCACTGGTACTGTGAACAGTACCAGTGGCTGCATGTACAAAGGGGTTACCTTTTATGTCACATGTCTCAAAAAGTCCATCAAGCAGCGAACATTCTTGGCCTTACAAATATAAGAGGTGTAAGCCCTCTGTGGTTTCTAAGTGAGGAATATCCCTAGTAGCAAAATGTCTTCATGCGCACGACAGCTGCAGTAGGCCCGCACACACACTGTAGCCGTCACAGGCCTGAGGACCTTTGCTTACTGGGATAAAGGTATCAATAAGTTCACTTCAGATTATTTAATTAGTAAATCCTTTGACCAGCTGAGTGGTAGAATGATAGAGTAGAGTGTTAATATTGTTGTACGTTTTATGTTTTTCCGTGTGTTGTATAGGCAAACAGGAAAAATTTCCTTATATTGTATTGTATTGCGATGTACTGTAAGTGCGATGTACTGTAAGTGCGATGTACTGTAAGTCCCTGGCCACAGACAGTGTTTCTGAAATCTTATTTTAACTCTTTCCCATTAAAACGCTTCCGGTTCAATGTTAGCCCAAACAAACCCTTAGCCATTGAAACGCTTACGTTATAGCGCTGTGCTTGTTGTCGTCTATAGACGTATCACTAGTATTCTAGGCTTGGGTTTTTACAAAAATCACATGAAGCACAGCTATCGGTCTAAGGGAAGCAACCACTATAATATGTTTCACCAACCATTTCTAAAATATCTGAAAGTGAGTGCCCTTGTCGGATGGTGTCAGAACAAGGTCAAAGTAGCCGACAACGTGCCTTGGATCATCTCCGACGATGAGCTTGTTCGATCCTCATGAGCACAGTTTCAACAGTGATTTTTAGCTCGTAAAATTGTGATTCAAGAAGGGACAGATCTCTTGTGTGATTTCTTTGCTTGTGGAATACATTTTTCTGCCATGTTGGTGAGTAAATCTGGGGTTTTCGTTGCATGTGCTTACACTGTTGCTACCAAAACCATGTTTCTCATTTTTTTGCTCCGCCATGTTTGTTTTGTTGCACAATAATCAAATTGGTTCGACTTCCCACTAAACTGATGCACAAACACGCGCAGTTTTGAAAAGTACTTTTAATGCTCTTTCCAATGATACCCAATTTATCTATGGTTGTTAGCTTAGGAGGCTGTGAAAATTAATTCAATCTACCCCAAAAATGTACGTCACCAGGGAACACACGTCCTTTTTCCTGCTACGTCTGCAGGGAACTGACTCGCTGAAAATTTTACGATGGGAAAGAGTTAATGCCAAAGACTGAAAGAGCCGAAGCCATCCAAGAAACATGGATACAAAGTGGAATCCGAAATAAAATAGATCCCCACAAAGATCTATGTCTCTTGCATCGGGGTGTTGTTTGATGTCAGCAAAGGGGTTGAAACAGTGTCACAGATGTAGCTCCATACAATGTTCTTATTGGACCCATCAATATTTACGTTCCGTGGAATGATTCCATTTTTTTTCACTGAATCTGCTATAGCATAAACTGTAATTTATTAACCCCTTCACTGCTGTAAAAAATGTGTTACGTGTTGAGTCGTAGTATATTGTTGGAAGTGTTACTCCAGTGTAGTCTACATCCTTAAGCCACGTGTGACGGGTTGCAGCTGAGTGAAGTTTCTTTAAAACAACCTTACGAGCGTGCGTCTGGTGTGATATCAACATGTAACATATTGGCACCTCCGACGGGACTTCTTCAGTTGGCTCAGTGGAAAGGGTAGCAGGAGAAAACAGCCAGCAGTGAAATGCAGAGATGGCGACATCGGAGATGGAGACATTCCTGAAAATTGGAAAGGAATGTGGACTCAAAGGAGATCAACTCCTCGAGTTTGTAAAGGAGAGAGAGGAGAAAGAAGAAAAGAAACGAGAGAGAGAGAGAGAGAGAGAGAGAGAGAGAGAGAGAGAGAGAGAGAGAGAGAGAGAGAGAAGAAAAGGAGAGACTGGAGAGAGAAGAAAGAGCTAAAGAGTGTGAAATCAGAAAACTCGAAATCCAAGCAGAAGAAGCAGAGAAACAGCGAGAAGAGGCGGAGAGGCAGCGACAACATGAAATTCATCTGAAGCAGATGGAGATAGAGGCACAGAGCCAAAGAGCTACTGAAGCAACAGCATTAGCCAGCAAAGAGCAAACAGCCCGTGCGCCCAAGCTTCCACCTTTTGTTGAAAATTCAGATAAGATGGACGCTTATCTGGAGCGATTTGAGTGCTTCGCAAGCAGCAGTAACTGGAGACAAGAGACTTGGGCTATCAAACTGAGCGCACTACTAACTGGCAAAGCGCTTGAATTTTACACCCGCTTGCCAAGAGAAGCCTAAGATTATACGCAGTTGAGAGCCGCCCTGCCGAGACAGTACGACTTCACTGAAAAGGGTTACAGGCGACGATTTCGGAACTGCAAGCCTGAAGAAGGAGAAACAACCGGCCTATTCATTGAAAGAATCGGGAGCTATCTGGAGAAATGGATACAGCTAGCTGGTTTAAACAAAGATTACCAGGACCTGTGTGACCTCATCATCAAAGGACAAGTCCTCAATGCTTGTTCTAAGGACCTGGCCGCCCACCTCAGTCCCTAAAGGCCCTGGCCGACTTCACTCAAAGATACCTTGATGCCCACAACATGAAGTTCGGGCCCAGTAAGCCGCAGCGTGTGTCTGCACCAGCAGAGGAAATCCACAATGTCAGAGACACCCCGAAATACATGCCGGTGGAGAACCTGACATGTTTCCTTTGTGGAAAGAAAGGACACACGGCGATACGATGTCCTTCTAAGGATGTTCCCCGATGCGATAACATCAGAAGAACCAACCGAGATCGCGGGATAGCAGGCAGAAGCAGTACCACGTCTCAACACAGAGCCACCGCTGTACTAGCCAATGATGCGACGTCATCCAGCAGTGTTGATTATAGGATTTCAGAAAAGTGAGCCCAAAGGCTCCCTCTAATTAAAAAAGGGAGCCCCTCAAGGTGTAAAAGGGAGGCCCTCAAATCGCGTTGCACTGCTTACTTTAAAATGACATATATACACACATTCATACATACAGTGGAGTCCGCTTAACACGAATTTCTGGGGACACGGAAAATCACTTCGTGTTAACCGTATTTCGTGTTAACCAATATGGCCTCAAAATTGATCACGGCCCTCAAGGAGAAAGTGTGTAAGACGTGTGCGTGAATGAGTACCAGGTTAAAAGTGCACGACATTATCGTACTTTCTATGCATACCTTCAGCTCGCTAGGAAAACACAAGGAAACGTGTACAGCTCGAGTATTTAATGTAAATCCATCAGGTAAAATCCATACTAAGTTACAATCCTCAGATAAAAGCAACACAGGCTGAAGTACAATCCCGCATCGGTAAAAGAGTTGTGTTGGTACATGAATGATACAACATGAATACAGTACAGAAATGCTAGCCAATGAGAAGACAGATTACAACAGCCGAAGGCTATTCAGCCAATCACAGACTAGAGTTCGCTCTGATCTGTCATGTGTACTTCCACAGCGCGAGAGCGACACGTGAATTGGTTTTCTGTGAATGGAATCTGTGTTCGTGTTAAACAGGTGAATAATAGTGAAATTGCCCTGGCTCGACTCAGGCCACACTGCACCAAGACGCTCGAGCAGGCTTTTACACAGCAGCGGTGCGGCCGTGCTGGTCGTGCAAAAAAGCGTCCAGTTTCTTTTTTCTGCGATTCTTCGGCCGCGCTATCGGTGGTTTTTTTTGCGATTTGGAGCATAATATTGCGAGAAATCGCGCAAAACGCGCTCTAGAATCAACACTGATCCAGTGACTTTGAGTCTGGAGAAAGGCGAGTGACACCGGAGCTGATTGAATCTTTCAGAAAGAATGGACGCATCCCAGTAGGAGATGGACTATATTCTTACCAGTCTCAAACATCGCGCTGCCTGAGAATGAGGTACCGAACATGCCTGCGGTGTCAGGATTCGTCGGCAACGCATCAGTGAGAGTGCTGAGAGACACTGGTTGTAGCTGCGTCATTGTGAGAGAGGACCTAGTAGCTGAAGACCAGAAGCTACAGGAGTGGACCACCCTCATTTTGGCCGACGGAACTGCGAGGATTATCCCCCTTGCCAACGTCAGCGTCGACACCCTGTACCTGAGAGGAGAGGTGAAGGCCCCAGTCTATGATCTTATCATCGGAAACATTGATGGTGCCAGAAACGCAGATGATCCAGATCCAGAGTGGAGAGCTGAAACGTGTGCTGTTACAAGAAGTCAAGCAAAGAAGAGTCACCAGACCATCCCTCTAAAAGTGGTGGACAACACGGAAGCAGTTGTGGTGAATAGGGACAGGCTGCTGGAGCTACAGAGAGCCGACCCCACGCTTGAAAAGTTCCGAGGTCAGGCCGAGCCCGTGACATGAAAGGGAAATGAGAAAACCTTTGAGACCAGGAAAAATATCCTGTACCGGATATTCAACAGTAATGGAGATAAACCTGTGCGTCAGGTAGTAGTTCCTGAACCATTGAGGATGCAGGTGATGAAATTGGCCCATGATTCCGTATTAGGAGGACAATTGGGAATCAACAAGACCCTCGATAGGATCCGAGCCGTCTTCTACTGGCCTGATATGGGAGGCGACGTCACCCGATTCTGCAGGTCATGCCACATATGCCAGAAAACAATTCCCAAAGGAAAGGTGCCCAAGGTTCCTCTAGAGAAAATGCCTTTGATCGATGTGCCTTTCAAGCGGATGGCTGTAGGCCTGGTGGGGCCAATATCTCCTCCAAGTGAAGATGGTCATCGCTACATTTTGACCCTGGTGGACTACGCTACACGTTATCCCGAGGCCATACCATTGAAGAAGATCGACGCTCCAACAGTGGCAGAGGCGCTCGTCGACATGTTCAGTCATTTGGGGATTCCTGAGGAGATCCTGAGTGACCTGGGAACTCAGTTCGTCTCCGACTGCATGGAGAAAGTCAACCGGCTATTGAGCATCCGACACCTTACTACCACCCCTTATCACCCCATGTGTAATGGGCTGGTTGAAACGTTTAATGGAACATTGAAGGCTATGCTGAAGAAACTGTGTGCTGAGCAGCCAAGGTTGTGGCACAGATATATCAATGCCTTGCCCTTCGCATACCTTGAAGTTCCGCAGGATTCGACAGGGTTTTCCCCTTTTGAATTACTGTACATGCACATCCTGAAGGAGCTGTGGACCAAGGATATTGACGCGCCTGAGGTGAAGATCAGCTACCAGTACGTCTTCGACCTGAGAGAGAAGCTGGAAGATACCCTCAGGATGGCTCGAGAAGAACTGGGGAAGGCGCAGAACAAGGGGAAGCATTACTATGATCGCAAGGCGAAACCTCGACGATTCCAGCCAGGTGACCAGGTATTGGTTCTTCTTCCTACCGACAACAACAAACTCCTGATGCAGTGGAAGGGACCCTACGTTGTCGACACGGTGGTTGGCATCAACGACTACAGAGTCAAGGTCAATAACAAGGTGAAGACTTACCATGCTAATCTGCTGAAGTATATTGAGAGAGGTCGTCAAGACAAACCACAACTGGCGGCATCGGTGCGTCTTGCTGATGACGAAAGACTAGACGACGAGAACCTGTTTGACCTTAATGAACTCTGCCACAAGGAGGATGTAGAAGACATCCAGTTCGGTTAGAATCTGACCCAAACTCAACGAGAAGAACTGCGCGTCCTGACTCAAGAGTTTAAGCATCGGTTTACACCTGACCCAGGGACAACAGACATCGTCCAGCATGAGGTTAATCTGACATCAAATGAGCCAGTTCACAGCAAACCTTAGCGTCTTCTTTATAACACGAGGGAAGAACTGAAAAAGGATATCAAGGAAATGCTGAGTCTGGAAGTCATCAGGGAGTCCAAGTGTTCCAGAAGGTCAGTGGAGACCGATTCTTCTCCAAAATTGACCTAAGCAAAGGGTACTGGCAAATCAAGGTTGCAGAAAAAGATATCCCCAAGACAGCGTTCGTTACACCCGACGGTCATTGGGAGTTCCTGAAGATGCCTTTTGGTATGGTGAACAGTGGTGCCACATTGAAGAGAGGACTGAAAAAGATCCTAGAAGATATGCAGAATGTGGTCTTTTACTGGGATTATATTTTGATCCATACCAAAACTTGGGGGGATCACCTCAAAGCCCTTCGAGAGCTGTTCCAAAGACTGTCAGTTGCAAATTTCACCATCCGTCCAAGCAAGTGTATTCTTGGGGCCGACAACATAGACTTCATCGGACACAAATTAAGCGAAGGTTTAAAGGGGCTACACGACGACAACGTGCAGAAGATCAGGGATGCCCCGCGACCTACGACCAAGACGCAAGTTCGCTCATTCATGGGCTTGGCGAACTACTACCGGAAGTTCATACCAAACTTTGCGGCAGTCACATGTCCCCTGACTGACTTGCTGAGGAAAGGACAACCAAATGTAGTGAAGTGGGAGGAGGCCCAAGAGCGAGCATTCCAGGCAGTTTGAGACATCCTAATCGAGAAGCCTGTTCTACACCTCCCTGACCCGTTGAAAACTTTCTTCCTGAGAACAGATGCCTCCAACGAAGGAGTAGGTGCAGTCTTAACGCAAGAAGATAATGGAAAACTCCACCCAGTGAGCTACGCCAGCAAAAAGTTGACCAGAGCTGAGCAAAACTACTCCACCATCGAGAAGGAGTGCCTAGCCATCATCTGGGGAGTAAGGCGGTTCGAACTGTACCTTCTAGGTGTGCCATTTGGTCTCCAAACGGACCATCAGCCCTTGAACTATTTAAACTCTGCAAAGTTTACAAATTCTCGCATTATGAGATGGGCGATGTTTTTGCAGAATTTTTACGTTAAATTACAGTCTATCAAGGGTTCGCAGAACTTTGGAGCGGATGACCTGAGCAGAGCAGTTTAAATGAACATTTCTGTGTCCAGAACAGTTTTAAGAAACATTTCGGTGTCCATGAGAGTTTAAAGGGACATGTCTGCACTCAGGACAGTTTAAAGGGACATGTCTTCGCTCAGGACAGTTTAAAGGAACTGTGAGACAATTATTTTAAAGTAGTTGATTTGATTTGATCTGGATGTGAAATTGTATTTGTTTAGGGTTCTGTGTAGTTTAATACAGCCACAACTGTATTTTGAGATTTGAGAAGACATTTTTGTGAAATTTCATTCTAAAAAGGGGGGTAATGTTACGATTGTGGTTGTGGTGTTTCGTGAGAGCGTGCATGTATTGATCATAGGAAACGATCCGATATTTGCTTGAGCTATCACGATTCGAATCACGTACGTTTTCAATAAGATTCTTTATCGTTCGCGCGTACAGCGGAATTGGCTTTGTTATGATACGCTAAGATTAGTCCGGAAGCTTCTAGCAAAGTTGCACGGAGAAGAGCAGTGAATTTTTGTAATGCATAGATTCACTGAGAATAGACCAGAACGTTCGAGCAAAATCGCGCTGTCTAGTGACCTCGCATGTGCGACGCCAAAGTGTAGGCAACATTTTGCAACACAGTAGTAAAGCCACTCTAATATTCATGGTCATAATTGTTTTCTGTACGCGTGAATTTAGCAGCCGGTCAGTAAGGTTTTTGAAAGATCATGAAACTTCTGGAAAATTTCGGCTAGGTCGTGAACTGCCTACCATACTTTTGTGAGACGTCATAACGCGCTGGGATTTCCCAACATAGAGGCTGAAATTAGCAGTCAAATTTTTGTAGACTATTGTAGTTTATTCTAGAAAGTTCTTTTTATTTAATATTTATGAGTTTCGGTCACGTGTTCCGTTCTGATTGGTTGCGTTGTATGAATTCCTTGGATTATTCTGGAAATTTTTTACACTATAAAAACTTTGTGCTGGGAAGCACGTTCGTGCATTGTCATACATTGTCAGTTGTAGGGACACACAGTTTATCGTAGATACGTGGCACGTATAGGGTGTACATTGTGAGAGACGCAGCGTAACGGTGGTGTACGTTGTATGAGAAACGCTTTGTGTCGCGAGTGTTGACATTTTGCAGAGGAGACATTGTATCAGTGTTGGTGCATTTGGGAATGCATTGTGTGGAGATCGCATCGCTGAAATAAAATATTGTTGGAACTGTTACTCCAGTGAGGTCTACATCCTTAAGCCACGTGTGACGGGTTGCAGCTGATTGAAGTTTCTTTAAAAGAATCTTACGTGCGTGCGTCTGGTGTGATATCTTACCTCGACTACGACTCAACATGTAACAAAATGTAACACCACACAACTGCAAGAGGTACAATTCCTTATGAGCCCCTGCAGCTCCTGGCCCCTGGAGATCTTCAACCTTGAATTTACAATGATTTCCCCAAAAATTTATTTTTCTCTAAAATATATTTTTTCGAGAAAATACTTACCGATGGCATTACTGTATGGAAGTAGCACCTAGCCTCACAATTTCAGCCTGGGATCGTTGTGTACAGCAACGCCACCGGGGAACCCTCAAGTGAGCTGTACCAACGTCCCTGAATAGCTTCCCTTTACTGAGTAGTCTCCCTTACCTTATACGGCACATGCGCAGCCGTTACCAGTTTCCGCACTTAGCTTACTGGCGGCGAGCGGGGCAGGTGGGAGGGCCCTCCGAGTAATGCCATCAGTAAGTATTTTCTCGAAAAAAAATATTTTAGAGAAAAATAAATTTGTTTCTTCAAAAAACATTACCGATGGCATTACTGTATGGAAGAATGGCGAATAGGAGGAGGGCGCCGCCAACTACCCCGTGATTGCGTACGCATTAGTGAAAAAGACTGGGATCAACACCTCACAATTTCAGCTAAGCGTACCTAATGCGCATGGCGCGCCGGCAGGGAGTGTTGAGCCGCGGAGACGTCACCCACCAGGGCCAGGTTATTCCGCTGGCCAGAGAGGTCGCGTAGAGAGAAACGTGCAAAGGTTGATTCAGCTCTCCAGCCGACTGCGGCAACAATGTCCCGGACTGCGCAGTTGCGGTCAAAGGCGAGGCTGGTCGATACAGCTCTGATTTCGTGCGCCCGAATTCGCATCCGCTTGGCCCCTGAGGGGGAGAGGTCCTCGTAAGCGGAGCGTATAATCCACCGCAACCATGTAGATGATCGTCTTGTTCTATACCTGCGTATTTCTCTGTGGGCTGGCGAATGGGTGCCTGATAGGCGGGGGCAGGGGATCTAACTGTTCTGTCCAGCGCTGAGTAATTCCCCTTGGTTTGTTATAAAATTCTGCCAGTGCTAGCCTCACCTATCTGGTTTGTGAGTAACCATGAAGAGATAGTCTGAGCAGTAATGTCCGACTTGCCACGATATAAGGACAGAAAAAGGCGGGAGCGATTTTTTCGGAAAGGTTTTGTTCGTCGGAGGTATATCTTCAAGGCCCGAACAGGGTCCTGTTGGCTGGAGTCCAGGGACTGGGAAGCAACCTGCAGCGGCCGGATGGTGATTATTTGTGGCCGGGCAGAGGGGAGCCTGTTTTTGGCGATAAAGGCCGGATTAGTGAGGAGCTGCACTGTGCCATCCGCTCGGAACTGAAGGCAAGCGGGCTCTGTGGAAAGGGCATGGAGCTCGCTAACCCGCGCAGCAGTGGCGAGAGCAAGGAGAAAACAAGTTTTTCTCGTAAGGTTGGCCAAAGAGGCCAGATGTAGGGGCTCAAAGCGTGCAGAATTGAGCCACGTAAGTACCCAGGGAAGGTCCCAGCGGGGTACCAGTGAGCACGGAACCGGACGACGGAGGTCAAAATTAGCCATCAGGTCCGAAATATCTTTACACGCGCCTGGGTCCTCACGCCCCAAATGTCTGTAAGTGTCGGCAATCATAGCCAAGTAACCCCGTATGGTAATGGGCGCCAAGTGTTGGTCGTCAAAAAGCCATAAGAAAAAATCGGCGAGGAGGGGCATAGTCAGTGACGTGGGGGAAAGGCGTCGAGCCGCGCACCAGGATTGGTAGACGCGCCACTTCCCTTCATACACCCTGCGGGTAGATGGTCGGCGGGCTGCAGCGACAGCTTCCACCGCTGCATGCGAGTAACCTCGTGCTGCGATGGCCGCCCGCACAACCGCCAGGCGTGTAAGGCTAGCCTCTCCGGGCACGGGTGGAAAATGGCTTGTCGGGGCTGTTTCAACATCGTGCGAGGCGTCGGGAGCCTCACGGGGGGCTCCGTGGCGAGGCGCAACAGGTCGGTCGTCCAGCTCTTGGTCCAGTGGAACGGGGCGACCAGGAGGAGGACCGTGTTGCACCCCCGGAACTTCTGAAGGATCTTGGGAATCAGAACCGTGGGGGGAAAAGCGTAGGCCACGAGGCCGTCCCAAGGAAGAGACAGAGACAGGGCATCCACCCCCCATGCTAGGGGATCCGGAATGGGAGACACAAAGACTGGCAGTTGTCTGTTCCACCTCGTCGCGAAGAGATCGATGGAGGGAGTCTCCCAGTGGGCACATATCATCTTGAAAATCTCCGGACTGAGGGACCATTCGGTGTGGAGAGGTTGGCCCCGACGGGACAAGGAGTCCGCTAACACATTTAGATGTCCAGGAATGTGGCGAGCCCGGATAGAAATCCCGCGATCACGACACCAAAGCATCATCTGGTACAGGAGCATGCAGAGAGGAGGAGATCGTGTCCCTCCCAACTTCTGGATGTAAGAGACTACTGTCGAGTTGTCGGGCAGCACGAACACATCCTGGCCCTGGAGACAAAGTTCCCAATGACGGAGTGCCTGTAGTTCCAGCCAATTGATGTTTGTCTGAAAGGCTCGGCGGCCACTGTCCCGAAATCGAAGCAAAGCTCGGCAGGAGGTGCGCGCCCCAACCCGATCGGCTGGCGTCGGTGCAAAGGGAAAGCCGAGGAAGGGGGGAGGACAGAAGAACACCCGTCCGAAGCCACACTGGATCCATCCAACGGAGGAGGTGAGACCTGATCAAGGGGGGGACGGGCACCAAGGCGTTGAGGTCGCCCGAGGAGGGGCGCCAGTGTAAAAGCAGATGAAGCTGGAGAGGACGTGTAAACAGTCTGCCGAGGGGCAAGAGATCCACCGCCGCACTTAGGAGACCGAGCAGCTGGAGCCAGGTCCGGGCTGACACTGCGTCGGCACTGTACACTGTCCGAGAAAGATCGATCAACCTCTGGACACGAGGTTCGGGCAAACACACGGTGTTGAGGTCGGTCAGAAATTCCATGCCCAGGTGTATAAACCGACGAGACGGCAAGAGGTCCGACTTTCCCTCGTTGACCTGGAAGCCTAGGCGGCGAAGTAGATCCCGCAGCGAGTCTCTGTCCGTCGCGAGGGCGATGGAGTCCTGATTCCGAAGCAGGAGATCGTCCAGGTAGTTGGACGAGGAGCTGGAGGCCGATCGACGGGCCTTGGCTAATACGGCATCCATAATCCTCGTGAACACCCATGGGCTGAGGTCGAGTCCGAAGGGTAGTGCGCGGAACTGAAAAATCTGTCCTTCGAAGGCGAAGCGGAGAAAGCGCCGAGACAACGAGTGGATCGGGACATGGAAGTAAGCGTCTGTGAGATCGAGACTGATCGCAAAGTCGAGAGGTTGGACGGCGGCCCGAAGCGCCCGTGCTGTCTCCATGCGAAAGGGGGGAGCCGAAATAAACTTGTTGAGCGCCGACAAGTCGATGATTGGACGCCAACGGCCGCCTGGTTTGGGCACGACGAAGAGGCGACTGTAGAAAGCAGGTGAGTCGTGATGCGTCACCAGTTCCGTCGCAGCTTTCCGGAGGAGTTCCGCAATCTCCAGCCGAAGAGCGGCCGCCTTGAGCGGGTCTGCCGGTGACTGAGTCCACACGGGCGAGCGTCGGAGCGCGGGAGGGTGTTGAAAGGTCAGGCGCAGACCGTCTGAAACGACAGACTGTATCCAAGGGTCGTCGGGCAGCAGCGACCGCCACTCGGGGCTGTGCAGAGCTAACCTCCCGCCGACCCAAAAGGTGTCAGCGGGGGTGGAGACGGGGGAGCGTCATTGGATCCGACCACGCCCGGGCCGTCGAGAATGTCGGGGCCAGGGGGAGGCAGAAGAGGACGGGGCCGCAAGGGGTCGACCGAACTGTGGCTGTCGACTAAAACGAGTCGAGGATCCTGAGGGTGGACGGAAGGTGGGTCTGGGAAACCGCAGGGCATGACCCCCTGACCTGCGGGTGGGAGGAAAGCGACGGCGGTCACTTCTAGGAGCGCTGGGCCACAGGTCCTTGGAGGATTCTCGCACCCTCTGCCAAGTCGGGCCGAAGAGGGTTGATCCACCAATGGGGGCCTGGCGGAGCTGCGTTTTAATAGATGGGGGCAAGCCAGGGCAAGAACGAAGGAGGCTGTCGCGACGCATTAAATCGCAATTAACTGCGCCCGTTAACGCGTTGGAAGAGGCGTGGTAAGCTGCCCGGTTCGCTACTGTAGCAATGGTGCGAATATCCTCCAATTGGGAAACGCTGGAGCGCCCAGACGCCGCAGCGCAAGAAACAATAGCCTGTGTAGCAAGTTCCAGAAAACCGGTACAGGCAAGCGTATTTCGAATACGAACCGCCGTAGTATCCAAGCCAGGAGGCAAAATACGCCGAACTGCCGCCCTGCCACCCACAAAGGCTTCCGCATCCGAATCCACGGACGGAAGGGGACAGAGGAAGTAGGGTGAGTGTCCATTATACCAGCGCTGCTGAAATGTAAGATCGAAGTTTTCCAACCAGCGAAAATCCAAGAAAAAATGCTTGTCACCAAGACGTCCCTGTCCGAGATGCGTATTAAAGGCCTCTGTAAGGTTGCGAAAACCGGGTGGCTGAGGCAGCGACTTAAAACGTTTGGGCTGAAGGTGGGCATCCACAAGAGCCGAAGACTTCCGCTTAATGGGAGGGGACGAAGGGCATATGTCCCGAGGAAGGAAGCCGGAAATCAGTCTAGAAGCCGAGTCTAAGGCTGCACACACATCGGACCCCAAAGCGCCACGGGCGGAAGGTGAAAGGGCCGCTAGGTCATGGTCAGAAGCGGAAGAGTGATCATCAAGAGACCACACGGCCGAAGCGGAGTCTTCCGGGTGCAAGCTAAGAACGTCCTCAGGGGAGGGCACATTCGGATGAACGCTCGAGCGCGGGGAAGGAGAGCGGTAGGGAAGCAAAGAGGAGGCTCGGGAAGGAGAGAAAACCGACGGAGGTCGGCGATGGAGAGAGGAATCGGGTCCGGAAGGACGCGAGCCCCCTCTAGGCAAATGAACAATAGGAGGGGAGAAGAGTCCCCCGCAGAACGCGCAAGACGCGAGCGAGAACGACGAGGGGCCCCCGAAGATATACGGGAAGACGGGACAAAGCGGGGAGAAGAAGTCTTCCGAGAACGATGAGACGTGGAAAGACGGTGGCGCGGGCGGGAGAAACGGTCCCGAGAGGAAGAGCGCCGAACCGAAGAAGCCACAGGACAGTCCAAGGAAGGAGACCGTAAAGCTATTGCGTCCCCATGGGCCAAGGCGGAAGAACGAAAATGGCGATTGTCTGGGGGAGATGGCGACCGAAGATGCCGAGGCGCGGAACGCGTAACCGTTGTGGAAGGTCGAATAATAGACAAGAAAGGTTTTGTACTCACGTGTGTGCCCGCTAAGGGTAAGGGGTCGCGTGGCCGCTGAGCATAAGGGCGCCTCTCACCGCGGTCAAGATGTCTCGTCAACGGCGATAAGATCGGGCGCAGAGCAATCGGCTGTTCCGAGCGGCTCAAGGACACCACAACATCCGACAACGCACGCCGTGGGCCGGTGATGGCAGAAGGCGTAGCAGCAGTAACGGTGTTCCTGACGGACAGACTACCTGGCTGCAAGCGTGGGTCCTGGGGGTTAGCGGGTCGTTCCCTGCGGTAAAATCCCCACAACTGCGACCATTGAAGTTCCCTCCATGAGGCACACACGTTGCACGTATGAGAAGAGGAGCATCCAGAACACAGAAGGCAGATGGAATGATTATCAGTGGGCCACTGAAAATCCTTGCAACGCCGACACGTCTGAACTTGCATCCTGGAACAGAAGAAAAGTACGGCGTAAAAGGAACACCGGCAACGGTCACGATGTCGGAACACGAAACGCGCCGAGAATTTTCGTTCGATACGAAGGAAAGAAAGATCCACAGATCTTTAACCTCTTCGCTCCCTGTGGGGAGAGGTCGACATAGGCTGAGCGAATGACCCAGCGTAGCCAGGAAGAGATCATCTGGGCTGTAATGTCAGTTTTGCCAGGTTTTAACGGCAAGAAGAGGCGTGAGCGTCCTCTCCGGACGGCTTTGGTTCGGTGCAAGTACACTCGAAGGGCTCGTACAGGATCTTGTTGCCTGGTCTCCTTGGGAAAGTTAATCCCTCGCAGCGGCCGTAAGGTGATCACCTGTGGCGCAGTCAAGGGAGACCTAGTCTTGGCTATGAAGGCAGGGTCCGTCACTAGCTGGACGGAATGATCCACTCTAAATTGTAGGCAGGTAGGTCACGCTGAGAGCGCGTGTAGCTCGCTCACTTGTGCCATGGTGGCGAGCGCCAGAAGAAAGCATGTCTTACGAGTCACATCTGCAAGTCGGGCCAGTGGTTCGAAGCGTGCTGAGTTCAGCCAAGTCAGCACCCAGGGTAAATCCCAGCGGGGAAGGAGCGAACGAGGGACTGGTCGCTGCAGGCCGAAGTGAGTCATAAGGTCCGCTAGGTCTTTACAGGCGCCGAGGTCCGTGCGGCCGAGGTGCCGGTAGGTGTCGGCAATCATTGATAAGTATCCCCTGATGGTAATAGGGGCCAGTCCTTGGTCTCCGAAGAGCCAGAGGAAGAAGTCTGCAAGCTGGGGGTTTGTCAGATCGGTGGGGGAGAGATGACGGTCGCTGCACCAGGTGCACAGTACTCGCCATTTTCCCTCGTAGACACGTCTAGTCGAGGGCTTGCGGGCTGTAGCGATTGCTTCCACTGCAGCGCTCGAGAAGCCTCTAGCGGAGAGGGCTTGCCGCACAACCTCCAGGCGTGTAGAAGTAGGCGTTCAGGGCATGGGTGGAACAGCGCCTGTCGCGGTTGCTTGAGCATTGTACGGGGCATGGGGAGCAGCAGTGGTGGGTGTGTGGCGAGGCTGATAAGGTCGGTGGACCAGGACCGTGTCCAAGAGAACGGGGCGACCAGGAGAAGGATTGCGTTGGCTCCCCGCAGCTTGAGGAGGACTTTGGGAACGAGGACTGTTGGGGGAAAAGCGTAAGCGATGAGCCCGTCCCAAGGAATGGACAGAGCGTCGACCGCCCAGGCCAGGGGATCCAGGACTGGGGAGACGAAGAGGGGAAGCTGGTGATTCCACCTCATGGCGAAGAGGTCTACCATCGGGGTCTCCCAGTGGGTGCAAATCATACGGAAAATGTCCTGGCGTAAGGTCCATTCTGTGTGAAGAAGCTGTCCACGACGGGACAGGGAGTCCGCCAACACATTCAGTCGTCCGGGGATGTGGCGAGCGCTGAGCGTCAGGTTGTGGTCCTCGCACCAGCACATCAAGCGGTAAAGCAGCATGCACAGATCGGGTGAGTGAGTTCCTCCCTGTTTCTGGATGTACGCCACAACCGTCGAGTTGTCCGAGAGGACGAGAAGATGCTGGTGCCTGAGTTGTTCCTCCCATACGACGAGGCCTTGCCAAACCGCTTGTAGCTCCAACCAGTTGCTGTGCTTGTCCGCGAACTCCGGGGGCCAGAGGCCGGACGTCGTGGAGAACTGCGGTAGCAGGTGCAGAGATGTTTACCCCCCCAAAAAAATGGGCTATGCCAGAAAGAGTAATCTTGGGTAAAAAGAGTAATGCTTTCTGTCAGCACATTTGATCGTTCTCAAACGTTCCTGGTAGCGGCCTCATCGATCAAAAACCCACCCCGCGCACTAGTCCGCTGAATTCGTTGTGGCGTCTTCTCCACAGGGTCGTCCTGGTCTCGAGCGTCCGGTGCCAAGGGCACGATGGATGGCGTCTCGACAAGTTTCGAAGCACCTGAGGGCGTCGGTCGCTCGCGTCTGTAAAAGCTCCAGAGCTGTGACCATCGCAGCTCAGGCCAGGTGGTACAGACGTCACAAGCGTGGTCGGAAGCACATCCTGCGCATAGGAGACAGACCTTGTGGTTATCCGATGGCCACTGGAAGCCTCCGCATTGCGTGCAGGTCATCAGCAGGCCACTGCAACACACAAAAACATGGCGGCACTCGGCGAGTGTCTACGTAACACCCGTCCTGATCCAGGCGGGCCTTTGCAACAAGGCACAAATCAACAAGACAAGTGTACAACGTCATCAAGTTATGAGACCACAGTGCCGGGAAACCCCGCCAGGCCAATGCAATATACCAGATAAAGCTATAATGGCAGCGAGCATAACTGTAAGGCCCAAGTAAAAGTTAACAAGTGGGGTGACCCATCACTCACTCCAGACGAGCCTTTGCAACAATGTACAAAGCAACAAGACAAGTTCGTAACATCAGCAAGTCAAGCAGCCACGGCGTCGGGAAAAACCCTGCCGGGTCAAAGTGAGTGTCCGAGCTAATGCTACAATGTAGCTCGTATAACTGTAAAGCCCAAGTAAAGTTAGGTGTGGCCCCAAACAAACACTCGGTCAACGTAAGCGGCGAGGGCGCAAAATTCCCGCCAACAAAAAAGCGCCAGGAAAAACAACATTCCTCAGCCAATCAGGCAAAACGGCCCAAGAAGGCCACACAAAGTTCCCCATAGCGAGGAAGAAGCGACGGTAGTACAAAGCTGCTCACGCCGGTGCACCGCCTGGGCAACCGGTCGAGGGCCCACCTAACTACCTTACCTCTCTGTCGGAGCGGTAACGGGGGCAGAAAGGTCCATGACACCCACGGCACGACCGGCCGAAGAGCCAGCGTCCCTTGACCACAAGAGAAGCGTAGCCGCTACGAAGAAGGGCCAGCAGTGAAGACAGGCTAGCAGCGAAGAAGCCGAACCCCAAAGACGAAACGTAAGGTGAAGTACGGCAGACCGGTTAACCGGTCGAAAAATCCAAGTCCAGAGGCTAGAGCAAACACGTCCTAATGTGTGAGCCTAAGAAGCGTGACTGGGGATCACACGTGTCCAGTACCGGATGGGCAGGAGCGGGAGACAACTCTCGGCCCCTCTGGGGGTTCCCCCGAGTGCCTCCCGGGTTGTGTTTAACACAACGGGTTCTTAAGCTAGAGTTGAGCAAGGAGTAGACACTCCCATAAAGTCATGTCATCGGTAATGTTTTTGAAGAAACAAAACTTCACGCCTAGACGTGGAGGAACGTGCGACCTATGCAGAACGACAATACCCGTTGAACAGGTTAGATAGTGAGGACATCTTACCTAGCCTGGCTTTTATTATATTGTGTGGACATGGGTGTGACGTGCTAGTGTTGATAGTTGTGTATTTTGTGAGGAGTTTTTTTGTTAGTCAGGATTACACGTTGGGCCACAGAAATGATGTTTTGAGTTTATACTGCACCAAAGCGTCCGGACTGATTGTCAGTGTTGTTTGCGTGTGTGTGCCCGTTGCGCTTGTGAGTATGTGCGAGCGACCGTTGAAAGTATGCAAGAAATTTCACAAATCTGTGTTGGCCTGATCCTAGATCTAAACCCTACAGCTGGGAGGTTCAAAATGACAGACCAGAAAGCCAGGAGACAAACCCACAAATATGTGTATCACTCTGTGAATTTGGACCCAGACGCCTTGCACACAGATCAAGACCACCACAAAATCAAGACAAGGTATAGTTTCTTGAATTAACCCCTTTGTGCACGCAGCCACAGGTACTACATCATACAATACTGGTGGATGCATGCGCAGTTGGCTGTCAGTAGCACTTCTTGTTACGACGATTACTGCAGGAATCATCGTGACAAAAAGTGTCACCAACAGCCAAAGGCTTAAAACTCTACCTTGGCACTGTAAGTTTTCTTCTCGTCGAGATAGGTGTCACAGTCTTGTTGCAGTTGGTCTATATGTTCGCGGAGCGTCTCCAACTCTTGTATTGCCTCCGCTCGCTCCTTCTCGCATTTCTCCGCGCGGTACTGGCAGTCTGTGATCTCTGTCTTGGCGTTGTTGCGCGACACCTGGAACAGGAGTTGACAGTGGTGTGAAGGAATATTCTGTGCAGCAGTAAACGTTTTATTTCTGTCTCACACTAAATTCTCTTCGTACTGTATGTGTGGCATGTCAGTTGGTTCCTAGCATTTCTTGATCATGCGCAGCAAAACCAATAGTGTCCCCATGCAACCTCATCAGTAACAGTTTGGTGTAAAATAATGCCTTTATGCAGTAGCCTCCTTCAATTCTTTTCCATTTACTACAGCAATCTGGAACCTGTAGCTGAACAGGAAATGCTCATAACCGCCTTGTGATGGAAACCTTGGATCACACATTTAAAAAGCCTTGGATCACACATTTTGACCAATACGCAGTGATCGCGCTAGGATTTTTGACAACTGGTATTTTCTTTCAGTAGCACCTGCCCTCTGTCAAAATCAATTAGTTAATTGTAAATTCCGGTATTCTTAACAATTTTTCATTATCCTTACCTCCATAAACGGTATTTTTCTTGTGTAACCAGTACTGTCTACCGGCCGTTACTATCCGTTCCGGTATCTGCTTTTAAAAACCGGTAAAATACCAAGAATTACTGGTTAATGCGAAAAATGCAATAAGTAAATTTTTATCATTTTCCTTGAAAACACAAAATTTTTAGTACCAGGTTAACGCAAACACCGTCAAAATGTTACACTAAGACTAAAACATTTGTGTCAATGACCAGTGGTGCGTTCATCCCTTGGCTTTTTGCCGTGTATCAAATGAAGGAATGTGCTAAGTCAATCGACTACTACACAAAAGCAATCGATGATGACCCTTCTCCTAAAGGCTATGGAACCCAAGCACAACCCTAGTTGATTTGAAAACCACAGTAAAGTCCCCACAAACCTTTAGCTCCTCCTCTTTGGTGCCCAGAGTCTCCCTCAGCCGCATGACCTCACACTGAGACAGGGCCAGTGACTCTTGCAGGCTGGCTAGGCGCTGCTCTCCCCTGGCTTTGTCCTGCCGTGTCTGGTCCAGCAGCGCCTCCAACTCGGACTGGTCTTCTGCCTGCTGGCACTTCTCCAGCTCAGCAACCTAGGTTACAAGGGGGAAGGGAAGGAAAAGGTCAGCGGTCAAGGTCATAATGAGGCCAAAGTAGTGATGGGTGATAGGTCATGAAATCGTCCAGTAAGGAACCAATAACAAGGGTTAGCCCCGCCCCCCCCCCCCCCCCCCCCCCCAAAAGGATGATTAGAATCAATTTTTAAAAAATATATATATTTCTCTAAAAGACATTTTTTACTTACCGATGGCATTACTGTACGGAATACACCTTATAGCTTACCGAATTCAGCCTCAAAGCCGTTCGTGTGTACCCACACGATACGGACCGTAATTGTAGAGAGTCGTAACCAAGCACCTGGATGGTCTCCCTTCCCTCCATCCGGGTGCGCGCGTCGCGTTCCCGCCAGTTTACCCTTAGCGTGATGGCGGTGAGCGGGGCAGGCGGGAGAGTCCTGTGAGTAATGCCATCGATAAGTATTTTTCGAAAAAATATCTTTTAGAGAAAAATACATTTGTTTCTTCAAAATCCATACCGATGGCATTACTGTATGGAAGAATAACAAAAAGGAGTAGGGTGCCGCCCAAGTTGTGCTATTGCAATACATTCAGCTTTGAGGGGCAACCTCCCGACGAATTCAGCTAAGGTTGCTATACCTATGGCACGAGAAGCGCCCGGAGGGAGTGTTGCGCCGCCGAGATGTCTCCAACAAGTGCCAGTGTCTCTCGTTGTGCGGAGAGGTCTCGGAGATAGTAGCATGCGAAGGTGGACTCTGCTCTCCACCCGACTGCTGCTATGATATCCCTGGCTGAGCAGTTGTGGTCGAAATGTGACGCTGGCGGAGACCGCTCTAATTTCATGTGCCCATATCCGCAATCTGTTAGCCCCTTCTGGAGAGATGTCTTTGTAGGCGGAGCGAATGACCCATCACAGCCAGGAGGAAATCGTCTGGGCTGAGATATCGGTCCGTGCTGGAGCCAAGGGTAGGAAGAGGCGAGAGCGGCCTCTCCCGATGTGCTTCACTCTTTTGAGGTATACCTTCAATGTGCAGACCGGATCCTGCAGCTGGGATGTTTGGGAGCTATCAAACCTTGTGAGAGGGCAGGAAGGCAGGATTGAGTAGGAGGTTTACTGCTCCCCCTGTCCGGAACTGCAAACACGTAGGGTTCACTGACAGGGCATGTAGCTCACTCACTCTGGCCACTGTAGCGAGGGACAGGAGGAAGCAGGTCTTTCTGGTTACGTTCGCGAGGCGGGTCAAGGGAAGAGGCTCAAATCGACTGGAGTTCAGTCAGGTTAAAACCCAAGCGAGGTCCCAACGTGGAAGGAGGGAGCGTGTGACTGGGCGCTGGAGGTCAAAGTGGGCCATCAAGTCCGAGAGGTTCTTGCAAGCTCCCGGGTCAGGTAGCCCCAAGTGTCTATAAGTGTCAGCCACCATGGAGAGGTAGCCTCTGATGGTGATAGGTGCCAAATTCTGTTCGCGGAACAGCGACAAGAAGAACTCAGCCAGCTGCGGCATAGTCAGAGCCGTGGGGGAGAGGCGCTGCGACTCGCACCAGGACTGTAGAACTCTCCACTTGCCTTCGTATACCTGGCGGGTGGACTGCCTGTGGGCTGTAGCGATTGCCTCCACTGCAGCACCCGAGAAACCTCGTGTTGAGAGGGCCTACCGCACAACCTCCAGGCATGAAGAAACAGTCTCTCTGGGCATGGGTGGAAGAGGTTCTACCGGGGCTGCTTCAGCATCATGCGTGGCGTGGGGAGCCAGAGTGGTGGATCCGTGAGTAGGCTCAGTAGATCTGTTGTCCAACTCCTGGTCCAACTGAAGGGGGCAACAAGGAGAAGGACCGCGTTACATCCTCTGAGCTTCAGAAGGACCTTGGGCACCAGTATTGACGGAGGATAGGCATAGGCTATGAGACCGTCCCACGGAATGGAAAGAGCGTCCACTGCCCAGGCGAGTGGGTCTGGGAAGGGCGAGACAAACAGTGGGAGCCGACGGTTCCACCTGGTGGCAAAGAGGTCCATCATGGGCGTCCCCCAGTGTGCACAGATCATCCGGAAGATGTCCGGTCAGAGGGACCATTCGGTGTGCAGCAGTTGTCCCTGATGAGAAAGGAGTCCGCGAGAACATTCAGATGGCCCGGTATGTGTCGCGCTCGGAGTGAGATCCCCCGATCTCTGCCCCACAGGAGGATCTGGTAAAGCAGCATGCAGAGGGACGGAGACCTGGTGCCGCCCTGCTTCTGAATGTAGGCTACCACCGTCGCATTGTCCGACAGTATTAAGATCTCCTGGCTGCGGAGCCAAGATTCCCAGCTGATGAGCGCTAACCAAACAGCCTTGAGCGAGCCAGTCGATGTGTCTGCCTTGGAGTTCCGCCGGCCACTGACCCGAGACGGCACTGAATCCCGGCATTAAGTGCGCTCCCCAGCCGACGAGGCTTGCGTCTGCGAAGAGTGACAGTTGAGGCGGTGGGGTGAAGAGTGGTACTCCCGTCGCCGACTACCCCTGATCCGTCCACCTGTGCAGATGCGGTCGAATCAGCAGAGTGACCGGAACACTGGCCGCGAGGTCTCCGGAGCACGGTCGCCAGTGGAGCAGCAGATGTAGCTGGAGAGGTCGCGAGTAAAGTCTGCCTAGGGGTAACAGTTCCGCGGCTGTGCTGATCAGGCCTAAGAGCTGGAGCCAAGTCCTGGCCGGGACTGCGTCTGCTAGTGTCACCTGATGAGCGAGTGTCACCAACTTTTGGATTCGTTCCTGTGGTAGTCGTACTCGGTTGAGGTCGGTCAAGAACTCCATCCCAAGGTGAACAAACCTGTGTGACGGAGAGAGACCCGATTTCCTGTTGTTTACCATGAATCCAAGTTGGTGTAGGAGGACAAGGAGTGCATTCCTGTCTGCCTCCAGACGAGACACTTCCTGATTCCGGAGAAGCAGGTCGTTGAGGTAGTTGGAAGTCGGGCTGGAAGACGTCTGCCTGGCTTTGGCGACCACCGCATCCACAATCCTCGTAAAGACCCAAGGGCTGAGGTTGAGGCCAAAGGGAAGGGCACGAAACTGGTAGACCACTCCACGGAAGGCGAAGCGCAGGTAACGGCGGGAAGTCGGGTGAACGGGAATATGAAGGTATTCATCTGCGAGATCGAGGCTTATGGTATAGTACATCGGTTGCACCGAGGCCCGCAAGGCTCTTGCTGTCTCCATGCGGAAGTGGGGAGCAACTATAACTTGTTGAGTGCAGAGAGGTCTATCACCGGGCGCCGCCGGTCTCCTGGCTTCGGAACCAAGAAGAGCCGGCTGTAGAAAGCCAGGGAGTCGTGTCAGGCTATTACCTCTGTGGCGGCCTTTTGTAGAAAGGCGGCTATCTCTTCCTGCAGAGCTGAAGCCTTGCCAGGATCTGCAGGGATGCGTGTCCAAAGCGGAGACTGCCTCAGTGGGGGAGGCGTCCAGAACGAGATTTGCAGTCCGCGAAAAATCGTATCGGGGATCCATGGGTCTCCTGGAAACAGCAACCGCCACTCGTCGCTGTAATGTGCTAGCCTCCCGCTGACTGGAGGACCTGTGGGGTTCGATGGGGGCATAACCGGGGCAGAGTCATTGGGCCCTACCCCGCCCGGGCCTCCGGCCGAAGCTGGGCCGGGCTGGGGTCCGTGCGGGGAAAGAGTGTCCACGGCCAGCTGTCGGGTCCTAAAAGGACGTCTGGTGATAAGGCGGGAGGTGGGTCTAAAGGTCCGCAGGGTGCGACCCTCGTCCTTGCGGCAGGCTGGAAATCTGGTATGTTCCCCTCTGCTAACGCTAGGCCACAAGTCCTTCGCTGCCGTCTTCACCTCCTGCCAGGTGGGACCGAAGAGGAACAAACCACCCAACGGGGCCTGGCATAATTGTGTGGTGAAGGTCGATGGAATTCCAGGGCAAGATCTCAAGACCGCGTCACACTGCATCAAATCACAGTTTGCTGCCGCCGTGACAGCGTTGGTGGCCGAATGGTGTACTGCATGATTCGCTGTCACTGCCAAGGCGTGGATATCCCGCAATCGCTGCTCACTGGGTCGGTCCCAAAACTCATGTACTCCACGGACCCCGCCTGCGTAGCTAAATCTAAGAAGCCCGCACACACGATGGAATTCCGGATCAAGGTAGCTGTGGATTCTAGTCCGGGGGGAAAATATCGTCGCACCGGTCCTGGGCCACCTACCTGAATTTCGGCTTCAGGATCCACCGCTGGAAGGGGGCAGACGAAGGCTTGAGAGTGACCAGCATACCAATTCTGCTGAAAACGGATGTCAATGTCGGCAGGCCACTGTGAGTCCGCAAAGAAACCCTTATCACGCAGCTTGCCCTGGTGTAAATGCTCGGAGAAAGCATCAGAAAGGTCCCGAAAACCTGGAGGCTGGGGAAGGGACTTGAATCTTTTCACCTGGAAAGGAGCGTCCACTGAAGCCATAGCTTTTCTCTTGAGTGGAGGCGAAGGCGGACACGCGTCCAAAGGAAGAATGGTCATGATGATGTGGGCCGCTTCGTCTAAAGCCCGCCCGAGCAGTCTCTGAAAGCAAGGGCGTCTCTTCTACCAAGTCGGAAGCGGGAGGACTACGTGGGTCAGAAGGTGTCTCAGGAGCCAGCAGGGCGGATGCCGAGTCTTCTGTGTGCAGACTGAGTGCGTCCAAGTCATAAGTCGCAGGATCCGGAGAACGCCAACGGGATCCGCCGTGACGCGTAGGTGGGGTTCCATAGGGTCCGTCTCATGAAGCCGCCGTGAGAGAGAACCTGGAGGTGAAGAAAACGCGCAATAGGAATACGATAGCGCCCGTTGCTGGAGGGCGCACAATCATGGCATGCACAAAGTTCCTTTGGGGGGGGGGAGGGGAGCGTCAAGAGGGATGTCTATCCTTGTTAGGAAGTTGACTTGTCTGGGACCTCGGACGTCGCTGCGGAGAATGCGGTCGATGGTGCCCAAAAGATCTGTTCCAAGAACGTGTCTGAGCTAGATGACTCCCTATGGTACAGGAACTCGTTCGTGAACGTGCGGGGGAAATTGTGTCGGCTCATAGGTGACTGATGCGACGGGTTATAATTGTCTCTGTGGAAATGGAGGCTAACCTCGGAGCGTCGAGGGCTGCGAGGCGAAAGCCGTACTGCGTCAGTGGCCTCATAGGCTGTCCGCTTCTGATTGGTCCCTGACGCTTCCACTGAGAGGCCGAGAGAGAAGTGGTCGAAAGAGTCTCAGTCACCAATAATTGGGGACCATGTGAGACTGCGCAGGCCAACAACCCACTCCCCAAATTCTGAGGACCTGGTAAGGGTAAGAGAATGAGAATGAGAGCCTACCTTCTGGGTAGACGCTTGTATGAGCGGCGCTGTGGGGCAAAAAGAAGAAACGGTCACCGAGGGGTCTAGCTCCGTCCGGTGACGTATGTAGGCAGCCTGGGCGCTCTTTGTTCAGTCTGCTCCGCTGGTCGTCTGCGTCCATAAAACTCCCACAGCTGGGACCATTTCTGTTCCTTCCACGAGGCGCACACACCGCATGGGTGGGACGAAGAACAGCCAGAACAAGATAAACATCGGGTGTGGGTGTCCGAGGGCCACTGGAAACCTTTGCAGCGGAGACAAGTGTGCAGTTGGGTACTGTAACACAAAGGCCACACATGAGTGTAAAAGCCCGGGGCCACTAACGAAAGGTCCCAAGCACGAACCCACTACTAATCGAAAACTCAAAAACCGGTCGTACCCGAACCGCAATTTCTTTCGAGTTGTGCCTGCGCTGCCGGCTGTGATTCTCGGCCGGCCACGAAGGCATAACCCGAGGCTTTACCTCATCATTCTTGTGAGGCAAGAGTTTAGAATTCACAAATAAGAAGTTCCGAAATCCGATTAAAAGCTGGAGGCTGAAGCCGACGCAACTTGTCTCATGGAAGCTAAGGCAGACCTGCCTACATGTTCATGTGGTTGTCAGGAAGATTTGGGAAAATTCTCAGTAAGATTTGCGAGACCGTCAGTAAGATTATAGTTCAACTGGACGATAAACCTTGCTTCCAGGAGCCAAAAATCAAACAAAGGGGGGGGGGGGGGGGGGGGGTTGGTTAACTTAATCACCTATAAGAACATACATTGTCTATTCTGCTGTACCTAGAAGATAGTAAGAAAATTTCTGAGAAAATGGGCTACTTCACCAAAGCGTTTACAACTTTTTGGAATAGACAGTTTTTAAGTCTGTTTTTATTTTCTTAGCTCACATATGGATAGATAGTACTTCATGTTGTGGTGGAGTATAATTTGGTACCTGTTTATAATATTTACTGTAATTAATTACAGGTAAATTAACTGAAAAATGCACCTTGATTATTTTATATCTGTAAAGGACAAACAAAAGACATTAAACTGAAAAATGTGTTAGTGTGTGAAAATATGAATGTGTGTGATCGTGGAGTGAGATAATTTTACATTAGTGATCACTATGATCAGGCAATCAACTGATAATCCTTCAGGTAATCGAAGTTCACGTATCTCGTCGGCGGACGTTGCTACAAATTGATCGCCAAGTTCGTCTGTTGGGCGAAAGTTTCGAACATTTCTGCAGGGAAATACTGATACAAATAATCAAGTGGTGTCGCTTCCAACTCAAGTGGAGTTGTTGGGCCCACATTTCGCGTGAAAGGCTGCAAAACAGGATCTGAAATTGGCCGCCGATGCCAGATAGCATCACCGCCGCCATCTTGCAGTCGTCGCCTCGGTAAACACTGCAGAAATACTCTGGTATCTTCGTCATCCCAGTCCGACAGATCGCTAGTATGCACACTAGACACACTTATGTCACTTCCCTCTGACTCGGAAACTGGATTGTTGCCAATTTACTCCGAAAAAGCTGTAAATTCTGGGTCACTGTCGCTCGATGGAACGTATGTCGCCATGTTTGTATGAACACGTGCATTTAAAACGATAGCAGACCTTGCTTCCAAAGGACAGGGCTTAGCTGTTCCCTGTTGTGTTTTTATTATTAAGTGTTTCATAAATATCATTAAAAAACGAATTTTACAGACGTTCATCCGCTTCTGTTTCGTCATCTGTTTCGTGTACTCGTTTTGGAGGCATGATTTCGCGCCGACCGTGAACCTCAAACTAAGACTGAAAGTAAAGCGATCCCATCCGCAAAAATGAACGCGAACAAAGACGCGCTTTCCAATTGGCTAGACAAAATTATAGGTCAGCACACAGTAGCCAATCAGGATCAGGCTTACTACTACCGGCAGAAATGGCACAATCAAACTGTCTTTTTGCCAAAACAAACCCCAAAATACCGTAAAAAGCTACCGTAGAAAATTGATACATGACCGGAAGACCGTAAAAAAACACCCAAACTCATAAGAAATACGGCGAAATCGTAAGAGTAGGCAGGTCTGCTAAGGGTAAACTGGTGGGAACGCGGCCCGCGCACATGGATGGAGGGAAGGGAGACTATCCAGGCGCTTGGTTACGACTCTCAACAATTACGGTCCGTATCGTGTGGGTATACATGAATGGCTTTGAGGCTGAATTCGGTAAGCTAAAGGGTGTATTTCATACAGTAATGCCATCGGTATGGATTTTGAAGAAACAAAAGTAGGTTGTGCCATGTGCATGCACCTTGGACCTCTCGCTGTCAAGGAGAGTGTTGAGGCGTGCCAGCTCGATCTGGTCCGAGGAGACGGTTTCCCTCAGTTCTGCCACCTGACGCTCAATGGAGTCTCGTTCACTCTTCAAAGACTGGTTGCGCTCCTCGAGATACTGAAATATGCAGTTGAATGGGTTACAGTCATCTTAGCTTACATGACAAATTTCTCATTTTCGAAACAATAAAGCTTTGTTGCACCCTGTACTGTTTTTTGTTGTTGACATTTTCTAAGGTGCTTTGATAAATCTCTGTAACCTGCTAATACAGAATGCTGTTGCAACACTGTTTATTAACTGTTCAAAACTGACATAAAACTACAAAATTTTCTACTTATCTTTTGATGAAGGCAAGCGCAAAGTGGCATCAAATATTGATAAACCGTGTTGTGACTGTCTTTTACACGCGTTTCTTTTATTATTTGGGATGTTCTCTGCAGTTCACATCCTTGGCAGTCACCTGTTTGGTGTGGATTACATAGAATGCAGGGCCCTACACCAAAAAGCACCAAACTATCTTTCAACCAGTCTTGATTTACCAACACGGTCAATTCATAATTTACTGCAATGTATGAAAACTGAATGGGCTGATTTGACAATTTTCCTATTTACGAGTAACAAAGTGTTATTGAATTTGTTGTCCCACAACTGTACTTTTTCCTTGATAGCGCCCTGATAATCTTGACAGTCTGCTACCACCCAATGCATGGCACTACATCCAGGAGCAAAAAGATATCTGGCAACCACCCTTAAATATAATGCTCGCTCCATTTCTTACTTTAAAGCTGAATGGGCCAATTTGTGCGTACCTGTACTTTTTCCCTGAGAGCCTCGATGGTGTCCCGGTAGTCTCGGCAATCGGCTTCCATGGAGTGCAGGGCATTGGACCACTCGGTCTGCTTGCGGAACAGCTCCTCCCTCTCCTCCTGGGCAGACTTGAGCAGCTCCAGAAGGTGCACCTCCCGGCTGGACTTCTCTGGAAGGTTGCCAGAGATGAGCAGACTTTTCAGGTGCTCCACCTGATTGACCCCAAAAAAAAGGGCAAGTGAGGAAGAGAAGTGTGCTGGTCTGGCCTCTGGCCGTAAGGTCCAACGTCACAGACCAGCACACAAAACAGCTTGTGCAGTATTGTAAAGGATCACCTGCTGGTTGGACTTCTCCAGAAGGCTGCTGGAGACGAGTAGAATGACAGATGGCCGAGGAGAATAATATGTGTACTCTGCCTTGTGTGAGTGTGAAGGCAAAGGACGGTAAATCCGTTTATTGTGAAAAGGGAGCTTTCAAATGCAACACAATAAAAATCTCACTTTAACAACATGGATTACTGGTACTGTCTTTCACCTGCACAGGGCAGTGCCAGTCTGTGATTCTGGACCTTACAGCTCCACCATCTACTCAAATGTATGACATTAACCCTTATCATTCGGAATACACCAATGTGTGAAATAAGTGTGACTAAAATAGTTCAAGGGTAGTGCCAGAATAGCTTGGCGCCTCTAGGTGCCAAGCTATTTTGGCACCAACCTTGAACTAAAGTCAATGGTCTATATCCTAATCTGTAAGTACTATAATGTAGCTTGCATATGGGAGGTACAAATTTGAAGCTTTTAGCCTCAGTATGATATAGGTAATCCCTGGTACCGACGTTACTGTTTGGTGGATAAGACGCGCAGTTATGCAACTTATCTGCTGAGTGGCATCATCAGTAGCAGTCAAGGGGTTAACACGATAACAAGCAAGCTGGGGTCCCCTGGCATTTTTGTTCTATCTGAAGTTCTCTGCACTGGCAGAGATGTCTCACAAACCTGGGTGCGTGCCGTCTCCAGCTTTTCTGTCTGTGTGCACAGTGACTCGAGGAGAACTGTCTTCTCATCCACCAGACGGCCGTTTTCTTCTGTCAGCTCATTCACAGCATCCTGCAGGTCACCTACACACGTGGAGAACATTCCAGTCAATAAGAATTATTCCTAAATTCTGCAGAATCTACTCACTACCGAAGCTGCCACCAAACTCGCTGTCTCTCTCATCTTATCTTGCATCGACTACTGCAACTCTCTCCTTTCCGGCCTTCCTCACTCTACCACTCTCACTCTTCAGCGCGTCCAGAACAATGCTGCCTGCCTCGTCCTCAGAAAGAAAAAATCCGACCACATCATTCCCCTGCTCAAGCTCCTTCACTGGCTCCCCATCCCCCAACGCATCCAATACAAGATTCTGTCTCTCTGCTACAAATCCCTGAACTACTACGCTCCTACCTATCTCTCCAACTTACTTCACCCCTACACTCCTTCCCGCTCCCTCCGCTCCACCTCATCCCCCGCACCAAACTCAGCACTTTCGGTCCCCGCTCCTTCTCCATCTACGGTCCATCCACCTGGAACACCCTCCCACTCTCTCTCCGTCAGAAACACTCTCTCTCCTCCTTCCAGTCCGCCCTCAAAACTCACCTCTTTCAACAGTTCTAGCACTATATCACTACACTCCCCACCCCAAGCTGACCGTCGTAATGTATTTTCATTATTTGTGGTACGTGAGTCATTGTCTAAAGCGTGCGCATGCGTGTGCGAGTTGAGAGTGCACGCTTAGAGTTATAATTATTATAAGATAAGCGCATTATAAATACCGTAATTATTATTATTAAAGAATTGCCACGATAGCACAGACACATATGTTCATCATAATTTAGACAGGGAAAAAAAAAATCAAGTACTTTTCAAGAAATCGCTAATTTCAAAGAAACACAGATGCATTTCAGATCATGATACAATTTAACCATATGGTCACCAGTAACACATTTTGCTGAGGTGATTTCTGCGCCTCAACTAAGCACTACTGGCACCCAAAGGGTAAAAAAAGGTTATAGTGTACTATTGAGTGATAAAGCTCTGAACAGAGCGAATGATCAGGTCTTGGAATTGTCCAACAAAAAACCAAAAAAAGGTGTGTGTGTGTGGAGGGTGGAGGAGAGGGGTGAAGGCGCAAGTTTTGCTAAGGGGAGCTGAAGTTGGTGCAATCTGATGTCCTTGAGGGCACATTTTGGTTCATTATAAATTGTCAAAGTTTATTTTTTTTAACCGCTAAATTTATTTTCCAAGAGGCTTCAATGGCAAAGAACCTTATAACCCCTCCCCCCCCCCCCCCCCCCCCCCCCCCCCCCCCCGCCCCTTCGGCTCATGAGGTGCTTCGCCATATGCTGACCCTATTCGTGTCAAGTTTCCTCAGATTATTCTGCATTTTAGCCCTGTTCTCTACTTTCTAAGACATAATTTTGCATCCACTGGCAGTGAAGGGGTTACATTTCAAGTCCTGCACTTCATTATCATCTTTAAAAAAAAACACACGAATATATACGAATATATTACTCACCCAGCTCTTGTAGAGTGGCCTGCAGCTCTTCCGTTGTACTGTAATTCGTTTCTTCCATCTGCAGAATCCTCTCTGTGAGGCAGGCGACGGAGATCTCGCTCAGGGCGTCGCTGTTGCAACTCTTGTTGCTCTGTTTGTCCCACTGGCTCTGGTCCATGGAGAGGACGGAGGGGTGCTCAGGAGTCCCGCACAAATCGGCCAGCGACATTCCGGGCTCAGAGGTGGTGACCGAGGCTGAACGCTGGAGGCTCCCAAGTTTGGCGATGTTGATGCGGTTATCACCGACACCGGGGGGTAATGCTAGAAAAAAATCTTCAAAAGTAGAGCATGTATCAAGTGTACCATGTATTATTTATCAACTGTAGACAAACATCTTTCACTGTTTCACTATAATCAATCGTAGAACTATATGAACACACATGTGAAAACAGCAACTGTTTGTGCAAGAAAATGTGGTCTTAAAAGACAGGTGTCTATGTCTTGAATGGCTAAAAGTGTCACCTGTTATTAAAGACCATCATTTAGGTGGCTACAGTGATGAAAGGTGATCTCTCTCATAACAGTGGTTGCTCTGCTGTAAATTATAAGTGCACCATTCTGTGATTAACCCTTTTCATTCTGATGCACCCATGCTTGAAATAAATTTGACTGATAGTTCAAGGGTGGTGCCAGCATAGCTTGGCGCCTCAGGCGCCAAGCCATGCCGGCACCTCCCTTGAACTAAAACAGTTGATCTATCTCCTAATCAGTAATGCAGCCTTTGTAAGACAATAAGCAAATTTTACAAAATCAGGATGAAAATTGGTTAACAAAAACTTGAGGGATGAGGTTCTCTTCCGCAATGATTTTGTCCTGTGATACACTAATCTAATGCCTTTCAGCAAAATGCTTCTTTTACCTTTAGCCCCATCTGTAGACAAGCTATCACAGCTGACACTGGCGTGAAGTAGGCAGTCAGAGGCACTAATGCTGTCCCCACTCTTGCCGAGAGACTTGACGGACCCTGAGCCTATCTTCATGATGAGCTTCTCAGTGTCGGTGAACTGTTCCACGGGGATGCCAAGCTCCTTCAGCCGGTCCATCAGGTGCTTGTTCTGGTGCTTGAGCTGCTCCAGTTCCTCTTGGAGGCTACAATGTAATGGACCAAGGTGACAGCTTTGATATGTACGGTAGACTTCAGGTCCAATAAAATAAAAGGGGATCCCACAGTTTTAGTTTCAGTGGAGTAGTTCAACCCCTTGCCTGCTACTGATAATAAAAGCGTCATTTCTGCCATCGGTAGCACTAGCACAGAGGTGCCTACCTTACGCGCTAGCTCGTAATTTTACGCATTTTCGGCTCAAATTACGGGAATACGACCAGTCCCTCTAAAATACGCAATTTACGGGGGGGGGGGGGGGGGGGGGGGGGGGGCTGGCTAATTGTGGACTGAAGATCGGCCGTTAGGCTCCCAGCCTCTGGAACCAGAGACTGTCACTAAGCTTTGCGCGTGTAGTCCGCTCCACACTGACTAGCCAAGGCAGCAAAAGTACTTGCACACAGCGCGCCAAGCGTGCACTGAAACACTGAACTCTGACTCGCGGGTAGTAACTAGCGATAGCAGGGGGCTCCACTGCTACAAATGCATGCAACGTGTGCAGAAAGGACTTTATTGTTGCTCACAGTGGTGCGTACAAAAGTATGATATTCAAAGACATTTGGAGTCCGCTGGGCACAAGACCAAGGCAGTAGTACATCCCAAAAAAGCACTTTTTTGTTAACCCTTTCGGCCCGGCAAACCGCTGTACTGGTTGGCGGTCTTCCCGGAAAACCGCTAGAGCGGTGTCGGGTGTTTTATATCGCGCACTCGGTGATACGCGAGCCTCGCCGCACGTGTCAGTGGTGACCTCGCCCTTCACCCGGCACTGATGCACTACAGGGTCCTGACAGTGCGTGCGTACTTTTGTACGTGGTACACGGTCAGCTTTGCGGTGCTAGCATGCGTATTACGGTCGAAATGGCGAGTGAATGTGTAGATATTCGGAGTGATAAAATTTTGTATTTGGAGACATGGTTTCAAAAGCAGATAGCTTTGATATATTGGGACTCGTGTGTCCACCTACCGCGTGGCAGCATAACCACGTGTTGGCAGTGTCAGCTGGAGCGATCGACGGTTGAGGCACTGACAACGCCAATGATGTACAGCTTGATTCTGAAGCTGAATTTGGAGGTTCTAATTGATATTCCGTTCCTCTGATGCTACACCTTGGTGCACATGCAGGCGACTCTGTGGACACCGACTGACACACATTGGTCATACGTGTAGTACGTGCATCTTCTTTACAACACTCGTACTTCCATCCTATTGTGTATGAGACACAACATCGTTCAATGCCTCTTATTACATGTTGTCTAGACTGTGGATATACCGTACAGTGGAAGGTGTAAACATTGACATCTGGTGACAAGGTATGAAGGAGCCTTACAGTGTATCGGCACACTGGAAATGCATGGACACTAACGTGTCGCAGTAACTGATGCCCTTTTTACTAACAGCGACCTGTCATGCACGAAAGACATTTGTGGCTCACGTGCGAAGCAAACGTGAGTCTATGTTCTGAGCCAGCGGTCGTCTGTCCGCCGTCGTGCGTGGTAAACTTTAAAGTTGGCATTTTCTCGGAGGCTATTGAAGCTACAGTCTTCAAACTTGGCCCAAGGATACTTTGTGGCAAGACCTTTCTAAACATGTCAATTTTAGTGACAGTTTCTCACAAAGGTCAAGGTCACAGGGGATCAGGAAATATATCAAAAATAGCTATTTGGGGACATAATTTCCTTTTCCTCAAATACTAATTCACAACTTCTAACCCAAACTTGGTACAAAGATACCTGATGAAAAGACCTTTATATGCACACTAATTTTGTTGATTCCTCGGAAAAGGCAAGGGTCAGAAGAGCTCAAGAAATATGTCCCAAATTACCATATTTTTACCCAAAAAAAGTTTTTTTTTTTTCGCAAATACTATTCACAACTTCAAACCCAAGCTTGCTACAGCGATACCTGATATTGTGTGAATAAAATAGCTAATACAGTAATAGTGTGGATAAATGTCTTTATTTTAAATTTGTTTGCTGTGGTGAATTGTTTTCGTTGCGTGTTGCGCTGAAATGATTACACAAAATACACATTTTTAAGCAGCCCATTACCCAAAATGGTCTAAGAGGGGTAGGCACCTCTGCTAGCAGTCAAAGTGTTATCCCATTTAACCAACGCACTACAGCAGGAGATGAAGCAACCATGATAATTCAAGGGCTGTGCCATATTACTGATCTGGCACTACCCTTGAATTATTGTGGTTGTTCCACCTCCTGGAAGGGGTACACAGTTGGTAAGTGATGCCTCTAAAATTTCGGAAACGTGGCCTTTGGGTTAAACAGAAAAGATGTGGTTGAGACATCTGAAGCAGCGTTTTTATATCTAATTCTATCTCACATGTATATGAAGCAAATGGAGCCCTTTAGCATTCAAGACATATACTGCATAAACGTCAACCTCATATGCTGTTAACTTCATCTGTAACAAATCTGTATGCTGCATGTCTTGAAGTCACCACACTAAGCCCAAGTTTTGTAGTTGTTTTATGGCTGCAGGGGCTTGTGAGAATCTAAGCCTCCTGCAGATGGACAGCTAACTGACCTGCTGGTTGATGCTGAAGCCACGGTATCTTTCAAGCGCTTGATCTCGTACTTGTATTTCTCAATCTCCCCTTTCCTGCTTTCTGTGATTTTGGTCAGCTCCGAGATGCGTGCCTCCAGGCCCTTTTTCTCTTTTTCAAAGTTGGCCAGCAGCTCTGCGTTGTAGGCCATCACGTCCGCAGGGGCTGAGGTTCTCTTCTTTAATGATTTGTCCTGCGATAGACCACACTAAAATAACATCTTTCAGTAAAAAAAGTCATCCTAACGTACATGCGTGCAGAGTCAAACCTGTCAAGGTGACCACTGCTCTCAGCAGACCACCTATTTTTGTCCCATGGTCTTCCTTCTGATACTGAGCTAACCCTGTGTAGGGAGAGTGCCTGTCTAAAGTGACCACTTTTTGATAGTCCTTACACATGTTTGACTGCAAAGAATAAACAGTTCGTCCAGCATAACAAAGGCTGTGAAATAAAAAAGAGTCCAAGTGAACCCTTTGGCTGTCCTTAGCGTTTGTCGAGGTGATTCCTGCAGAAATCCTATGTATGCAGAATGCATTAGAATAGGAAAAGAACTGTACTGTCACAGCTCAAAGATCACAAAAATATTTCTACCTAGTATTCTTCTCACCTTGACAAGCACTGTTCTAAGTGTGTTCATAAAATGTGGGCTGAAACTGTGTTGAGATATATATCATAAACGACTGTTATCAGCTAAACTGCCAGCACAGGTGTAATTTAGTCTGCATGTGATTACAGATAATAACAATAATAATAATTAAATGTATGTACGCAGTAGTTTAGAAATCAGTTCTAGGCACTCATCAGGCACATACTCCAGTACATACCGATATACACCAATGGGGTGGAGGTTGAAATAGAGTGGGGATGGTGGCAGTGGCAATGCACAGTGCAATGATCGTAACTCACGCATTATAAAGTTTGTAGATTCCGTTTTAAAGTGCCAAGAACAGACTAACAACATGCTTCTGGATGTAGATTCCACTGTATATATGTGAACCAGCAATGAATGTTTAATCTACCTTAACCCTTGTCATCCTCTACTGCTTGAAGTAAATTTGACAGAAAGTTCAAGCTGGCACCAGCCTAGAAAAAAAATGGTTGATCTATCTCCTAATCTGTAATATAGCCTTCACAGGACAAAAAGCAAATTATATAGTTCAGAATGTAATAGGTTAACCCCCTTGCCACACGCGTGCATGACACCACCGACACTGAATGGTACTGGTGACTGTACGCACAAGAGGGTTAAGCATCCATACAAGATTTCCAAATCATGATGGCCGACTAAAAACGTCCAGCTGAGTCTAAATAAGAGCAAGTTCTAGCTTCTGTTAGGCTGGATGTCTTTAGTATGCCATCACACACAGCACACAAGCATTGCGTCTCTATCATGTTCGCATGCAACCTTGTATGCGACACTCTGGTGCAAAATAATGTTTTGATATGGGCTGCCTCCTTCAATGTTGTGTGTGTGATGCCGGGAATCTGAAACCTGTAGCTCAACAGGAAGTGCTCATAACCGTCTTGTGAAAAAAGCCTCAGATCACATAGTCTGAACAAATGTATACTTTCTTCCTCTCCATTTTTATTGTAAACCCCAAACTGTCACTTACAAGGCTGCGTGAGAACACCCATGTGTCTGCAACCTACCTTGCTGACATTCTGTGTGCTCTGTGCTCGTTTCATGGAGTTTTGTGATGCTGTAGACTTGTTGGAGTTGACAGACTTGATGCTGCCTGAGGCGTTACTCTGGCAGTCGATGGACTGTGTGCTTGATGCCTTCCTCATGGTGGGTAAGGGGTGGGGCTTCACTGGCTTGGGCTTGACAAAGCCAGAGTTCTTCTCTTTCTCTTTCAGCACCTGGATGGAGAAAAACAAACAAAACTTATTGCATGGAAGTTGGAATTTTCATTGAAATACAGCTGGGGCCCTGGGGTCACCTATGCCCTGGCCGAGTGCATGGAAGGCAAGACATTAAAGACATTTTGTGGACAGCCAAATCAATAGGTAATGCAAAAAGATCTGCTGAAAATGTTGGATCTGACTTGGAATGAACTTGGTTTTTTTATCTAGTGGAAAATTTTGTTTTTTTCTAAGAAACTGGTCTGCCTCTAAAATTTGCTCATTCAAGAAGTTCCCCACCCTAATTTAAGTGAGAGCAGATGGGTGAATATGGAATATATGGTTCTAAATCTTAACATCTGCATGAGTGACAGTCTAAAAGTAAAATAATTTTCAAAAAGCTGAAAGTTGCACAAGCTCCAGGGACCTCAGAGACCCGGGGTGGGGTGGAGGGCTTCATTCGTCTTCAAATGAGCCAAAACAGCAGCTGCAAAACATAAATAATTTGCTAGCAAGAACCGACACATTCAATATTTTTTCCACAGGCACTGATGCAATACGTATGTAACCTGAGCAATTCTTTGCTGCGGTCAGTGTTAGATTACTTTTGATATATCGATCTCTAAGAAGGTTTGAGAGGTTTAATGCATTTCAACTGACTTTCAATTTGCAAAGTACAAAAGCTAACAGTCTTTAGCAAAGTGAGCCTCCTCTCTCGTAAGTGAGGGCACAATTTTCTATCACTTAGACTAATAAAGTAATAGTCATTTGCCTCCAAAGCCAAATAGCTTTACTGATCCCTAACACTATCACCTGGAGTAACTGAACAAAAATGAACTAAAGTCTTTTGCATGATTCACGTTTACTCTTTTGCTGTTGCTTAGGGAGGAACCGCTGGAAACATTGCTGGTACTGCCGATTGTCAACTTTAAAGCACCACACCGGAAAAAGAGCCACAGTCCACTTTTGTGGTCTCTTTTAGCCATTCCCACCGCCAACGGTTTGTTGTGCACGAGTCTAGTTGTAATGCGGCGACATCGCCAGCCTCAAGAAATGACATCATTAACTGGATCACACTTTCGCTGTTGTGTCCGCGAACAACTCAACTGAATGAAACCAAAAGTGAACACGAACATGGCGGCGCTTCCGGCTGATCCCGGCAAAATCATGGATCGGCATATGAAAACTTGGATCGGATTTTGGAAACGCGGAATTTCAGCGTTTCAAAAAAGCGGAATCTACTCCCAAAGCGCACAACCGTCACCCATGCATTTGAAACAACAGACCAGCACACTCATAAATATACTTGTTTATACATCATCTCGGGAGTGGCTCTTCCCACGCCACGCTCAACATCGCTGCCTACGGAATAGCGCTAGTGCATTCAACGAAGCGAGTACCAGCAAGCTTCAGGCCCCACATTCCATCCGAATGATGTGATGACAGACACCTCCAAAACGCAGTGACTGTGTTTCTTACTGAACAGTGTGCCAGAAACCATTTTGGACTGCTTTTACGTTAATGATGTAGTCCTACTACTATTGCTGTAAAAATTACTATGAAGTTATATACTAGTTAAGTTATAATTAAGGTGGGGACTGTTTATGCCGGAGCGACTTGTCTAATAGCCGGCGCTGTTCTTATGGCGACGGGTCCCCAGGTAGCAACTGTGAAAGTATTTGTCTTTTTGTTGTTGTTGTTGTTTTGTTGCGTATTTTTGTTATTTGTGTAATTAGTCTCAGCCAAGCAGAAAGTTTAAAAACATTATATTTATATTATGTGTTATAGAGATATTAAGATAGAACCGTCTTTAGTTTGCTTGTGTTAGGGAGGTTCAGGTCGGGTTGGGGCCGTTGGCGCCGGCCATTTGACGCCTTGGCGACGGGCTTCACCCGTCCCGAGCCATTGTCCATTTGTTTGAAAACTGTTGTATGAGTGTGTTTGATTGCGAGTTGCACCTGAGGTGGCGAAAAGAATTTTTCTTTTTGAGATAATAAAGTACTCTTATTCTTATTATTCTTATAATATGGATTAACTCCCTTTTCCTAACAAAGTACATGTCAACTTATGAGTATATTGCATTACTCAGGAGCAATAGACAGACTGTGTTAACTGAGGTCACATTTACTGTAATATGGCATTTATACTGACTTGCTGAGCAAAAGTACCTTGGGTTGACATCAGCCTTAGCTGGCCCGTGCACAGGCCAGCTAAGGCAGACGTCATCCTAAGCCGGATCTTTTGCCCTTGGGAGCTAGAGACATGCGTGTGTTACATCAGACATAGCGGTACACTGGAGATACTAAGGAAGAAATATCAAATGCCTACAGCTGCCAAGTTCTGAAGATAAAGAATTTCAATGAAACAAAAGTAAACTGACCAAATTTTCTTTGTTCTTTTCTGCTGCTGATGTCGACACTGACTTGGTGGCAGCGGCAGCTTTTGGGACAGGGCTGGCTGGCACCTTGCAGGCCGTTGCAGAATTCCCTGCTGAGGCAGCTGATGTTGTTGCCATGGCAGCAGCGGGTGACTCGATCTCCTTTACCACGGTGAGCTTCTTTTTCGTGCCTGTCGTGAGGTTCTCCTGGCTTTTGCTGATGTACTTCTTGTTCATGGCTGCACTGGTTTTGCCACTGCTACCACGCGAAGAAAGGCCCGAGTGGTCGGATTTTGACTGCTTCATACCCATGATTGGTGTGGGGTTGCTGGCGCAAGGGGTGGATACTGGGGTGGAGGTGCCGCAGGAAGACTTAGTGGGCTTGGCGGAGGTCGGGGTAGCCACAGGGGCCCCGCCTTTCTCCTTCTCCGCCTTCTCCTGTTTCTTCATGGTGCTGCCGTA
Source organism: Semisulcospira habei (assembly GCA_036245525.1). NCBI lineage: Eukaryota > Metazoa > Mollusca > Gastropoda > Semisulcospiridae > Semisulcospira > Semisulcospira habei. The sequence goes on along the minus strand of BTPG01000007.1, from coordinate 93,195,710 downwards.
GGAGGAAATCTGCACAACAGACACCAATCACACATTTGCTATATTGGAATCTTTAGTAAATAAGAAATCCAAACAAAAAGATGTGACTGAAAACCGTGCAAAAAGTGAAGAAAATCCCAAGAAAGAAAGAAACACACTTAGAAAGGTCAATTACAACACAATAGTGTTGTAACTGTTCTCTCTAAGTCTAAGCGTGTTTATTTCCTTCTTGGGAAAAAGATAATTACGACACTGTAATTGTCTTTTTGAAAAGTGTTTCTTCGTCAGGCTTCTCTTAATATCTGTAGTTCATATAAAATCAAAAAAAGACAGGAGAAAAACCCTTTAAAAGTAAGGCACAACTGGAACTGAACATGAAGGTGTGATGTTCAGCAATTTGATCCTGCACACAATATACTGCGCGACTACAGCCGTTCTTCGCCCATTGCGAAAGTCCTACACTTACATCAGAAAAATTGTAATTTGAAGATGAGTAACAACCTTCATTAGAGAAAAATCCTGTCACCTGTCTAAAAAAACATATCAAATATTTGCATGAACCCTTCCGAGTATACAACTGCATATTATATGTATTCTCAAAATATGGCAATATTCACCAAACTGCAGTTCCTGTTCAGAAAGTCTCTCGTTTGAAATGCGAACGCTATGGAATGTGCACAGGTGGCTTGAAAATGCACTGTGCATACATGCGTGCGCAAAGAAGCCATCATGCTGTTAAAAAAGACAACATTAGCATGCACTTCATGAAGAAGTATGGCTCCATGGCCACAATAAAAAGTCTGCTCATCGACCACCCTGTCCCTCTGCAAGAGGCATAGATCCTCAAAAGCCCCTGCAAAGCAGGAGCTCATGAGAATCTACACCTTTCTTGGTGCGATAAACATCTATATTCTCATACTGAGGGAGTACATTTGATTTGATGAATTCTGCATCACTTTTATACTGAACGTAAAATTTTACTTTTGTTGAACATACAAAAAGTTAACCGTACAAAGGCTTCTACACAAATTTTATACAAGTACATTGGGTTGCAATTTGATGGACAGTTTATTTGTCCTCGCGATCTCGCCTGTGACTTTAAACCTTATTACTGCACGCCGTAAGGTCCGAAAGAACAGCCCTGCACATTGTAAACGGACTGATGAACAAAAAGAAATTTATAGAGGTAGTTGTCTCCATAAAATCTGTTACCGTCTGAATGACTGCAATTCCTTATCCCCATGACCGCTACTGACGATAGGCGGAAAAGACGCGTAACTACCCGCCCACCGGTATTGCCCATATCAGTCAAGGGGTTAAAGCGATCTGCTCCAAAGCTGGATTGCACGGCTAAAATTCGCCAATACAACGAATTTTCAATATCGTCTTTGACTTTTCTACCCTTCATTTTACGTCATATGAGCAGGCACACGTGCTTTTCCTGCATCTGGGAATTCTCCCAAGAGAAGAAGAGCTGACAAGTCTTCATTTTCAACTTCATTTTCAACTAAAAGTCATGTTAGCCCTTTTGATGCAGCATTATTGCAAAACATACCAAGAATATTTATAAAGAAAATATTGTAATAATTGATTCATTGTTATCTGGAGACAAACCGCTTTAAAATCAATTATTTGTGAAGTACTGATATGGTGGGGTAATGTCACCGCGACATTGAAAGTATACCGGCAATGACTAATATGAATAATGCATCAATATTATGAATACTAGCATCACATGAATGGAAGTGACACTATATTATTTTAGTCACCTGAGGCTAACTCAACCTCGTTTTAAAAAACGCGTGAACTTGTCAGGGCTTCACTCCTCATAAGTGTCTCACACCAAGACCCATTTGATGTACAAAAGGCAAAGATTCACTGTGCCTCTGACAGACAGATGGGACCTCGCTGTTACCTAAAACTGGTGGGGGTAGGGGACGAGGGGGGGGGGGGGGCCCTCAGGCTTTATAGTCATTGACCGTAAAGTCAAAACCATAATTAATCTTTTCACTGCTGACAAACAAAGGGGGGGGGGGGGGGGGGGGGAAGACGATTCAACTGCAAGAGGCATAGATCCTCATGAGCCACCTCAGGGGCTTCATGAGGATCTATGCGTCTTGCTGACGTGCTTTGTATCCACGATCCTCGGACAGCTGAGGCTTTTTGGCGTTGAATTAACGAAGATTTTAGAAACGGACTTCGCGACCACTGGCAGTGAAGGGATGTGAGTATTTTGAAGAGTTACTGAACAGACCCAGCCCACCCGACCCCCCAGACATCCAGCCGGCAGAGACCGACCTACCCATCAGCTGTGACAGACCCAGCCGGGAAGAGATCAGAAAAGCAGTGGCATTTTTGAAGAACGGCAAAGCAGCAGGGCCAGATGGCATCCCAGCGGAGGCTCTGAAAGCAGACCTAGAAACAACAGTAGAGATGCTGTACCCACTGTTTGGAAAGATCTGGGAAGAGGAGGTGATGCCGGCTGACTGGAAGGAGGGGTACCTAATCAAGCTTCCCAAGAAAGGCGACCTCAGCAAGTGTTCCAACTACAGAGGAATCACCTTGCTGTCAGTACCAGGAAAGGTCTTCAACAGGATCATCCTGGAGAGAATGAAGAGCTCCGTTGACCCCCAGCTGAGAGACCAGCAAGCAGGATTCAGGAAGAACAGATCATGTACAGACCAGATCGCCACTCTCCGCATTATCGTGGAACAGTCTCTGGAGTGGAGCACCCCGCTGTACGTCAACTTTGTGGATATGAGAAAGCATTTGACAGTGTGGACCGAGAGACTCTGTGGAAACTCCTACGACACTACGGTGTACCCACAAAGCTCGTCCGCCTGATCAAGAGCAGCTACAATGGCATGACATGTCGCGTGATCCACGAAGGGCAGTTCACCAGGGAGCTCCAGGTCAGAACTGGTGTCAGGCAGGGGTGTCTGCTGTCTCCGTTCCTCTTCCTACTGGCCATAGACTGGGTCATGAAGATGACCACAGAGCACAGACGAAGTGGAATACAGTGGACACTGTGGACACAGCTTGACGACCTCGATTTTGCAGACGACTTCGCATTACTGTCCCACACTCATCAACAAATGCAGGACAAGACCACGAGGCTTACTGACATCTCGTACCAAGTGGGCCTCACCATTCACAAACAGAAAACAAAGACAATGAGGCTGAACGCAACCAAGGAAGAACCAGTCTTGCTTGCTGGCACCCCGTTGGAGGAGGTGGAGTCCTTCACCTATCTCGGGAGCATCATAGACAAAAAAGGCGACACTGATGCAGATGTCAGAGCACGAATCGGTAAAGCCAGCGCAGCCTTTCTCCAGTTGAAAAAAGTGTGGAGTTCCAGAGAGCTGTCACAACACACCAAAGTCCGGATTTTCAACTCCAATGTAAAAGCAGTTCTCCTATATGGAGCAGAGACTTGGAGATTGACAAAAACCACAGTCAACAGAGTACAGACCTTCATGAACAGTTGCCTTAGAAGAATTTTGAAAATCCACTGGCCAGAGAAGATCAGCAACGTCAGACTCTGGGAGAAAACAGAGCAGATAACAGCAGAGAATGAAATTGGGCGAAGTAGATGGGGATGGATCGGTCACAGTCTGAGAAAGCCAGCTTCCAGTATCACTAGGCAGGCATTGTCATGGAACCCCCAGGGAAAGAGGAAAAGAGGTAGGCTGAGAAACTCCTGGCGTCGAGACCTCCAAGCAGACATCAAGAGACTGGGAACCACCTGGAGTAGAATCGAAGGAGAAGCACAGGACAGGAGTTGCTGGAGGTCTCTCGTCGACGGCCTATACCCGGGTAAGGGTGACAGGCGTAAGTAAGTAAGTCTGGTGTTTGAAATTTGTTGCACTTGCATGGATGAGTAAAAATCAATGAATTTGCTGTATTTGAAGGCACCTAAGTAAAGAATTATTTTATTCTCATCTATATATTATAAAAAAAATTCAGTTTACTCCTTGAACTACGGACAGAAGGATAATACAGTACTGGACCTATCAGAACGTCCGAGTCATGAGCTAGTGAAAACGGCTTTTTGTCTTGTTGCAAAAATGGCACGAAAATTGCATTCTTTTTAAGAGAATTTTAAAAAAAAAAAATCAGAACTTTTGAACCAACTGATGTATCAAAACAACTTTGGTATCACTGTATTCAGAAACAGGAGATCTATCTAATGATACCAGTTTTATAGCTGACAAAGTACAGTTAAAGAGTATCTATTAGTAATATATGCATTGTATAATCATGTGATGATAATGACACTTTCCGCAAATACCTCTTCTCAGAAGCCGCTATCTAAAAGTGTAGGATTTAATTCATTTTAAAATAGCAAACAAGAATATAGAAGATAAAGAAAACACGCACACATAAAAAGAAAATAAATTTAAAAAAAAACAAAAAACCCAAAAAGATAAAAGTTCAAAATAAATAATACATTAAAAAAAAAACTTGCAAAACAGACTAAATTAATACACAACTTAATAATTGTGAATCATATAATCCACCTTAGTACAGACTGGGCCTTGTAGAACTTGTACAAATAATTCATATCTTTAGCAAAACTCCCCCTAAAACGGGGGAGACGGGCGCCTCAGTTTCCAATAATAATCTACCTTCTTCTTCTTTCTTCTTTTTTTGTTTTTGTGACTGGGTAGGGATTCGAACCCACACACCTGTCCGCACCGGAACTTTCCAGCCCATTACATTTGGACAAGTTGAAAAAAGTGTGGAGCTCCAGAGAGCTGTCACAACACACCAAAGTCCGGATTTTCAACTCCAATGTAAAAGCAGTTCTCTTATATGGAGCAGAGACTTGGAGATTGACAAAAACCACAGTCAACAGAGTACAGACCTTCATAAACAGTTGCCTTAGAAGAATATTGAAAATCCACTGGCCAGAGAAGATCAGCAACGTCAGACTCTGGGAGAGAACAGAGCAGATAACAGCAGAGAATGAAATTGGGCGAAGAAGATGGGGATGGATCGGTCACAGTCTGAGAAAGCCAGCTTCCATTATCACTAGGCAGGCATTGTCATGGAACCCCCAGGGAAAGAGGAAAAGAGGTAGGCCGAGAAACTCCTGGCGTCGAGACCTCCAAGCAGACATCAAGAGACTGGGAACCACCTGGAGTAGAATCGAAGGAGAAGCACAGGACACTGGAGGTCTCTCGTCGACGGCCTATACCCGGGTGACAGGCGTAAGTAAGTAAGTAAGTACATTTGGACAACATGTCGGCAAATCTACCGATCACGCTACCGAGGCACCCGCACAAAACACTTTACAAGCGGGGTCTTTCTTGAGTTCCTAAACATTGCAGAAGGCCACGTGCAACGCGGAAGACCCGTTCAGCACGTGGAGGTTCTCCATTAGTTGGCGTCATTACTTTCCACGCTGCATTAGTGCAGCTTTAGGGCGTAGGAAACAAACACCTGCTGATTTGCACTCATTTGAGCATGGAAGCAGACTCAAAATATGTAATTTATATGTGAAGTCAGAATTGGAAGAATTGTAACCCTCTGTCGGTGGCCCTCGCGCTGGGACCATATGGCGTTGAGGTGCGTCCCCTGGGTGGTGGACAGGCGGTCCCTCGTGAGAGGGGTGCACCGAATGAAATAAGGTGCCGTGAACCAACATGGTCTAAGGGAAGGAGACCCCGACAGAAAACCCCTGGTCCTCCTAGTAAGGGGGTTGGGCGTGAGGGGTAGCTTCCCCACCCTGCAAATAAAGGAATAGCTACAAAAACGCCGACGAATAGACAAACAGCAATTCCTTTCCTGGAGGAGGAAGGTTCTTCTACCAGAAGATTTATGACGTCGTGTGGTGAAAGCCGGAAGTCTTCGGAAGCCACAGGACCGAGCCGCCTCTCTCTATCCAGGGACACAATCATGGGCACATGGAATGTCAAGACCATGTACCAGAGTGGGAAGTCCGCCCAGATTGCAGCGGAAATGCAAAAGTACAACCTTTCCCTGCTAGGTATCAGTGAAGCCAGATGGACGCAGTCTGGGCAGAAAAGACTGTTAAGTGGGGAGATGATTCTGTATTCAGGTCATGAAGAAGAGAATGCCCCCCATACAGAAGGTGTAGCATTCATGCTGTCACCAGTGGCACAGAGAGCGCTGATGGGTTAGTTAGTTATTTGGGTTTAACGCCGAGCAGGCGACTAAGGCCATCTCACGGCGGGATGGGTAAAAATCTGGTCAGCCAGACTAAAAGCAAGGTCTTAAGACAAGATGTAAATATAGATTAAAAATCTCAGGCTAAAATGTCGCACACGTCTTTAAAAGAAATGTCTACAGACTCTCAAAAAGGGCAAATAAAAAAGATTCACATAGTCTATGAACGCTCAAATCTTGTTAAAAATATTGCATGCTCGCAAGAAATTGAAGATTTTGTCCGGGGGAACATCCCGGAACAAAACCTTCAAGGAGTCTGCTGTAAAGTGTTTATATCTGGTGTCAATTAGGTCAGCACAATACAGCAAAAAGTGTCGAACAGAAAACTGCTCATCACAGGCAAAACACCATGGACGCTCATCCTGTTTAAGTAAGTAAGAGTGCGTAACATACGTGTGCCCGATGTGGAGCCGAGCAAGGACAGTCTCCTCACGGCGGCTGCCGCAGCGGAAAGGTAGACTGTCAGACAACTTAGGAAGAGCTTCATGAAGCTTGTTCCCTTCCTCTTTGTCCCACTCGCGGGCCACGTACGCACTAATCACAGGTTTAAAATCACTATAGACAGTCTGTGTGTCAGCTGATGGGCTGGGAACCTCTTGGGCCAAGAATTATCACAGCAGCCTTTAGAACCAGGAAAAAGATCAAGCTGAACGTCATCCAGTGTTATGCGCCCACTAATGACAGTGACGAGGAAGAAAAAGAAGAGTTCTACGACCGACTCCAGAGTGCTGTGGACAAATGTGCAGAGCGAGACATCACCATCATCATGGGCAATTTTAATGCCAAAATAGGGGAGGACAACACCGGATACGATGAGGTGATGGGGAGACAGTGACTAGGGGAGATGTGTAAGAACGGGGAGAGGTTCGTAGACTTTTGTGCTCTAAACAGACTTGTCATTGGAGGCAGCATCTTTCCACACAGAAGAATACACAAAGCAATGTGGGTCTCACCTGACCATACTACAGAGAACCAAATAGACCATAATTATCTGCATTAGCAAGAAATTTAGAAGATCCCTTCAAGATATTCGACTGAGGAGGGGAGCAGATGTCGCCTCAGACCATCATCTGCTTATCTTAAGAATAAAGCTCAAGTTAAAGAAAAGCAGCACAGGGACAACAAGAAGACAGCACTATAATGTAGGCCTCCTGAAAGAGACTGGAGTGAGAGAAGAGTTTAAACTGGTGCTGTCCAAACGGTTTCAAGCGCTACAGGAGCTAGTAAATGAGGAGGCGGTCACCACAGAGCAGCAGTGGAAGGCAGTTAGAGAGGCACTGAACTCAACCTGCAAAGACATTGTGGGATTCAAGAAACACCATCACAAGGACTGGTTGTCGGCACAGACCTTGAAGAAGATAGAAGTGAGGAAGCAGAAGAAAGCAGTTGTCAACAACAGTCGCACGAGAGCAGCCAAAGCAAGGGCACATAAGGAATACTCGGAATCCAACCGCGAGGTGAAGAGGAGTATCAGAGCAGACATGAGAGCCTACACAGACGGCCTAGCAGCAAAGGCAGAAAAGGCAGCAGGCAGCAGCAACATGAAACAGCTCTACGACATTACCAGAAGATTGTCATGCAAATATGGCCATACAGAAAGACCAGTAAAAGACAAATACGGCAAGCCTATTGCAGACAGAGCAGACCAACTCGACAGATGGGCCGAGTATTTTGAAGAGTTACTGAACAGACCCGACCCCCCAGACATCCAGCCAGCAGAGACTGACCTACTCATCAGCTGTGACAGACCCAGCCGAGAAGAGATCAGAAGAGCAGTGGCATTTTTGAAGAACGGCAAAGCAGCAGGGCCAGATGGCATCCCAGCGGAGGCTCTGAAAGCAGACCTAGAAACAACAGTAGAGATGCTGTACCCACTGTTTGAAAGATCTGCGAAGAGGAGGTGATGCCGGCTGACTGGAATGAGGGGTACCTAATCAAGCTTCCCAAGAAAGGCGACCTCAGCAAGTGTTCCAACTACAGAGGAATCACCTTGCTGTCAGTACCAGGGTTGAAAAAAGTGTGGAATTCCAGAGAGCTGTCACAACAAACCAAAGTCCGGATTTTCAACTCCAACGTAAAAGCAGTTCTCCTATATGGAGCAGAAACTTGGAGATTGACGAAAACCACAGTCAACAGAGTACAGATCTTCATCAACAGTTGCCTTAGAAGAATTTTGAAAATCCAATGGCCAGAGAAGATTAGCAATGTCAGACTCTGGGAGAGAACAGAGCAGATAACAGCAGAGAATGAAATTGGGTGAAGAAGATGGGGATGGATTGGTCACAGTCTGAGAAAGCCAGCTTCCAGTATCACTAGGCAAGCATTGTCATGGAACCCCCAGGGAAAGAGGAAAAGAGACAGGCTGAGAAACACCTGGCGTCGAGAACTCCAAGCAGACATCAAGAGACTGGGAACCACCTGGAGTAAAATAGAAGGAGAAGCACAGGACAGGAGTCGCTGGAGGTCTCTCGTCGACAGCCTATACCCTGGGAGGGGTGACAGGCGTAAGTAAGTCAGTCAGTCAGTACCAGGAAAGGTCTTCAACAGGATCATCCTGGAGAGAATGAAGAGCTCCGTCGATCCCCAGCAGACCACCAAGCAGGATTCAGGAAAAACCGATCATGTACAAACCAGATTGCCACTCTCCGCATCATCGTGGAGCAGTCTCTGGAGTGGAGCTCCCCGGCCCGCTGTACGTCAACTTTGTGGATTAGGAGAAAGCATTTGACAATGTGGACCGAGAGACTTTGTGGAAACTCCTACGACACTACGGTGTACCCACAAAACTCGTCTGCCTGATCAAGAGCAGCTATGATGGCATGACATGTCGCGTGATCCATTAAGGGCAGTTCACCAGGGAGCTCCAGGTCAGAACTGGCGTCAGGCAGGGGTGTTTGCTATCTCCGTTCCTCTTCCTACTGACCAGAGACTGGGTCATGAAGAGGACCACAGAGCAGAGAAGAATCGGAATACAGTGGACACTGTAGACACAGCTTGACGACATCAATTTTGCAGACGACCTGGCTTTACTGTCCCACACTCATCAACAAATGCAGGACAAGACCACGAGGCTTGCTGACATCTTGTCCCAAGTGGGCCTCACCATCCACAAACAGAAAACAAAGACAATGAGGCTGAACGCAACCAGGGAAGAACCAGTCTTGCTTGCTGGCACCCCGTAGGAGGAGGTGGAGTCCTTCACCTATCTCGGGAGCATCATCGACAAAAAAAAGGTGGCACTGATGCAGATGTCAGAGCATGAATCGGTAAAGCCAGAGCAGCCTTTCTCCAGCTGAAAAAAGTGTGGAGTTCCAGAGAGCTGTCACAACACACCAAAGTCCGGATTTTCAACTCAAACGTAAAAGCAGTTCTCCTACATGGAGCAGAGACTTGGAGGTTGACAAAAACCACAGTCCACAGAGTACAGATCTTCATAAACAGTTGCCTTAGAAGAATCTTGAAAATCCACTGGCCAGAGAAGATCAGCAACGTCAGACTCTGGGAGAGAACAGAGCAGATAACAGCAGAGAATGAAATTGGACGAAGAAGAAGGGGATGGACTGGTCACAGTCTGAGAAAGCCAGTTTCCAGTATCACTAGGCAGGCATTGTCATGGAACCCCCTGGGAAAGAGGAAAAGAGGCAGGCTGAGAAACACCTGGCGTCGAGACCTCCAAGCAGACATCAAGAGACTGGGAACCACCTGGAGTAAAATCGAAGGAGAAGCACAGGACAGGAGTCGCTGGAGGTCTCTCGTCGACGGCCTATACCCGGGGAGGGGTGACAGGCGTAAGTAAAGTAAGTAAGACTGTCGGTGGCGCTTGGCGCTTTTTGTCGCGATGATTCCCGAGCGGCAAAAGCACTACCCACAGCTTAAGGGTTAACGCAGAAACAATATACATGCTAAAAACAAACACGTCATCTTATCCTGGTGTCGGTTCGTCTAGCACAAAAATTAATGTCCTCTCCCAAGCACAATCCACCCCTCTACGGTGCCCCCCCCCCCCCCCCCCCAATTCATTTCTCGCGCCGATATCCCAGCATTTCCTGTCGGTATACCGGCAACCAGAACAATCACGGTTTCACACCACCACTTATACCACACGCTGCGCTCACACAGCCTCTCACCCCCCCCCCCTCCCCCCCCCCTTACTGCACGTGTCTAAAGTAAATGAATCAATGGTTAATAGTCCACTACAACAAAACATTGATGACATTTTACTTTGTCTATATATTAAAAAAAACACACACACAAAATTCATGCCAATCAGCCCTTTTAAAACTAAATGTATGCTGTTAAATGTTTCTAACCATGGCCTACTGGGTATCATAACTAGTAGACGACTAGCTTAAATGGGAGCCTCACATAAACAAATTATGCTAAACTATTTTCTCGGAGTGTATTTCTGCCCTCTAAATTCAATACTAACCGTTATACAAATTCAAGGGTAGTGTCAGATTAGCTTGGCGCCTGTCAGCGCCAAGCTTATCTGCCACTACCCTTGTGTCTTGTAGACCGCGTCCGTAATAGAGAAACACTAACTTTGTGTCCATGTGCTAAAATAAATTGCTGGTTGAGTTTTGGCTGACTGCCGGCACTTCAACCCGGGGTGCACTTGAAGCGGACACGGGTTTGTTTTCACAGTCCACAAAAAGCTTTGTTTACACACCTCTAAGATGGCTTACATTACAAAAGACTCACACACGCAATGATTGCGTGTGTGAGTCTTTTGGAATGTAAACGTTCTTCAAATGTCTGTTGTCAAAAGTTTCAGACGAATACTGAGTTGAGGGTAAATAATCTGAACCCTCTGGCTGTCGGTCGCGTGTTTTGTCCAGGTGATTCCTACAGGACCTACCCGTCCCACCATTTACAAATACCTATGTGTACACTAACATACACGCACAAGAAATGTAAGCAGAACCAGTGACATCCGTCCCCGCCCGCACACCCACAAACACGTCCCTGTTCTAGTAATAGGCTACCCAGGGACAAAAGACCGATTTGTCTGTATATAACACAGATCCGTTTAAACGTCCTGGTAAATCAAAGTGGCACTGCTGCACTGTGCCTGCATTCATCAGTATTCAGGACGTCATTCAAGGGCAGTGCCAGATTAGCCTGATGGCGCCAAGCTAATCTGGCACTACTCTGAATGTGCATGGTCGATCTGTCTCCTGGAACTGGTACATAATCGTTGGTAACCTCTCCAAATGCGGCCTGGTTGTTAAATGGATTAAATGCCAATTTACATCACAAGTCTGAGTGGGTTATGCTTATTATTTATATTTATTTATGTTAATTTTTTTTATACATGTTATGCTTGTTGTGTTTAACACGAGAGGTACCGCATTTGGTTATGCGGCTTCAGCTGCGGCATGTCTCGAATGAGTTAACCCGGTCTAGCCCTGATACACTACACAACAGGATGACAATTCAATTAAATGTGGTACCGGAACTCAGGCACCAACCTGGAACTGTCATGGTCGATCCATCTACTGGTATGTAGTTTTCCGACATGTCAAGTAAGAAGCAATATAAGAACGACATAGGTCCAAAAATGGGTGATCTCCTTAAACAGGTGATTGCCTTGTACAGGTGGATGCTTAGACAGGTTTGCAATGCCAGGCGACCACCTTTCTTCTCCTACTTCGTAGTTTTGTTACAAGGTATGTAATTTTACAGCAAAAGTCTGGCTGGGACCTCTGAAAATGCCTCGTTATCTTTGATTTGTTTATATACCGACGAGCAAAAGAAGCGCGACATCACAGGAATTATGGGAAACATTAACCCTTTGGCTGTCGGTAGTGGTTCTTGTCGCGATGATTCCGACATGAATCATGACGACAAAAAACCGCTACCGACAGCCAAAGGGCTCACGTGTTTCCAAGGATTCCTGTGATATCGCGTTTCTTTTGCTCGTCAGTGTATCTCCGCCCTATTATAAGCTAAGTCGGACTGTATGACTTGTATACTGACGAGCAAAAGACATGCGTCAGTTTTGGAATCATCGGAAACACGTTACTGTCTCCGACGATTAAAAAAAAAAGTCGGATTTCTTTCGCTCGTCAGTGTATTTGAACTTTTAAACCACAGAAGCTTACTCACACTCACAAACTCGTCCGGATCCGTCGCTTGGTCGCCTTCAGGAGAGGAACTGATCAGCCCTCCCATTCCTTCACACGACGCGGGTCACGGTGTATAGCACCTTACGGTCGAAGTCAGCATTGGAATGAGGGGATTTGGACTCGCAGCGTGCTCTCAAACGCTTACTATTAGCCCGGATATAAAATAAACTCCTGGATATTTATACCCCTGCCGTGTCAACCTTCACCCCCTCTCACTTGTCAGTCTGCAGGGTGGAATTATATTTCTATAAGTCATGACTGAAGTCTATCCCTCTCTCTCTGTCTACACACAGTCACCACATATCAGGAAACCCTTATCAAAATTAAAAAAAAAAGCACACCAGTCTTTCGTTGTTTTTTTTTTTTTTTTTTTTTTTGGTTGGTTCGCAACACACAAGGAAAACTTCTGCCAAGCCGCCTATGAGGGACAAATTGCATATATATTTACTTTGCGTCGTACGTGCTGATAATTGTTCTGAAAAATACAGAGAATGCGATGGCTATTTCGAAAACATGAAACGGGATTTCATACAAGGCACTATATATTGTCAATTAATATAAAGATCTTAAAGCAGTAGTGACTTTTCCTTTGAGAAAAAAGTTGCAGAAACAGGCATTGTGATCACGCATTCGAGACGCGATGCATTCGGATACGCGGCTTCACGCCGCATGTCCGAATGCAACACGTCTTGTACGAGTAAACCATTTTTTCTCATTTTACAGCCAGTACGTGGTTAGAAATGAGGTGTCTGTCACTGTCTTTATGTGGCACTCGGAATGTTGTATTTAATCATTTTCATCCTGATAACTATTGCTTGAAATAAATTTGACAATGATTGTTCAAGGATGGTGCCAGATTAGATTGGCGCCTCATGCACCACCCTTGAACTAAAATGATTATCTATCTCCTAATCTGTAATGTAGCTTTCAAAGGACTATAAGCAAATATAAATACAAATCAGCTCAGGATGTAATGGGTTAACAACTGTTGATCATCGTGCTCCGGTACTGGAGGAGTTAATCACTATTTCTCTGGTCTTTTTTTTAAACGGGTAACTACATTCACTGATTCAGTGATATCTGACAGCTACCGATTACAGCATTGATAAATAACTTTCCACATTTGGTTTGGGCCAACTTGACTTCCAAAGATGTTATCTTCAGACTTTCTCTGCATACAATTTGTTCATCGTTTTCTACGAAGAAGACATACACTGTATGAAGAAGGCACGCACTGTTTGATGTCCCAACAAATGACACACGTCAACGTCATATCACTTTCACTTCTAACGGTCAACTCGAGGACAAGAAAACACAGCGATAGTGCTTGATTAGCTCTGATAAGCTCACAGGCTGGGGTACAAAATGCGTTTTTCACGACGTGTCTCAATGCACTGAGTTTATTTCAGAAGACTCGTAGTGAGTGACTCGTACTATGCTCGAAGAAATAAATACTGTTAGAACTATGCACATTAGTGCACATCGTGAAAACGCATACCCCTGCTGTCGATAAGTCTATCAAACGATACTGCCGAGATATCCTTCACAACCTCTGAAAAAAAACAACACTGACGCAGGTAAGTGCCACTTTCAGATGCCCTGTCCTGACACGAAATGACAAGCGTCTCCCAAAGCACAAGACAACATACACGCCTGAGTGTTCTTACATGACAAGATGATGACACTAGCAAGTGTCCACACGGGTTGCCTCCCTCGATTCGTACCGCGGTAGCGAATCGTGGGAGACTACCAGTGTGGCAAGTGTCTTATTTTCAAAAGTGAAGTTCTCACAATTCAGTTACCACACTGGCTGTCTCTCTGGATGTTCCAACAAGAGATGACCACTGATAAAGTCAATCGATGGAGACAACCAGTCTGGCAATCGTCTTGTTATCACGAGTTTTTCCTCTACACAATTCAGTTACGCGAAATCTTATCTGCTCCTCGTGGTAAAATCTTTAGATTTGACTACATACGTACGACGCAATGCGCCGCCTCAAACACTCATGAAACACGATATGAAATGACTGCTGCCACACGCTACTTCAATTTCTGCTGTAACTGTCTCTCGTAGGAGAAAAAAAGTAAAAAAAAGTAACTGCTGAGGTTTTGCGTTGCAAGTCATTATATATCCATGGGGTGCGCATGCAACCTCGCAAATAACAATTCTAATAAAATCGAAATAAAACGGTTGCTATATTGGTCAGAATGTGTGTTCCAAGGATTTCATCATAAGGTGGTTATGAGCATTTCCTGTTGAGCTACAGGTTGACCGTTCGAAATTTCGTCCGAAAACGCCGGAAAAAGATCAAAGAGGGCAACAGCATCAACACATGATTCTGCGCCAAAATGTCACTTACGAGGCTGCATGCGAACACTGCCGATATGATATCGTCTGTCACAAGTGTCAGACCACTAGATGTGACTCCTTTTCAGATAAAGACAAAAGGACAAGTCCCTTCGTGTTATAATTAACAGAGAACGGTCCTGCCCACACATTATAAAGGCATACACGTCTTAATAGTCCTCACGACCGTTATGACACCAAATTTCATCCTCTCCAATTAACATACGAATTTCCTCTTCCAGGCGTTCTAATGATAATCCTCTTTTCCAGGAAACCTAAAAACTTTCAAGAAATGAATGACGGCAACACCCCCCCCCCCCCAAAAAAAAAAAAAAAAAAAAAAAAAAACCCCACAGAAAACGAGCAACAGATGATGTGTCAGAGTGTCTCTTCTTCGCTTCTTGTCTCAACAGACCCATCTGTTTCTCAACATTTACTAGTAAACCCCCTGAAAAGTCCCTCCACTGAAGGAAAGGTCGTAGATGAATACTAGCAAGAGGCATAGATTCTCATGAGCCCCCGCTTGTACGGGCTCATGAGACTCTATGCCTCTTGCAGTTGTAAAGGATTTCGGGGGTGGGGGGGGGGGGGGGGGCTTCAAAATGTATCCTATGTCAATACAGGCGACAGGGCTGCCAACAGCGCTTGCCAGCGACATAGAGACGAGAACGAATGAACTCGCGCCCCCTCAAGACCAAGTTAAAGAATCTATCAGGAATCGTGTGTGCTTGTCTGATTTTCGTCACTGCGGCCGTAAGGTCCAAAACCACAGACAAGCACAAAACGAGCGTTTCGCTTCAGGTTCAAAACTGTGCATAGACAGCGCGTGATGATCGTTAGACGCAAAAACGTTAAATGTTTAAGACATTACCGTCTTGATGATTTCAAAGACAGGGCACCAAAAAGAAGTCTATATACATTCTGGCCCCAGCTGGGCTCGAACCCACGACCTTTTGGACAAGTTGGGATGGAATCACCACATGGGTACCTCAAGGAGTAAGGGCCTAAAGGAGCTGCAACATGTTCAGTGGTTACCCGAACGATTGACCAACTGTGAATCTTTTGATTATCAATTGAGAAAACCGCAGAAGAGTTAGAAGATAAATTCTTTAAAAAAAAGTTGTAACTCGGATCAAAAGAAAATTGTCCCTTGTCAACCTGGCAATAAAGATTTGTGAACCTGAATCACTCGCTCATCAATGATACTTCATACAACAGTTATCTGGTTAACACATTTGAGACGTGGTGCATTTGAATATGGCTTTGCGCTGCGTACCCAGACACAGTGCGTCAAGAATGAGGTAACATTGCAAGAACTAATTTAGTAGTCTGTAATTATGGACCTCACAGCCTAGAATCTTCAGGTGCACAATCATAGACCAGGACACTTCACGACGTTCGTCAAATTCTGGCCTGAAACCGAGGGGTCCAAAATCACAGCATTAGGACCAAAGACAGTATATCACATAATTATACTGTCTTTGTTAGGACACAACATTTTCAGAGGATGGAAATGATCGTCTTGTTCTATACCTGCGTATTTCTCTGTGGGCTGGCGATTGGGTGCCTGATAGGCGGGGGCAGGGGATCTAACTGTTTGTCTGTCCAGCGCTGCGATTCCCCTTGGTTTGTATACAATTCTGCCAGCGCTAGCCTCACCTATCTGGTTTGTGAACATTTTCACGGCGTTGGTCCCGTGACTACAGGGCGACCAAACCTCAGGAGATTAGCGGAGAGGGAGGAATAGAAAAAAAAATTGTTTGTTACGCCGAGCTTGGCACACGATGACGGATAGGCAGCTTTGAAACCGATAGGGGCAGAGCTGGACAAAAATGCTGCAAGAGGCACAGATCCTCATGCGCCTCCGCATTTGCGGTAGCTCATGAGGATGTATGCCTCTTGCTAACAATTAGTTTAACTCTACAGCCTCAAAGAGAGAGAGAGAGAGAGAGAGAGAGAGAGAGAGAGAGAGAGAGAGAGAGAGAGAGAGAGAGGATAGCAAAATGTAACATTACGAGGTGACAGAGGCACAGGGTGGCATGTCAACCTATTTCTTTCGGGTCTTTCGGGTTTGTAAGAACTGTGAATAGTCTGGGGAAAGAAAACGGAATGTCAAAAGCTGTCTAAACTCAAGCAATAGTATTGAAAAGACGTGTGCGTGCGTGTGAGCATGTGTGTGATCCGAAATTAGACAATCGAAAATAAAAATATATTTCATACAGGCTGAGGCAATGACATCAGAGACAGAGCCACTCTCCAGGTAGCGTAGTACAGGGAACAGAGAACCGCTTTGTGTTTATTGGACACACATCAGCATCCTTATCTTATAATAATTTTTTCTTTTTATTTACAAGACACAATTGCTCCCTAAAGGTTGCATTGCTGTACAAGTTTTTTTCTTTTTCACTCTTCCGTCTACGGTTTCAGCATTTCAATGAGGTCTGCTTGTCTCTCGAGTTTTCAACATGTCAAACACGGCACTTCAGGAAGTGTCAAGCGAGCCAGTAAGTTAGATGACACGGTCTACGCATGTAGACATGGGACCCTTAAAATTAACCGCTTATTGCCTTTACACGTGCCAAAACATGATTTTGCTACGACCGCACCATACAAAACCCACAAAACAAAATAAACAACCCCACAAAAAACCCACAAAAAACAACAACAAACAAACAAACCAAAAACCCAACAACAAACAAACAAATACCCCGGAATGATTTCAAGGTTTTCTGCTTTTGTGAAACTGCCCATGAAATGAGAGTGTTATGAAGAGCGTCATCACTGTCAATACAACACCTGCTCGAAACAAGCAATTAACCCATTTAACCCCGACGAACTTCAGCAGGAGATGGGTCGACCATGATAATTACATGGTAGTGCCAGATTAGCTTGGCGCCATCAGGCACTACCACTGAATATCATGGTCGAACCATCTGTTACTGGTACATACTTATTGTCACATGTAAAATTTGGGAAATGCGGCTTTGGGTTAAATAAATAAAGACAGAAACAACAACAAAACTAAAACCACTAAAACGTATGCAAATGCACAACATATTAATAAGTGATCTCCGAAAACAACGGGGGAGGGGGGGGGGGGGGTAAGAGAGCGAGAGAGTGAGAGAGAGAGAGGGGGGGGGGGGAGGGTGGTATAATCGTCGAGCCTCGAAAAAAAATCAAACATAATAATCAATATCTGTATAATATTTTTTCTCTCCCAAAAACATTTTCCTCAAAACAAAACAAAAACGTTATCTCCAAAACATTGGAGAGGAAGGGAAGGGGGCCTCTCCCCCGGATCCTACGCCATTATTAATCCCAATACACCGACTCAATACTAAGATCGATGCTCCAGCTGTCAGATGTAATGCCCATCAATTACAGGCTCTACTGCGCATTCTGTGAGTAATGTCTGTATTGACCAACTGCACAATGCATCATCTCTGCCTTCACCGCCACTGGACGCAAAATTGTGTCTTGCACAAGGTAAACTGGGCACTTTCAACACCGGAGAAACCCATCAACTCAATCTGCACTCATATTCATGATTAATACCGTGTAAATCATCTAACACCAAGAAAGGCAAAGCCATTATGGCTCTCGCGTATGACCGATTTACATTAATGTGTGACCTTTGTGACAAGGGCTGGCTAATAGCAAAATTTATGTTTTCTGAAATGTAAGCGGTTTTCACACATCTGTCAATCCCTTGTGACCCTTGACCTTTGTGACGTGTCGACTAAATTAGTATGCATAGGAAGGTCTTATCATCAGCTATCTTTGTACCAAATTTGGTTGAAAAATTTGGGAATACCCCCACCTACAATTTTATTTAAAAAATCAGCATTTTACACACATTTGCCAGCCTCTTGTGACCCTTGACCTTTCCAAGGGGTCATCCAAATTAGTATGCATAGATAGGTCTTACCATCAGGTATCTCTGTACCAAATTTGGGTTTGAAGTTGTGAATAGTATTTGAGAAAAGACATCTTGTGTCAAAATATGGCTATTTTAGACCTATTTCCTGAGCTCTTGTGACCCTTGACCTTTCCAAGGGATCAACCAACTCGAGTGCATAGAATGGTCTTCCCATCAGGTATCCCTGTAGCAAGTTTGGGTTCAAAGTTGTGAACAGTATTTGAGAAAAAACATCTTTTGTCAAAATATGGCTATTTCGGACCTATTTCCCGAGCCCTTGACCTTTCATCCAAATTAGTATGCATAGATAGGTCTTACCATCAGGTATCTCTGTACCAAGTTTGGGTTGGAAGTTGTGAATAGTATTTGAGAAAAAACATCTTGTGTCAAAATACGGCTATTTTTGACCTATTTCCTGAGCTTTTGTGACCCTGAGCTCTTGTGACCCTTGACCTTTCCGAGGGATCAACCAAATTAGTACGTATAGAAAGGTCTTACCATCAGGTATCTTTGTACCAAGTTTGGGTTTGAAGTTGTAAAGAGTATTTGAGAAAAAAATTAATTATGTCAAAATATAGCTATTTTTGACCTATGTCCTGATCCCGTGACCTTGACCTTTGTGAGAGGTCACTCAAATTGGTATGTTTAGAAAGGTCTTACCACAAAGTATCGTTGGGCCAAGTTTGAAGAATGTGGCTTGAATAGTCTCCGAGAAAATGCCAACGTTATAGTTTACCACACCCGATGGCGGACAGAGGACCACTGGGCCCAAAACATACTCACTTTTGCTTCGCATGTGAGACAAAATCATGCAAGTTAACCCCAACCCAGCAAGTGGACTCAAGATTGTGTTTCTGACATCTTAATAAATGCCAAAGAGCCCGAACCGTCCAAGGACAATGGATACAAAGTGGTGTAGGCAAGAGGCACAAATCCTCATGAGCCCCCGCTGTAGGATCTATGCCTCTTGCACTTGCAGTTAAATTGCGTCCACTTTTTTCAAGGCAGCGAAGGGTTCGTTGAGACCAAAGTTAACCCTTTTAGCCCCAAGGTCCCATTTCTCAAATTTTGAAAATGTTGCCTAGTGACTGTACCAGCTGCAGGAGATGGACTGACCATGATAATTCAAGGGTAGTGCCAGATGAAGGCGCCAAGCTAATCTGGCACTACCCTTCAATTATCATGGTCAACCCATCTCCTGCTGTAGGGAATCGGGGCTAAGTGAGTTAATACGTTCACGACCGTATGACTCAAACTGCTGCCTGCAAGTATAGTACGAAAGCATTGAGGTAACGTTTGCGACGCTCCTTGTACACGCAACCACCCCCAGGTGGCAAGGCAAGTGGACTTCCTTGGCTACCTGGAAGAGTCGCACGCCGTGGATTGTCTTATTGCCAGGCACCTGTTGGGTGTCTCCAAGCGTAGCGACCCTTCCCCCTCCCCACCAACCTCGTATTGCCAGGTACCTGTTGTATGTCTCCAAGTGTGGCTACCCCCCTCTCAAATCCACAACTCGAATCAGCGATTCACAGATCCTGCTGGCTTTTTCTACCAGACGCACAGGCTGGGACAGAGACGTGCGTTTTCAGGACGTGTATCAACTAATAGTCCCAACAGTATTTCTTTTTGTCTGATCACTGTAAAACAAGACAACTATCCTTTTTCTTTTTAACAGTGACTAGAAGAAATATACTGAGAAGCAAAAGAAATGTGACATTTAGGAATCATCGGAAACGCAAAAGAAATGGGACAGTTTTTGGAATCATCGGAAACACGATTGCAAGAATGTCGCATCTCTTTTGTTCCTTAGAATACGGGCCACACAGGGCAATTAGGTTACACCCCTTTTTTACACACTGTTCTCTATTAGCCTCTTGCAACACAAAGCTATGAACGAAGAATATTTCTGCCAAAACAAAACATCCACGCGGAGCATATCACAATGTTACGTGTTGACTCGTAGTCGTAGTATGATAAACACACCATACGCACGCACATAAGGTTCCTTTAAATAAACTTCGTTCAGCTGCAACCCGTCACACGTGGCTTAAGGATGTAGGCTACACTGGAGTAACAGTTCCAACAATATTTTAATTCAGCGATGCGATCTCCACACAATGCATTCCCAAATGCACCAATACTGATACAATGTCTCTCCTGCAAATGTCAACACTGGCGACACAAAGTTTCTCATACAACGTACACCACCGTTACGCTGCGTCTCTCACAATGTACACCCTATACAGGCCACGTACCTACGATAAACTGTGTGTCCCTACAACTGACAATGCATGACAATGTACACACGTGCTTCCTAGCACCAACTTTTATAGTAAAACAATTTTCCAGGAAAAATCCACCGAATTTACACAACGCAACCAATCACAACCTAACACGTAACTGAAACTCATAACTGTTAATAAAAAAATGAACTTTCTAGAATAACTACAATAGTCTACAAAAATTTGACTACTCATTTCAGCCCCAAATCCTAGTGTGTAATGACGTCACAAAAAAAGTATGGCACACCGTTCATGACCTTTCATAACACGCAAAGCGCCTGCTAAATTCACGCGCGCAGAGAACAACTATGGCTAAAAATAGAGCAGCTCTACTACCGCTATCCTCCGTGCGACTTTGCTAGAAGCTTCTGGACTAAACTTAGCGTATCATAACAAAACCAATTCCGCTATCTGTGCAAACAATAGAGAATCTCACTGAAAAGGTACGTGATACGTAACCATGATAACTCAAATAAATATTGGATCGTTTCCTACGATTAACACATGCATACGCTCACAGAACAACACAACCACAATCGTAACACACAAGAAAAACATTTTCAGCAATTCTTACAAAAATTATCTGTTAGCGTTTTCCACAACACTCTAATGCACCAAGTACCTCATGACAAAACTGTCATCTGCAAGCCTGCATACAACCGTGCACATGCCCCAATAAGGCTCCCAAGAACACACTAAGTGGACTAAAATTACCCAAAATTTGCTCTTTTTCACACCACCTGTCATGCCTTTTGTTGCTCAAAACGCCCCAAAAGGCACAAAATTGAAGTTTTACATCCTAAAGCAATTACAAAAAGGGTGGAATTTTTTAAAACTATTTTTTTGTGGAAAAGGTACATCAGTTCTAACTCAGACTCCAAAAAGCCTAATCATTTTGATTCACTTGAATGTGAGCTTGGGCTATTCTGTTTCTGTCCCCTTTTTCCAGAAGAGCGGTTTGTTTATAATTGCTGTCAATGCGTCCAATACACTATGGAAGACAGTCAGTGAATCAGCTCGCGCAGCTTCTTCTATGTAAGGACCAGCATAATCATAGAGGCAGGCAAGAGGCATGATTCTCATTAGCTTTCGCATCTGCGGGCGCCATGAGGATCTATGTTCATTCCAGACAGAAGGTGCGTATCAGTGAGTGTATCTATTTCAGTGTGATAGTGACCCTTTCTACTGATGAGAAAAGGCATAGATCCTCAGGAGTACATCATGCAAGTTACAGGACCGTGACCCATGAGAATCTGTGCCGAAGTTTTGCTTTTTCAGTTCACACAATTTTAATTTCCAGGCTGAGTGGGGGAAGAGGGAGATGTGCTATTATGGTTTGCAGTGAGTTTCAGCCGTTTTTTTCAGTAACGGTACATCAATGACCATATAAATGAACACACTTTTTACCCCCTCTTTCGTTCTGGTAAAGACAGAGTCGGTTCACTAAGGAATATACTTGGATCTGCTGCGGCACATATACGGGCAGAAATTTAAAAGCCAGGTTACAAATATACTGAAATTTAATGGGTTTGGATAGGGCTGTTATTTGGTTGAGGGCTGGGGACAGTACAAGGCTAGAGCCAGCCTTAATAGGCCGCTTTCAGGGGGGGAGGAGGGGGAGGGTGGGGGGGGGGGGGGAGGGGGAGGTGTAGTTTTTTTTTTTTAATGCTTTGGGTTAGTATAATTAGGGTAAGCACAGTGGGGATAGGATTAGGGTTAACATAGTAGTTTTAGGATATGGGTTAGCATAGTAAGGTTAAGGTTACCATACTGAGGGTTAGGAGTGAGGGATATTAGGGGGTGGGTGAGGGGGTGGGGGGGGGGGGCACAGGGGCAGGAGGAGGTGTTGGGGGTGGGTGGAAATGTGTGGAATGGATTTTTAGGCATAAAAGATATGCTCAGGATACAGCAAGATGATTGGTGTTTGAAAAAGGTAAAGAAATTTCTCACACGTAATTTCTCGATAGTATTTATGACAACTGTGCCTTTTCACCGCACCACACATTCTAAACCGACGTCAGAAACCAGTCGAAACAACATGTTTTGGTGCCAACACACTGAGGTTTGCAGTTTACAGCATGTTTTCACTAAGATGACTCTCACAAAGCCCCAAATACACTGTGCAGGGAAAATGGGTGTGTTTGAATGCAGTCAAAACAAAAGTAAAAAAATCGGCCACATGACAACCGTCAAATTTAACTAAATTTCATCTAGATCACACCATAATGACTGTTACCTTGTCAGAAGGGTTTTTGAATGACTACTATGACAGAAAATGTGACCTGGGATTGTTCCTGTGCGTTTTCTAGCCTATTCTTTCACCTTTGCACAAATATGCACCATTTTGCCACAATAATCCTTATACAGCTAAATGAAGCTATCTGTACGGCATCAAAAGTGCCAACATGGCATAAAAACACCTGATATCAGCATAAAAAGCAAGAAATGTTGATTTTTTGGGCACAATCTCCTTCCAAACACCAATATTAGAAAAGTTCACTTTGCCTTTACAGGCCACACAGGGCAATTAGGTTACGCCCCCTTTTCACACTTACTTACTTACTTACGCCTGTCACCCCTACCCGGGTATAGGCCGTCGACGAGAGACCTCCAGCAACTCCTGTCCTGTGCTTCTCCTTCGATTCTACTCCAGGTGGTTCCCAGTCTCTTGATGTCTGCTTGGAGGTCTCGACGCCAGGAGTTTCTCGGCCTACCTCTTTTCCTCTTTCCCTGGGGGTTCCATGACAATGCCTGCCTAGTGATACTGGAAGCTGGCTTTCTCAGACTGTGACCGATCCATCCCCATCTTCTTCGCCCAATTTCATTCTCTGCTGTTATCTGCTCTGTTCTCTCCCAGAGTCTGACGTTGCTGATCTTCTCTGGCCAGTGGATTTTCAAAATTCTTCTAAGGCAACTGTTCATGAAGGTCTGTACTCTGTTGACTGTGGTTTTTGTCAATCTCCATGTCTCTGCTCCATATAGGAGAACTGCTTTTACATTGCCCCTTTTCACACACTGTTCTCTAATTAGCCTCTTGCAACACAAAGCTATGAAGGAAGAACCTTTCTGCCAAACACAACATCTACGCAGAGCATATCACAGGAGAAACATTTTCAGCAATTCTTACAAAAATTATCTGTTAGCGTTTTCCACAACACTCTAAAGTCTAATGCACTAAGTACCCCATGACAAAACTGTCGTCTGCAAGCCTGCATACAACCGTGCACATGCCAAAATAAGGCTCCCATGAACACACGAAGTCGACTAAAATTACCCAAATTTTGCTCTTTTTCACACCACCTGCATTGCCTTTTGTTGCTCAAAACGACAAAAAAAAAAAAGGCACAAAATTGAAGTTTTACATCCTAAAACAATTGCAAAAATGGACGAATTTTTTTGAAACTACATGCACCGGATGCAATTGCCCCGTGTGGCCACATACTGTTGGAATTACGTACATTGAGACACATCGTGAAAACGCATAGTTCCAGCAGTATGTATTTCTTCTAGTCACTGCACAGCGGATTGATGAAATGCATACTGTTGGAACTATGTACATGCAAATGACAGGCACCGTGAAAAACCACCTCTCTATCCCAGACTGTGACCTGATGCGCAAAAATGTTGATAAAGCAGACCTGTATTATCATTATTAGCAAATTTGAGATGGTGCATACGAGTATTTACACGCACCTTGCGAAGGCGCGTATAGCATGTTTTTCCATACTGGCTCAATACAGGAACGGAGAAAACCGCTGATAGACACTAACCTTTCGAGCTCCAAAGAGATAGGCCATGCCCAATTTGTATCACTTCACTGTACACAGCCACATTCATAAGCATACGTTCCTCTATCTAGGGAGCAAGCATGCAAGGAAATGGATCCCGTCCGACCCCATATTTTTTGTTGTACTCGCAAGAGGCAAAGATTCTCACGAGCGCCTGCAGCTGCAGGGACTCATGAGAACATGTGCCTCTTGCAGCTGAATGGGGGTGGGGGGGGGGGGGGAAGGGGGTGGGGGGGAGATTTAAAAAAAAAATGTCAGTGGGCACTTTGGTTTTATCATCATCGTTTCCTGTTCGCCTTTAGGTGTTGGAGAGTAGAGTCGCATACCGGTACGAAAGTTTGTACCGGCATTTTTACGCCGTAACGGTATTTTTTTTCCTCCGGTATACCGGCAACCGCAAATATCACCATTTCACACGACTCTGCCACATATAAGCGCTCGCACAATCACACAAACTACACTACTTTCTCTGAAAACTACATGTTTCTACAGATACTGAATCAGTAGTTAACCCTTATCATTCGGAATACATTAGTATGTGAAAAGACATTGTAGATCTTGTACAAATAATGCATATCTTTAGCAAAACTCCCCCCTAAAACGGGGGAGACGGGCTCCTCAGTTTCCAATAATAAATTAATCCACCTTTTTTTTTTTTTTTTGACTGGGTGGGGGATTCGAACCCGCAAACTTGCCCGCCCCAAAACTTTCTAGCCCATTACATTTGGACAGTGCATCGGCAAATCTACCAATCACGCCACCAAGGCACCCGCACAAAACACAACTTTATAAGCAAGGTCTTTCTTGAGTTGCTAAACGTTGTTAAAGACCACGCGCAACACGAAAGGACCGTTTAGCTTCCAATACTTTTCCATGCTGCTTTCGACTATGGAGAGGCGGTGCAAATTTGATTGTTACAAACCTTTTTAAATTTTCTTTTTAACGCTTATCATTTCCAAATGTCTCTACCAACATCTACGAGTAAAATCGCGTGCTTGCGTGCGGAAACTGGTCAACCATATGAACCCATGAAATTCACCATCAATATCGGCACTTTTAAATACTTCAAAAACATAAAACGAACTAACAATTAAAACTATTTCATTTGTCACGTTCTCCCATTCCCCCCCCCCTCCCCCCTCCCCCCACTGATTCAATATAGAGCTCTCAATTCATCGAAGGCGGGAGGGAGGTTAATCCCCTTGAGCATGCAGCCGCCGGTGCTGTTACAGCACCGGTGGCTGCATGCACAAGGGTGTTATGTCAAAATGATGTTACCTTCTTACACTCTGGTCGTCTCCCTCGACTCGCTACCGATGTATCGAATCGAGGGAGATAACCTGTGTTGCTATCATTATCAGACAGGTTTTCATGACAAGAGGTCGTGACCTGCCTCAAATCTCACGACAAATCTCCGCTGTGGTCCTGGCTCTGAGAAACAGATGTATGTTGTCTGAAGGCAAAGACGGGGCACAGAATTATCATACGCAAATCAGGAAGCACAGATGTAAATGCTGTTGACTGAAGGCACAGGCTGGGCACATATTATTCGACACGCTGTACAGGGGACGCACCCCCTCCATCCTAATCGCATGATTTATTGAATGACTTATCGTGATCAGTATCATGTAGAAAAACACTACACGACACATGTATCCCATCTGCAAAAGGCATAGATCCTCATGAGCCCCCGCAGAAGCCTCTTGTTAGTCCCAACGATACCCGCCATAATCGGGCATGATGTTTCACTCAGTGTTTCCGGCGGCAACGGTGGTTGTTGAACATCTTGATCAGTCGTCTGGATGCAGATTAAGATAAATGTGCATCTCCCCTGTGTAATTGGACAATCTATCTTTTGATGATATGCAGAGGAGGAGTGGGAGCGAGTTGGGTAGAGAGAGAGAGAGAGAGAGAGAGAGAGAGAGAGAGAGAGAGAGAGAGAGAGAGAGAGAGAGAGAGATAGTACCCAGCACCTGTAACTGTCCATATTTACAGAAGGAATAGTTATAGTATTTCCAGGAGGTCCATTCCAAAGCTGCAGGGTCTCGCGAGAATCTGTGCAAAACAGTCTTCATTAACATCTTTGCTCCCTAAAGCGGAGAGGTCAATGGGGCTTACCGCTATGACTGATGATTGTACCGCATACTCGAGCGCTTCGTGATAACGAAAATGGACTTGTAGAAACCTATGCCAAAAAGCTATTTCTTACTTTCTTTTTCACTGTACAAAATGAAACCGACAGGCCCTTCAATCTGGAAGCTGCATGGATTCTCATGAGCCCCTGCTCCTGCAGGGGTTCATGAGAATTCATGCATCTTGCCAGCTAGACTTTATTGTTAACTCTCCTGCTCCTCCTGTGCTTTGCCGGGATACCTGACACAACACACATGTATATCTCAGGAAAGGAATTGTTTTAAAAGAAAAAGAAATGGGAAATTTGGCTCAAACATGAGATGTCTGTAACGTCTAAAAATAAGCAGACAAAATTCGATGTAAGTGGGGCTCTCTTTGTCTTTAAAAAGTTTGCAAAAATGAAACAAAGAACTGCTATTTGTACAAGTTGAGAGCACGCGCTATTTAATAGGCCGCTACTAGGGCAAAATAATAAAACGTATTGCACCTGGAGCCAGTTGCATGAGCGAGCTTAGTCCTGCACCAGCCACTAAGCAAGGTGCTAGCGGCGCATCTTGCTTAGTGGCTGGCGCAGGACTAAGCTCGCTCATGCAACTGACCCCTGCAGCCTAGCACGTTACAGTGTTGTTGATCAGAAGTCCGCGCTACATTTTAAATTTAAAATGCCAACTGTTAACCTGGCATTGTCTCCGACGCAAACAGCTGTGCGTACGTCATAGTCTGACGTCACAGGCCGCCTTTTCACTAAAGGCCCCGCTACACATGCCCGGTTTTGAGGCCGATTCCCGATCAGTTTCGAATCGGTAGGTGATCGGGCCGGACTAAAAAACGTGTGCACTGCCACACATTTCCCGACTTGTTTAGCCGACCGGTTTGAACCGAAGATCAAAGTCGTACCTGTTCTGCAAAATGACTGCTAGTTTTGACAGTGATGATGATGTGCTTGCATTATCAGCAGTTTTGCATCATATTCTGGAAGAGGCGTGTGAAACATTAGCAACGGCGGTGGTACTGATCACAACAGGCGTGTTCCGCCTTTGCAAACTGAAACGACATGCTTTGCGAGACGCGCTCTGATTGGTTGAAGCTTACAACCGGGGCCGATTCGGATCGGAAAAATAGAGCAGGTTCTAGACACCCGATTCCCAGCCGACTGGGACCGGATCGGATAATTGACGTCATCCGATCGCATTCGGATCGGAATCGGCTTCAAAATCGGGGCACAACCGGCACGTGTGGCGGGGCCTTAAGCGTGACATCAAATTTAGGACGTTTCGCAGCTGCCTGTGTCCAAGACGGTGTAACTGTAAGACACTAAACAGCACTTGTAACTTACTTTTCTAATCTGTGGCACCATTCCGTGTGTGTGTGTGTGTGTGTGTGTGTGTGTGTGTGTGTGTGTGTGTGTGTGTGTGTACGCGTCTGTGCCCATGTGTTTCTCCTGACGCATCTGAGTCACGCGAGTCACCAAGAGCTGACCTTTGCTTAAATATAGTTACACAGTGTGATTTCTGTCGTCAGCCACTGAGACCTTCCTAGAAAGCAAAGCGTCCCTTGGCCGACGTCAGCCGCTGTTGGCCCGTGCGCGTCAATAGCGACCGATGTCGGCCCCAGGATCGATGGTGTTCGCAAAGAAGTGACATTTATGTTTGACGCGAAATCATGTTTTGATGCGGTTGCCTCCTTTGCTTTTTCTGACGAAATCTGGAACCTGTAACTTCTCATCCATTGCTTGAAATAAATTTGACCGACAGTTCAAGGGTGATGCGCCAAGATATTCTGGTACCACCCTTGAACTAAAACAGTTGATCTGTCTCCTAATCTGTAATGTACCCTTCATAGGACCAAAAGCAAATTTTACAAAAACAGCCTCAAGTTGAAATGTTCATAACCGTCTTGTGGAGAAAGCCTCAGGTCAAATTTCTTGACCAAAACGTAAACAATTTTCTTTCCTGTTTTTCCTCGAAAACACAACTGTACGTTGGGAGGTTGCATTCAAAGACCATTGATATGTCCGACGGGGTTTCTTATCGCTTTCCAGCTAAAAGTCTCTGCGAGCACTTCTGTTATTAAACAAAATAGTCCACTTAATCAAAAAAGCTATTGTACGCAACATTCTTGAGTTGTACAAATAGTAACCCCTAATTAGCGCAGTCTAGACAAGTCTCGATCTAAAGGCTGCGCTGTCAGGCTTCTGAGCTTGAAATAGCGAGAGGAAACACAGACAACATGCAGTGGATGACAAATGGTAAACGATGGTTTCTGCCTCTTTTACGTCACCGCCACTGTTTGACTGACTTTCTCTAGAAGTTACGGTTTTTAGTGTTTTAATTCTTTTCTGAAAAGAATTATTTTTTACTAAAGAAGTTAAAAGGATACAAAGCTGGCTAACGAACTCATCCAATGTCTTTCACCAAACTAGCCATATGCAAAAGTTTCAAGTAAATATCATAAAAATTACGGACTCTAATAATATGGGTCAACCGACTTCCTTAAACGGTTGTGTATGTCTTCAATAAGACATTCAATTACAATATGCTCGGAGGCTCTCTTAGACACCCACTTAAGAAAGTATTTCGCCAATTTCAAGCTTGTGTGTACAGAAATATCGGAGATTCTCTTGTTTACATACATACGCACACACACACACATAGTGCACATACATACATACATATATGCACATGCGGCGCTTCGCGCCAAATGAACGTTCAGCAGCGAGTTTAGCGTAACTAGACATGACGTAATTTTTATCTCGTTACTTCAGTTGTTACAGGTTTAGCCTGCCCGCCGCCTTCGACATCATGGACATGCTATTAAATTCGACCCACCGCGACCCGTCCTAAAAAAAGTCCCTTCTCTATAAATAGACGGGACTTTAAAAAGGACAAATGCCATGTTAGTGTTGTCGGAATGACTGTTGCAGAAGTATTATAATCAGGGGCGGATCTGGAGGTGGGGTGGAGTGTTTTCAGACCCATCCCCCCCCCCCTCCCCCGACCCAAAATTCTTCAAAATGCTACAACAAAGTCCTAGGTGTAGCGTCGCAGAGCCTTTTGTTTCAGGTTGAAGATCCCAAACAAAAAAATAACTGATTCGCCCCTGATAATGATGATGATGATACTGACGATGACAATAACCCTCACGCTGATGGCAGCGCTTTTTGTCGAGGCGATTCCTGTAGGAATCACCTCGACAAAAAGCGCCGCCGCCAAAGGGACAGCATCGTGAAACGCTGTTTACGCTTGATTCTCGTAAATTTGATTAGCGTAAATCAGATTCTTGTATGATTTACCAAGTTTAGTGTGGAAGAAGGCGCTTACTGGCTCTGTAAGCAAATGGTCATCGGAACTTTGTTTACTACAAACGTCAGCCT
Organism: Semisulcospira habei; assembly: GCA_036245525.1. Taxonomy (NCBI): domain Eukaryota; kingdom Metazoa; phylum Mollusca; class Gastropoda; family Semisulcospiridae; genus Semisulcospira; species Semisulcospira habei. The sequence continues at coordinate 93,165,569 of BTPG01000007.1, read as the reverse complement.
GGTCAAGTGAAAACTTCTGGCCTACCGTGCGACTTGTGCGGTCCAGCAGTTGTGAATTTTAATGGTCGTTTTATCGGTGCTTGAAGAGATTTATAGAATCGCAGTACACCAATTCAGCCATTCTATCGAAAGCTACAGAAAGATGCTTATCGGCGGGGGGACAGGGTACACCACGGAGTGTGTCCGCGCGTGCGTGCATGTGTGTGCGAATCTCGACACGTCATGCATTGTGGGGGGGGGGGGGGGGGGGGGCGTGGGATACACCAGACAAAACCCCGATATGGACAGAGCGGTATTGTGAGTGTGTGTTTGAGTGTTTAGTGCATGCGCTCGTGCGTGAATGCGTGCGCGCGTGTTTGCGTGCTTGTGTTGTGTGATTCTCATCACGTCAGGTATTCTAGCCTTTTTCGTCGCAAATTCCGTCTCTCTCTCCCCCCCCCCCCCCCCCCCCCCCCCCCCGACCTTTCCCTTCAGTGTCATGCGTGTGTGCTGGTCTGTGATTTTGGACCTTACGGCCCTCGGCCGTAAGATAAACAAATCACACACGAACACACTATATCTAACCACATTTCGCTCACACTCACATCTGTACTGCATCATTTCGCTTCATAACCCTCAAACATGCCTTAATTGGATCATATCGATACGCGATGCTCCCTAACCCATTTCTTTTCCTCAGTTCGCTGGCTCGCCTCTCGGATGTCTCGCCACAAATCCATCTTGAATGAGGGGTTTCAATCACTGCCAAGTGAAGGCTCCCAGAAGCTTCCAGCAAAATCGATGCCTTCAGTCTCACCCGCACCGGTCCTTGCAAGTAGGACCTTCACTTTAAACACGCTGTATTAACGCACGAGAGAGTGTACGGTTCTGTGACAAAACTAGCCATGCGGACAAATAATACCTGACGCCTGTTTTGAAGTCTGAAACTTCTAAGAGAAATTCACGTTTCCTTAGTTTTATAAAGACACTCCATGATAGTTCAGTGTTATTCTGATACACACCTGCCTGAAATTAATTTGACTACGATAGTTCAAGGGTGATGCCAGAATAGCTTGGCACATGTGGCGACAAGCTATTCTGGAACCACCCTTGAAATGAAATGGTTGACCTATCTCCTAATCTGTAATTTTATACGGATGGGTTTAATACACGGTTCAGTAGAACTAGAAGTAATCCAAAACACTGAACTCTAAATACAGTAGTATGGGTTCTAAGACAAGGCGAGGTACTATGCGATAGAAATTCAACATTTAATAACCGTATACTAGTTTTTGCGTTGATATAGCGCGAAAACCGAAAGGAGATGCCGCCGCCTCCTTGCAGTGTTGAAGATTCCGTGTGCGGTAATTACGTTTCTCGTTCCTACTAAATCAATGTTAAAGAATTTCGATCCAATGGCACCGGCAGCAGATTTATATCCGTGTAAATGAAACACATGCAAGCAGATTTATATCTGTTTCAATGAAACACATGAACTATAGGTCCCCAAGAACAAATTTTGCGACGCCACAGACCTGAAAGTCGCTTTCAACTGTATTTAAATTCAGTTTTTGTTTTCCTACACAAAATTAATAAAACCTGGATAAATTTTCCACAGAGAGAGTATAACTAAGTGAAATACGTAGATCTATGTACGGCCCAATTAAAGCAATTCGTCTATTAGTTTTTCGGGGAACTTCGTCCACACCGATATTAACCCCTTCACTGCCAGCGGGCACAGATTGTGTTTTAGAAATCATTGAAAATCCAACGTAAAAGATTCCCAGCCGGTTTCAGGAAGAGGCACAGATCCTCATGAGCCCCCGCAAATGCGGGGGCTCATGAGAATCTACGCCTCTTACAGCTGGGTGGTGTTAAATTATTCTCAGCAGCCAGTGAACGCGTTCAGAAACAAACAACCCTTTTTAATTTAATGAACTCACCGTACCTGAGACGTCGCATTATTTACCTGGTCAGATCATGCCCCATCCCCCTCCTCTCAACCATGCAAATCGTCATCAATTCGACCCCACCCTGCCCCGCCTCCCCCCACCCCCAAAAAACAAACAAACAAACAAACAAACAAAAAAACACAAAAAGATCCATACGACTATCAACAATGAGTCTGGTGCTCCTTACACCTTTTCTGTGGCGGGGATAAGGGGGCGAATGGGGGTGGTGTGTTTCACCTACAAGTACAATGCACACAGTCACTCCTAAAACCATTAATAACTGAAAAGATAAAAGGGTCAGGCTGACCTGCTAGGCAAAGCGACATTCGACAGTCGAGTCTGCTTTGCTCTTTTTTCTTGTTGTTGTTTGTTGTTGAGATAACCCGAGCACGCACGACAGCTCAACGGTTTGCGCCTCTGAAAAGCGCAAAGCCAAAGAGGCGCAAACCCTAGAGCTACCACACCACGGTCGATCTGCACCCCGCGATACGCACACGCGTAATGCCTCGCAGAAGGCTGCACAATTTCAACCATCTGGCCTCAGACATGAGGAGGGCTGACAGAGCCAAAAATCGAAGCTGGATAAATGTTTGTTTTAACGCTACCCACCCGCTGATCGTGGCTTCATTCCCTTTGTGTGAACTCCGCACACCTCCCCTTTCTGAAAAGCAGAGACGTAAGGCGCTGGGACGATTCTAACGCTACAAGAGGCATGTATTCTCATGAGCCCCTGCATTTGCAGGGGCTCATGAGAATCCATGCCTTTTGGAGATGTAAAGAGACAGCAGAGTGGGCCGACCAGTGACACGCGATTCATTTGGCCGAAGAAAGGGACTTTTGCGTCTCAGTGAATTAAATGGAACGGTTATTACAGATCTGCGTCAAATGCATGCGACTGCCAACAGCCACTTTGGTGGGAGGCGGCAAAGTGAATTTAATGACACGACGAACACTTTTTTTGTGGTTTACAATCAGCACTGGTTTACATTTACAATCAGCACATAATATAAAGTAGTCAGCAGTGCATAGAGCGTATACGCGCCATGCAGCAGTGGCGCACATTTTAATATTTTTCATTATAGAGCCGGCCCAATGTCATTGGGGGCGGCGGTGTGTGTGTGTGTGTGTGTGGGGGGGGGGGCAAGGGGACGGGGGCTCTTTCTAGTGTACAAAGCATCAAACAACGGGGTGGGGTGGGGGAAGGCAAGGTGGCATTCACCACAGTAAACAAACGACGGGGTTGGCGGGATGGGGGATGGTGGTGGTGGCGATACTAAAATTACAGGAAACTCGAACGACAGGGGCGCAAGGGGGAGGGGGTTGTTTGGGGGGGGGGGGGGGGAATGAGGGTTGGGCGGGAGGGGGGACGAGATGCTCTGCCCCCGTCCCCTCCCTTTCACCCACAAACATTTTTTCTCCTCAGGGTCGTCCTGTTCCCCCATGTCACTTTTCAGGAGGGAACAAGTGGATTCGCGCTACATCCAATAAATGCCGAGTCAAAAACAATATCGCTCACATTTTAAAACAAGTCAGTCACACACTCTTCATGAGTCGAAGGAGATAGATGGACCACGATAACTCAAGGGTAGTGCCAGATTAGCTTTGTGCCAACAGGCGCCAAGCTAATCTGGCACGACCCTTGACGTAACGTTGGCGCCGAATAAAAGAATGACAGGCCAAGCCCTTTACTTAGCAGTAAAGACATTCGCACCGTAATCATCAAGTCTACTTTTATCCCGCAAATTCCTGAAAGTGGAAGGAGGACTGAGAGTAAGAAAAGAGAGAGAGAGAGAGAGAGAGAGAGAGAGAGAGAGAGAGAGAGAGAGAGAGAGAGAGAGAGAGAGAGAGAGAGAGAGAATGTGGTGTGTGTGCGTGCGCGCGCGCGCGTGCGTGTGATGTGTGTGTGTGCGCGTTTGTGTGCGAGAACGTTACACGCCGTTTTGGGCTTAACGTTTTCTGTCCAACCACGAAGGTGATTTAAAAAATGGGACACCGAAAAGGGTCTGAACAAATTTTGACCGCAGGTGGTTTCGAACCCACGACCTTTCGGACGAGAATCGAACGCACCACCATCTGAGCTCCCCAGCTCCCGGTGTGTGTGTGTGTGTGTGTGTGTGTGTGTGTGCGCGCGCGCGTGCATACGTGGGTGCGTGTTGGCGGAGGGTGTGGTTTAGGTGCGTCAGTGTCTCACAAGCATCAAATCACGTAGGGAGTAAAAACAATACAAACAAAGCGACAAGGAGTGAACGAGAGATACATACCTGTCAAGCACACTGCTAAATCCATTCTTTCCTTTGAGCTGCAGCGAAAACCAGCAGACGAGAACAGAAGAAAGAATCTCTCCAGTACCGGGGCAAACTTCTTTTCGCTGCTCAACTTTCAAGTGTGTGGGCAGCAGTCAGCGGGCAGTCAGCGTTTGCACAAACCAAAAACTGTTTTTCACACAACACAAAAGCACCTTTGGCGAAGAAAAAGTCACGACCCAGGGGCAAACACGTTTACGTTTGCGTCAGAAATCTGTCTCCTCTACTGGCCTTTTACTGAGGTCCGTTGGTGCGGGTTTGAGTCACCACTCGCATATTAGCGCACAAACGAAAAGTCACAGGCTGTCGCATATTAGCGCACAAACAAAAAGTCACAGGCTGTCGCATATTAGCGCACAAACTGACAGTCAACCCGACGGTTTCGTCCTGATGAGCAGAAACTGAGGTCAATTTTCGGCAAGAGGTATAGATTTTCATGACCCCCTGCAAGGTAGGGGCTCATGAAACTCTATGCCTCTTGCAGATGTCACGGCCTCGCACATTCGCACACAAACACACTTGCTGCAAAAACCTCCCTACAAAAGGTCGCCTTCAGTCTGGGCGCATCGTTTTTGGGAGGAAGCTGAACTTTAGCGCTTACACAAGAACGAACAGCAGCGAATTAGCAGTCGGACACCAAAGTTCAAGCCACACTGGTTGCCTCTCTGGCACACGGGTCGCTTGGAGACAACCAATGTGAGTTCAAGCCGGGCAGCTCAAATTCGTTGAACTGACGAGAACGGACACGTTGACTCAAGAACTCGCATACACTTTCCCAAGTTGGTGCTAAGGCAAAAAACGTCTCTTCAAATGATTCGCAACGACTTGACAAAAACAAGAAAGCGACTGATAAATCACAAATTCATTCTCTCAAGCTGGTGGTATTGGTAACATAAAACTGCCAAGTTTTCTTCAACCAACTGGCCAGCTACGACCTGACAAAACCCCAGCGGCGACACAGAAGTCAAACAATTTTTTTCACATGTTAGCGATAATATAACCAAAACTTTGTCTGGCGACGAATTAACTCATTCAGCACGACGGTCGTATTTCCCAAATTTTGGAGGCGTCATCTAATAACTATGTACGAGTTGCAGGAGATGGATCGACCATGATAATTCAAGGGCAGAGCCAGATGAGCTTGGCGCCGACAGGCGCCAAGCTAATCTGGCACTACCCTTGAATTATCATGGTCGACCCATCTCCTGCCGTAGTGCGTCAGGGCTGAATGGGTTAACAACAAACAAAAAAAAACAAAACAAAAAAAAAAAAAAAAAAAAAAAAAAAAAACCACCAGTGACACAGAAGTCGTACAAATACTTGTCAAGCTGGCGTAATCACGAGCGCTCTGGCGTTTCCGACTGATTTTGGCGCCTATCTGACAACCAAGCAAACTTTCTGAAGTTAGAAGTTGATAAGCAGCAAAGCCTCGGCAACAGCGGCTATCGAGGACCTGTCAGCTGTGTGACACATCTTCTCAAATACACCGTTAAAGCCAGTCCCTAGCGCATGCAGCCGCCGGTGGCTGTACAAGGTACCGGTGGCTACACGTTTACGCAAGGATGTTAACCCCTTCCACTGCCAATGGTAGCAAATTTCATTTGTGAAATCCGCATCCATCTAACGTCTACAAAACATGTCTAAGGAACATGGATGCGAAGTGGTGTCAGCAAGATTCACAGATCCTCATGAGCCCCCGCAGTTGCGGGGGCTCATGAGGATCTATGTCTCTTGCGGTTGGTTCGTGTTATGTTTTCGCGGCAGTGATGGGGTTAACCTGACCCAACACCACCTACATCACAAATCCTCGTATGAATTCTCCAAGTTGCCTCTCAAACCAACAACAAAGACAAATCGTGTCCAGTGTCATGCCCACCTCGCGATCTCAACAGATAACCTTTTCCAACCATAATTACACATTTCGACAACACAGAATTGATCTTAGCCAGCTGCACAACAAAACAATAACCCTACCCGGCCTGCATTCAGTAAACATGGCAATCCGCCACGACTCACCTTTTGGATGGTTTTTTTTCCCCCTGTTAACACTGAGCTGCATTGCCGAGAAAATCGGACCACGACCAAACTGCAAGAGGCATAGATACTCGTGAGCCCCCTCGCGGGGGCTCAAGAGGATTGATTGATTGTACATTGCTTAACGTCCCGACAGCAACAAGACTTTCTCAGGACGTGCCTGCACTGCTTGTGAAAAAAAACTAAACAGAACATTGAATGTATGTCGCCAGCCGGTCCAATACATTAAATAAACCTAACACATGGGGCCTAAATAAAGCTAAGACCATTTAGCAACACACATACAATATCAAGAGCTACACTACAGGCAGTACAGACAGTAGGGAGAGTTTTAAAAAGGCAAATACAAGTGAACGGACAAAGGGTAGACAGAAACACATGCCCCAGAATAGAGAGGAAAACCCACCCTGTTGGGCTGACCAGGGTGACCCTGGGAACTAAAAAGTAGTTAACCCCACCCAAGTCAGACCCGGGTGGGGAGGGGGCTCAAGAGGATCTATGCCTCTTGCTGAAACCACTTTGAATCTACGTCTCTGTGACGGATGGGGCAATCTGGCGTTGAACTAACGAGGATTTCAGAAACACAATATACGTTCACTGGGGGGCTTACAACACAGCCACAGCCCTAAATCGCCGCAACTTGTACAGATCTGTCGAGATTCGTTCCTGAGAACCTTATCCAGCTTCATCCAACTGATCTTAACCATTTAGGAGTCGGTAGCGATTTTGGTCGAGATCAGTGATTCCAGCAGGAATCACCTCGCCCACTGAAAACCGCTAGCGACACCCAAAGGGTTAACAATAACTACGTGCCGTCAATACGCCCGATTCTTACCAACTACGAAGGCGGTAAATGCATCGTAACACAAAACCCCTAATAAGCCTGGGGTTTGGTACGCCGTGGTAGCTGTGACACACCTTCCGCGGGTTTCCGGTCTTCTCGAAGTCGCGGTCGAAACGGAAACATCCTTCGTCTAGCACGCGCACCCCCCATCGATTGAGGGTCGCTGTTGAAATACTAGGAGTGCAGAAGCAGCCACGCAAAGGCTGGTCCCATTTCAAGTTGTCTTACAAGCTCCCTACTACGGTTTCTGTCGGTCTTTCGATGTGCATACCGCAGTTACTGGGAACTCACACTGGTTGCCTCCCTCGATGCGCTACCGCTTGACAGTGAACTACTACGCCCCTCTTACACACCCACCCACTAAAATTTCCGTCTCACATGACCAGCTTCCTTATATATTAATATATCTCCATCGATGAGACCTGAACACTGACCTAGCCGCAGCAACCAGAAATAGCCGCTAACGGATTCCCGCAGTCACGCGAAATGTAGTTGTCCAGCACAAAAAAAACGTAAAGCTCATGAACCCATCTTCCTTGTGACTGTAATCGATTACTGTCGAACAAGCGTTGGAGTAAGGCAAAATCGGGCCTAACTTCCAAGCTGGTCGTCTCACAAGGTTCTTCTCTAAACACAGACATCGATTTAGAAGCAGAACGCTCGCCACAGATGTGGTTAGACCACAGACAGGCGTCCGACTGGGAATAAATCGTTTGAGAGCGGTCACACCTGCGTCACCGATTCACTTTAACCCATTACATCCTGAAGCTGAATTTTAAAAAGAAATTGCTTATTTTCCTGTGAAGGCTACATTACAGAATAGGAGACAGATCAACCAATTCAGTTCAAGAGTGGTGCCAGAATAGCTTGGCGCCTCGGGCGCCAAGATATTCTGCCACCATCCTTGAACTATCAGTCAAACTAATTTCAAGCAGTTGTGTATCAGGATGAAATGGATTAAACTAGACGAAAAGAGCGGTCACAAATCACGTCATAAAAACCCCACTGTCAATCTGTCTAAAACCGGTGATAGAGGTCATACCTTGCACCCTCAACATTCCCAGATGAGAGCGGTCATAGCAGTCTTGCATCCTCAAAACTCCAGAGCGAATGACAGATGTGTTGAGGGTGCGAGTTATGACTGCTCTCAAGAGATTAATTTCACCGCGGAACGCCGCACGGATGGTTGGAGAAACCATTTTATGACTTAAGAAAAGGCGGGAAGCCGAGCTACGCAGACAAGGCAGAGACTGGGATTTCAGACATTTTATTTCCTATCCACACCTTGCCATAAGCCCTTTCACATTCCGTCCGAAACATGTGGAGTCAGATCCTCGTGAGCCACTTTAAAGTCTACTGAAGGCATCAGCTTGAACTTAGGAGGAGGTGTCTATGAAGACATCATAGACAAAAAAGGCGGCACTGATGCAGATGTCAGAGCACGAATCGGTAAAGCCAGAGCAGCCTTTCTCCAGTTGAAAAAAGTGTGGAGTTCCAGAGAGCTGTCACAACACACCAAAGTCCGGATTTTCAACTCCAATGTAAAAGCAGTTCTCCTATATGGAGCAGAGACATGGAGATTGACAAAAACCACAGTCAACAGAGTACAGACCTTCATGAACAGTTGCCTTAGAAGAATTTTGAAAATCCACTGGCCAGAGAAGATCAGCAACGTCAGACTCTGGGAGAGAACAGAGCAGATAACAGCAGAGAATGAAATTGGGCGAAGAAGATGGGGATGGATCGGTCACAGTCTGAGAAAGCCAGCTTCCAGTATCACTAGGCAGGCATTGTCATGGAACCCCCAGGGAAAGAGGAAAAGAGGTAGGCCGAGAAACTCCTGGCGTCGAGACCTCCAAGCAGACATCAAGAGACTGGGAACCACCTGGAGTAGAATCGAAGGAGAAGCACAGGACAGGAGTTGCTGGAGGTCTCTCGTCGACGGCCTATACCCGGGTAAGTAAGTAAGTCTATGAAGACAGCGTACCAGCAGGGGAAGGTATCGGACGTTCAAGCTAGCTGGACTGGTTGTCGTTCGAAATGGCCGTGCAAATCCGCCCACAATTCTTCGTCCAGCCTCTTGCGCAAATGCGGGGGGGGGGGGGGGGGGGGGGGGGTCATGCGGATCTTTACCTCTTGTAGTTGTGGGTGGTATTCAATTTTTGCTCGGCATCGAACGGGTAATCCGTGAGGGATTGGTCCAGCGTGACTGTTACGTAGCACATCTGTCACAACCGGTGGTCACTACTTGATGATGTAGAACATCTAGCTGCTGGTATCGATAAGTGAGCCAGCAATTTGATGACCCACTCCATATGTGACAAACACAGCCATAAACGAGACCAATATCTGACAATGGTTGAAGGGACGCCCTTCAACCTGTAGATCTATGTATCACTGACACCAATGGGTGGCCAAATCTATTTATTTCTTGCTTCAATGAGAGTTTAGATAAGCATACATTGTAGTCCATTTCCGTCTGTATGTCTAATTCGAAAATTCAGTAAACCGTGTTGTACTTGTCCTTTCCAAGCGCGTTCTAGTCTTTGTTGGGAATTTCTTTCAAATTTTAAACACTTTATTTCGTGAACGCACGCTGACACTCTCGCAAGTGTGAAAATGAAGCCAGTAAGAGGCACAGATCCTCATGAGCCCCCGCAAGGATCGATGCCTACTGCGAGTGGCCTCGGTAGATGATAATCCATCACTAGTCCAATTTCAATCGAAACATCCCAAGCTAAAGATGACACCAAGTTCGTGACCGTGCCCACGCATCCCAATTTATACTGATCTGTATTTATATCTATACATCTGTAGAGGACTGAACTTCGACAAAGAGGACTGAACTTCGACGAAACGCCACGAGCATTCTGCTATAGGGTGGATATATATATTTTTTATTAACTCATTCGGCCCAGCGCACGTATTTCCCAAATTTTAGAGGCGTCATCTAACGACTATGCACCTGTTGCAGTAGATAGATCGATCATGATAATTCAGGGGCAGTGCCAGATTAGCCTGGCGCCTGTCGGCGCCAAGCTAATCTGGCACTACCCTTGAATTATCATGGTCTACCCATCTCCTGCTGTAGTGGGTCAGGGCTGAATGGGCTCCATCATTGGTCCTGACAAAAATGACAGGCGCGCTCTATTTAGTAAAAAGCATGGCTGCAGTGCACTGAATTGATCAATGTTCAGGTCGTGTCCCACTGGCAACAGCTGTCCGTCTACCATAAACCGCCATTAAGGTCGTCCATTATTATTCTGGTGCCATGAACGCTAAATCCCGAATTAACGCATTACATCCTGAGGCTGATTTTGTAAAATGTGCTTGTTCTATGGAGGCAACATTAGAGATTAGGAGACAGATCGACCATTTTAGTTCAAATGTGGTGCTAGAATAGCTCGGCGCCTGAGGCGCGAAGCTGTTCTGGCACCACCTTTGAACTATCGGTCAAGTTTATTTCAGGCAATGAGTGTATCAGGATGAAAAGGGTTAATCAATCATCATCATCAAACGTCCCTTGCAAAAGATCACAGGAAGACCGTGACCACACCTCCCTATTTGGACTCACAACTTCAGGCAATTGGACGGTCGTAAAATATCCGGAAAATACCCGTGAACAGTCATTGATTGAATTCTGACGCATGCCGCCTGCATGCACATCAAAATATATGTGCTTAACTGACAAACAAATATGCGTTTGTTACCGATGACGTTTCTTGCAGATGATTGGGGAAGAACGCGTGGACTCAAAAAGCGGGGACTGTCACATGCCGTTACCGTACATGTATTTATTATAGATACCGAGGAGCAAAAGTAATGCGACTTTTTTGGAATGATTGGAAACACTTTTTATGGGAATCATCGGAAACACTTTGTTTCCGATGATTCCAAAAATGTCGCATTTCTTTTGCTCCTCATACGCATATAGCAGATGCGTTTCAGTTGATGCGCACAACGTTTCCTGTAATTAAAGTCTAAACTTCGGGAGACGCATTTAATACTCCTCAACTAAGAGACAAACGTCATGAACTCGTGACCAACAAGCACATATTTTCCCGTCTCGTCCTTCCCTCCATTTCTGTCGTCTGTGTGTTTTACGTTGTCTTCTCGACGCGGCTTTCGACCTCGTCAGCATATTTCCGCACAGCTTGTGATAGAACCGTCTGTACCAGCAGACGGCAGTCACACGACCCACGCTATAACCCCCTGACTGCCGAGAAAAACTGCACATGATCAAACTGCAAGAGGCATAGATCCTCATGAGCCCCCGCATTTGCGGGGGCTCATGAGGATCTATGCCTCTTGCTGACACTACTATGCATCCATGTTCCTTTGATGGCGGGGGATCTTTGAAGCTGAAGTTACATTGATTTCAAAAACACAGTCTGCGTTCAGTCACAGGTTTAAAAACTATATAAGAAGCACAAACATGAACACAAACAAAACAGTGAGTATAGGCCATGCTCTACATTTTGTATATATATATTAGTGATGTTTAGAGTTCCCAAACTGGACCTGAACGGATGAAATGTACTCTCGCCTAATCCTGAAACTGGAGCGTTTGACTAACGCCCGCCCCGCGCACGTATCCGCTGCAACACAGAGCGTACTTAGTACACGGTATCAACACAAAAACAAATGCAAGTTTCTAAGACAAAACTAGCCAAGCGGGAAAAAACAACTGACGCTTATTTCAATTTTGATACTCGTTGAATAGCATGCGAACGTTCCTTTTATGAGGACACTCAATGATAGTCCAGAACCATAATGAACAGTTCTTCAAACTACTGAACTCTAAAACGAGTGGTGTCCAGTCCTAAGAAACTCCGATGTACGGTACTCGTAGAAATTTCAAATTTATACGAGTACAGTACATAGTTTCTAAGGACCGCTACCATCCAACAACTGTTCATTATGGTTCTGGAATATCGCTTGATGTCTTCATAAAAGGCAGGCTGAAACGACATTCAACAGGGTCTCAGTTTAAAACAAGCGTCAGTTATTGTTTCTTGTCTAAGATTGATTGATTGATTGTACATTGCTTAACGTCCCGACAGCAACAAGGCTTTCTCAGGACGTGCCTGCACTGCTTGTGAAAAAAAAAAAAAAAAAAAAAAAAAAACAGAACATTGAATGTATGTCGCCAGCCGGTCAAATACGTTAAATAAACCTAACACATGGGGCTAAATAAAGCTAAGACCATTTAGCAACACACATCCAATATCAAGAGCTACAGGCAGTGCAGACAGTAGGGAGAGTTTTTAAAAGGCAAATACAGGTGAATGGGCAAAGGGTAGACAGAAACACATGCCCCAGAATAGAGAGAAAAACCCACCCTGTGGGGCTGACCAGGGTGACCCTGGGAACTAAAAAATACCTAACCCCACCCAAGTCCCCCAGGGCAGACCCGGGTGGGGGGTTTCTTGTCTAAGAATCGTCCATAAGTTTTAGCATTATAATAGTTAAGACGTGCCTACACTATAGCGGAGACGTGCCTACACTATAGCGGCGCACCTTGCTTGCAGGACTAAGCTCGCAATTGCAACATCTATCCACCAATTTACTCCAATATGGTCCGGCAGTCCTTATCACACGAATGGTTGATAGTGCATCCCTACTAACGGCGTGACTATTAAAAATGACGTCCATTCTGTAGAACCTCTGGCTGCTGGTAGAAACTGTTGGCACTTGTACCGTGAAATCGCCAAACAGCATGCAGCGCAGCAGACTCCCACTGACCTGCTACGGGGTTACTGTGTCCACACCGCCTCGCGAGGAGAAACACTGTGCCTTAGCCGATTTGCGGCACTCGGTATCCAACACGCTAAGGGAAAAAAAGTTGGCCGGACTGAAAAAATTAAATCCGGCGTACAAAGAAAAGATCCTCATGGATCAGACCAACGTGCTGGATTAAAAAAAAAAAAGGCCTCAAAACCAAAAGTGTTTTAAAACCTTTACTGTTGGAAAAACGTGAGCATCACCCAACTCCAAGAGGCAAAGATGCGGGGGCTCATGAGGTTATTTGCCTCTTGCCGACCCTGTCGACATCCGTGTTTCCTGGACTGATGGAATAAATTATTCAGTGCTGAATTTGCCCTGCCTTCAATGATATAATTTTGTGTCCACTGGCAGTGAATGGGTTAAATCTGTGTTCAACAGAACGAAAGGACGCTGTTTCCGTCTGGCCTATCCCTGTCCTGGCAAGGTCGTCGAAATATAATGCTGAGCTAGATGAGATGAGGTAACTTCGGTAGAGACTCGACCCATCACCCCTCATGACCGTACAACATTTGAACGCCAAAAAAGGCACAAAAGCGTAGTCCCATCCCATCCATTTGCAAGAGCACGAGCCCCCGCAACTGCGGGGGCTCATGAGGACCTGTGCCTCTTGCTGTATCAGCTTACACCAGCGATCCTCTCATGCAATGGCAAATTAATACGTCTACGCTACTCAGAGGAAGAAGGGAAACCTAAACCCACTAAGGTTGTCACAAACTGAGAGTGAAACGCAACAAGTAACCAAAGATCCTACATAGAATTACTATTTAGATTGATTATACATTGCTTAACGTCCCGACAGCAACAAGACTTTCTCAGGACGTGCCTGCACTGCTTGTGAAAAAAAAACCCTAAACATAGCATTGAATGTATGTCGCCAGCCGGTCCAATACATTAAATAAACCTAACACATGGGGCCTAAATAAAGCTAAGACCATTTAGCAACACACATCCAATATCAAGAGCTACAGGCAGTGCAGACAGTAGGGAGAGTTTTTTAAAGGCAAATACAGGTGAATGGACAAAGGGTAGACAGAAACACATGCCCCAGAATAGAGAGGAAAACCCACCCTGTGGGGCTGACCAGGGTGACCCTGGGAACTAAAAAGTAGTCAACCCCACCCAAGTCCCCCAGGGCAGACCCGGGTGGGGTATTACTATTTAGGATCTTTGAAGTAACTTACTTTCTCCACTCAGTGCTTCAGCTTACCTTTCCATCTGCAAGAGGTATAGATTCGCATAGGCCCCCTGCAGGTGCAGGGGCTTACGAGAATTTATGCTTCTTGCTGCCAAAAATTGCCCACGACTGCATCCTCTGATTGAGGTGCTGATCCCCGCCCGACTGCGACCGCATTAGGGCCATGACAGGCTCAAAACCAAATAAACCAGGGAAAAGCCAGTCGTCGTGCGACTTAGACGATACCTGAGAATACTACCTGAGAACTGTACAAATCAACCCTATCCCACCTTCACAATTACCCGTTTCACTTCCACAGCCAAGTGACTAAAAACACTATTTGAAAACTGTATAAATTAACCTTATCCCACCTTCACAATTATCCGTTTCACTTCCACAGCCAAGTGACTAACACTGTTCATTCGTATGTAAATTACAGTGAAATGTAATGTCGGTCCAGCGGATCTACAATACATTCACATTGTTCGTTCCGAAGTTTACTACAAGCGAAGTAACTTTTGTAGAAAGAATGCTGTCTGGACTTCTGAAAAAAGTTTTGTTATAGCCGACCTTTGTTTCACGCTACCGTGTTATAAGCGAAGTACACGGTTATGTTCAAGTAATGGAGGGGTGGGGGTGGGGTGGGGGTGGTGAGGGGGGAAATCGACTGAGGTAGCGAGGGTAACATCTGATTCGCTTGATAACCGACAAGATGGATTGGCCGCGTTATTTACCCTGAAAGTGCCAAGCTGCTCAGACACAGTATTCACGATATCATTTCCGAGTTACATCCGATCAGTTGGCCCTGGATAAGAAACAGTCACACATTCTACAACTGTGTACCTTTTACGTGGGAATGTAATTTAATCACTAAAATTATATATAAGCGGTTGACTTCAGTTATTTGTGTCCGCTAGAAGTCAATTTTGAACATCCTGTACAATAAACTACAATTAAATCCCCGCATATAAATGCAAGTGGTATTGATTCTAGTGAGCCCCTGCGACAGCAGGGTCTCATGAGAATCTATGCCTCTTGTTTTTACGAAGTACCTCGCAGGTACCTCGTCATTTACCCCTATGCGCCTATGGCGGAGAAAGTCCTCTGAATTGAGCCTACAGCCACGGCAGAGCAGGCAATTACCCGAGTTTAGGCACAACTGCTGTGAGTGACAGGCATGCTCCAAATAATTGACAAAAACTGGTCGTCTCGCAGGATTCTCACGCATCCGTCAAACTACCAGCGGTTCAAGTAACACATGGAGTACCGGGGATACGTGTAACATACGGAGATCTGTAACCTTGGGACGTTTGAACGTCGCACGCGGACACGTGCTGAGACAGGTGTAAGGCTTTTCGACGTCGACGTCTTAACATTGGAGCAAGATCACTATTACCGAGTCACGCACACTGGTTGTCTCTCTCCCTTCGCTACCGCTGAACCGTTGGTACGGAAACGAGAGAGACAACCAGTGTGGTACTAAGCAGTCGGTCGAAATAACGCAACAGCATAGAAAAGAAGTATCCACTTCTATCCTACCAAGACGCATCATGTGGTCAATGCCCTTTAACAGAAAAACACAAAGTTGTCCACAGACGCAACAACGTACGGTTTGGCCTATAGCCGTATTGTCCACAACCACAGATAACAAACACACGTGTGAAGTAGTTCCATCAAAGTAATACTATGCAGTCTTTAGTTTGATCCGATCTGAAGTTATCAGGAATACACACAAATATAAATCCGTACACTATGCCGCGCTTGTACACTGACGAGCAAAAGAAACAGTGTTTCCGATTATTCCAATGATGTCGCATTTCGTTTGCTCGTCAGTATGTAACTTCACACTCTTGGCAAAAGCGTAGGCCAATCAGCGCACGGTTTTCGTGATTATCTCATCGTCTTTGTCACATATTACGCACAATTACGGCACATGCGACAGCCATCAGTCAACTTCATAATTGTGTTTCACTTTTCCCCAGTGTGATGTATCACTTCTTCCTTCTCCCTGTCCAACTCAGCGCTGTTAGCAGTAGCGCGCCGAAATGAACAGACTGTGATGTGATGTACAGATGGTGTTCCTGGGATGGTGAATGTCAGCGTGATCCAATCTTATGTGCACACGTCCACCATCGCGGACTGAACACCCAGCCGCCACCTCCAAGAAAGGCATACAGGTGTAAATGAACCAGTAAGCCGAGAAATAAATCAGATGCTTACTAATGCACTTGCAGTCAGATATGTGCCATTTTCTGATGATTCCAAGTTTGTATTCTCAGGTGACTGTGTGCGAAAGTTAACATAGAGAAAGAGGCATAGATCCTCATGAGGCTCCGCATTCATGCGGGGGCTCATGAGGATCTATGCCTCTTGCAGTTGACTGGCGTTCCCTGGACTTTCTCCGGACATTCCAACGGCTCAGGCTGTAGCATCCTGTTCTTTCGGCGTCAGCAATGGTGTCCAAGCTTCGCATTTAGTTACGCCTCTTTCCCCTCCAGCAACAACTGTGAATGATGTATCATCCCAAACAGCTTTAGTACAATCCTTAATCAAGTTACGGTCCACCTTGCATTCGTTTCCAGCGCCAAAAGCTAGCATCAAAAGCTGATCACCGCTATGAAGCACCAGAAGACGTTAAAAAAATACTAGTGAGCCCTTTTATCACACAGTCAACACATTAGCCGAGATCCATCCAAGCCCATCACAGAGGAGATGCCTGTGTCGGCTGGAGTACCCGCCGATGATGAAAGCCGACCGCCCACACAAACAACAAACCATGCGGCAATCAACAAACAGCCATGCGGCAATCGCTAACCCCGATCATGGGGTCGCGGTCTTATCACGCGCCTTATCGCCCAAGATAAATCGTGTACGGTATCCCTTCTGCATTGCTCCCCAACACTGTCACTCCGAGACGG
Organism: Semisulcospira habei; assembly: GCA_036245525.1. NCBI lineage: Eukaryota > Metazoa > Mollusca > Gastropoda > Semisulcospiridae > Semisulcospira > Semisulcospira habei. The sequence goes on along the minus strand of BTPG01000007.1, from coordinate 93,148,578 downwards.
AACAACACTGTACACAGAGGAATGGTAATTAACCCTTTGACTCTCACAACTAAATGACGTCCATTCTGTAGAACAGAAGTCTAGTTTTCGGAGTCAAAATTTATAACAAAGCTGCAGCCAAAATGCCAGTCCGACGGCTGGTTATCAAACGTTTACCTTTAAAGACACTACAGCAAGGGACGGATAAGCCACGACAGTTCAAGGGTAGTGCAACATTAGCTTGGCGCCTTGAAAGGCGCTAAGTTAATCTAGCACTATCCTTGAACTCTCATCGCCGATCAATCTCTCTAACAGGCAAGTACATTCACCTCCAAATTACACCACACTTCTGGCTCGCCAATGATATACAAGGGCAGTGCCAGATTTGGGTGGCGCCTGGAAATGGGGCAAGTTATTCTGGCACTACCATTTTTTTTTTTTTTTTAACCACGGTTGATCAGTCACCCACAGCTGGTACGCAGGCACCTCTCAAAGATGGAGTTTAAAAAATTCATCATGAGGTGCAATGTGCCAAGATGGTAGCATCGATACCAAGCCTAACTTTAAACCGAAGGCAAAAGATTGTATAAAATTCTCGCTCTTCACAAACATGGACTTACAATCTTTTGCGCTTGCTGGGCAGGAGGTACGTCATCCCGCCATGGAAAAGACATTAAGAATGGTACAAAAGACGTCCAAGCAAACCTGAACCCAAAATCCATGTGCAATCCGACTGCAAAGCCTGCGTCAAAACCATTGCGCCAAAACCAATGCCAGAACAACCACTCTTCACTCCAGCTCTGATCGTTTCATATCAGAATGAAGCACATTTTGCACAATGATTAGCACACAAAGCGACGGACTGACTGAATGGCGGAACCCTCCGCGCCGAGCCAAATTATGACATCTGGGGCCAGTTATGAGCGAGCTTAGTCCTGCGCCAGCCATCTTGCTTAGTGGCTGGCGCAGGATAAATTGATTGATTGATTGTACATTGCTTAACGTCCCGACAGCAACAAGGCTTTCTCAGGACGTGCCCGCACTGCTTGTGAAAAAAAAAACTAAACAGAAAATTGAATGTATGTCGCCAGCCGGTCAAATACGTTAAATAAACCTACAACATGGGGCCTAAATAAAGCTAAGACCATTTAGCAACACACATCCAATATCAAGAGCTACAGGCAGCGCAGACAGTAGGGAGAGTTTTAAAATGGCAAATACAGGTGAATGGACAAAGGGTAGACAGAAACACATGCCCCAGAATAGAGAGAAAAACCCACCCTGTGGGGCTGACCAGGGTGACCCTGGGAACTAAAAAATGCCTAACCCCACCCAAGTCCCCCAGGGCAGACCCGGGTGGGGTTGGCGCAGGATAAAGCCACTCATGCACCTGACCTAGGTCCACACATTATTACATGAGGAATATATCCTCATGAGCACCCGCAAGCTGCGGAGGTTTAGGCGGCGGCCTGCACCCTGACAGCATCATCACTGATCAGTCATTGACAGTTCCATTTACTGCCGGTTTTTTTGCATGAGCAGACAAAACAAAATCTGCTGTCTGGCCGGTTTCGATGACTCAACCTGCACCCGGCGTCTGTCTGCTGCGGTGATTGTCTCCTGGAAACGGGGTCGGTGACTGTAACCCTCCCCCCCCCCCACCCCACCGACCCACATACCCCGTATCGCTGACGCAGTGCAGGACAATTGGCACGTGCACAAAACTATGTCCATGTCCTAGGTTTCAAGTCAGCTGACCGTCCTGTATGAGGCCGCTTGCTGGTGTTTCAGCAATCTGCGGAATACCGTTTCCGCTTATGGTATCTATCGACCACTCAGTTTAACATAACAGGTATTATATGCACCATCCACAATCTTTCTTAGAACCATGAAAACAAATCTGCCCAAAATAATGGTATTTTGCTTATGCTGGGTAACTCAATCATCAGGTACTGAAGTTCTATCAATAAGATAATTCTCGAGTCTCATCTCTAGACAGCAGCCGAAATCTTCTCTAGACAGAAGCCGAAAGAAACCAAACACAAAGTCTTCGGTCATCTCTGAACAGATGTACCCGTATAGCGAACAAGAAAATGTGCGTTCCTCTCCACAGAAGCGGCAGATAGGCAAGAAGTATCACTCGATCACTGTTAATTCAAAGACGACATCATAATCAAACAGAACTGAAAGTACGGCTCGACCTGATTCTTCATCAGTTCAGGGCAATTCTTTCTCTATCACTTCAGCTGCAGGGGCTCGAGAATATGTACCTCTACCTACCAATAGGTCACTGTAGATTCAGAATCCATGCGCAATGTCGGTAGTTACAAACACGTACTACTAGCTGGACCAGAACTGACGAAGAAACCAACGAAGTCGAGGAACCGCATTCTCGTTGGACTAAAAGCTACATCTGCGCACGTGAAAGAGGCAACGACACTCCCCTCTGTCGCAGTTTCACTTTCAGCGCCAACTGCTGGAATATGATAAACGTGATGAATGACGCCTGATCAGCGAAACCAACCCCCAGGCTGCCTTACATTTTCACAACTGATTAATTTACATCCATTTCCATCGAGTCAGTGAGTGCTCTGCTAAATACGATTAAACCGCCCGAGCCATTGGCCGAAGAAACGAAAGGGATGCAAGATTCAGTGTACTAGCCTAGTAGCAACACTATTTGTACTACACAAATCACCGCACCAAGCACCGAGAGACTAATTCATTGTACTCACTGAGTAACTCCCACAAGATTATTACCGCATGCTGAGCCGAGCAAAGCCTCCCCTCCCACATACCTCCATTTGCAAGAGGAATAGAGCCTCATAAGCCCTGCAACGCAGGCGAGGATCTATGCCACTTGCTAAGCAACAGATCTAGTAGCTCTTTTACCCCCTCAGACTGTGGGAGTCGGATGATTTCACGCGTCGATGCAAGACCGGACCGACAGCTGAAACTTGCGAGGCATTTCCCATCGACAGGTCATACGCCATCAGCGAGACTCCACCAAAGAGGCACAGATTCTCATGAGCTCCTGCAGTGGCAGGGGCTCATGAAAATGCATGCCTCTTCGCAGAGGCCCAATTTACGTTCGTCTCCAAGCAGGTCGGGGCTTCAGCCTGTGACTGCCTACTGAAAACGGACAAAGAGGGGCCAAACAATGACTAACTTGTCACCCCTGAAAATGTCCCTGTCACAAAGCCTAACCCTTCTCATCTCCAGAGAAACGGGCCGTGAGCTGGAAGTGCTACATACGCTTTTAACAAGGACTGGTCCTCACTCCCGACCAAGCTAGTAAATTATTTTGCATTTAGTAAATTTCAGAAACCCATTACACCCTGACGCTGATTAAAAAAAAAGAAGAGAAGCTTATTGTCCTATAAAGGCTACATTACAGGTTAGGGAGATAGATCAACCGCGTTAGTTCAAGTGTGGTGCCAGAATAGCTGGCGCCTATTATGGCACAACCCTTGAACTTTCATAGTCAAATTTATTTCAAGCAATGGGCGTATCAGAATGAAAAGGGACAAACAACAACTACTTTAACTTAACGTTCCCTGGCGTTTTGTCATATCTCAAGTTTACCACGACAGCAAAGCAAAGCTGCAGGTTAGTTGTATAACAAGGTCTGGTACCTGAAGATAAGGCCCAAAGCTAATTAGGCACTGGAACCATGAACAATAAAGTCCAAGAATAATACCCAAACACAAACTCACTATAAAGTGACCTGATCCAGTCAATAAAGGGTTAACAGCTCACAATACCGCCTATACACATTTTCCCGGACTGTCTTAAAAATAATCACAAAAAGACCACTTTTACTAATGAAGCTTGAATGCCGTAAAATGAAAGACCTTTCTACTCTTCTACTTTGTGCTAGCAGAGTTCCCTGGACTTCCCTTGAGGTGAGCCTGGGGCCATAGAAAACCTGTTACGTGTGCACAAGGATTGTGGAAAAAAAAAGAAGAAAAAAAAAAAAAAAAGAAGCAGAAAAGTCTGCGTTGAGGTTAGAAAACATTGAGAACCAGTTTATCCCCTTCCCTGCCAACGTACGTGTTATTTCTGAAATCTGTGTTCACCGAATCATTGACCAAAAGTCCAACGAAAATGGGCACAGCGTGGTCTCAGCAAGAGGCAAGATCCTCGAGCCCCCTCAGTCGCGGGGACTCATCAGGCTCTATGACTCTTGCACTAAGATCGCGTGCACGTTTTCTCGGCTGCGAAGGGGTTAATTTTAGCAATCAAACTCCGACCTGTAGCAGATAAAAAAGCACGGGAAAGAATTATGCATCAGCTGATGCACAGTTCTCTCCCTTACCAGTGCTTTTTAGTACAGGTCTTAAAACTTGTCATGTTTCGGGATATGGACTGACCACAAACGGTATTGTAAGAAGCGCTGGAAGTTAAACAATGGATAGGCCAAAGTCCAGCTGCAGTTTTAATTATTTTTTTCAGTCACATGAGTTCCCAAGGGAAGCTAGCATTGTCACCGATTTCACAGATTTTCACTTCGCACTGTCATTTCACATGAATGATTTGGTCATATGTACGCATCCCTGATGAGTTGATAACAGCTGGAGCCCATTTTGTCAGAAAGAGGCGTAGATTCGTGCTCCGTAAAAACGTCTTGGTTATTTCGTGAAACGTAAAAAGTATGTTGCAACTCATTACTTTCTAGTCAGAGGTCTTGACCCCCCCCCCCCCCCCCCACACACACACACACACACACACCCACCCCCCCTCCTCCCGCCGGTTGTTACTGATTTCAGCCGGTGAAAAGGAGTCTCTCTCCATCGTTAAATGGAACTGAATACCATTTATGGGGACTCGTCAGTCGCAAAATAAATCGTCGTGAATCCTTGATGGTACCCTCCTCCCCCCCCCCCCCCTCCTCTCCATTCATCTATGTCGCCTCAGTGCTCATGAGGTGTGGGGTTGGCAGCGGCGAGGGCTCCAGCCTGCCTGCATGTGCCTCTTTATTGTACGCTCGCATGTGCTTTTGGAAAGCTGAAAGCCGTAAGGTCCCAAATCACAAACCAGCGCGCACCATGATAACGTTATTGTTAGTTTTGTGTGACTATTTTACTCTTTTGTCTGATGTCTCGCTCTTTCTTCTTCTCAACCAAGGAATGCAAGACAGGCTTTCGGCAGACAATAAAACTGACGTCACTTTGTGGCACGCTGAGCATAACATTATCCTGATGTCATTCCGTTCCAGCAGAAAAAGAGAGTTTTAAAGATATAATAAATTCTATTCAACTTTCACGTCTAGGGCCAGCTGATTGCTTAAGTTAAAGCGAGGTGCTAGATTTGACTACACATAGCTCTCGCCAAGTGCCCGATCAGACAAATCCAAAGAAATGGGACGAGTCGTCATTAGCAGACGACTCTACAACGAGACAGCCAATCGTCTCTGAATGTGAAAGGGAAAATGAAAGTCGAAGACTCACGCAATGCTCTCAGTATCTTAACCCCTTCACTGCCAACGATCGCAGACTGTTTCTAAAATCGTGCCTGATTCAGTCGTCCAACCAACATGGATGAAAGGTGCGGTCAGCAAGAGACACAGATCCTCATGAGCCCCCGTATTTGCGGGAGCTCATGAGGATCTATGTCTCTTGCAGTCGGATCGTGTTCTCTATCAGTAATCAAATAATTTGCACAACAGCGGCTAAAGATCACATGCGCAGCACCTTTCCTGACGCAATGCCAGACGCTATCTCCGGGCCATCTAGAATCCAACACCCGTGCCAGAAATCCCCAGAACGCCGCTGCTGCCTAATTATCCCTCTGCAGGAGCAAATCAGTTCCGACCGAGTCCAAAGGAACATCTGGAGGCCAATAGTCAATACATGTATCTACGCCCCAAATCTGAAGTGTCGTCGATTACGTATACATTCTGCACATGCTGCGACAACCACAAAGCACACTGCTAGGTTCAGGCCGAATGCGGGGGTAGATCACATGCTCTAGGAATTAGCTAGTAGCCATGAGGACTACTGTACCATCCAAGTGAAATCTGGCAGCACCCGGGTTTTTGTTTTGTTTTTTAGCCAAAAGTATTTTGTGTGTGAACTCACACTGAAATTTACCATTTAACTGAGCTCCCAGAAACATGACTTTGCCTCGCTCGACAAAAAATTGCCTCGCGTCTGGCGACGGGCGATTGGTTTTGATCCTCCATGCAAATTTCACTCGCATTTGGCTTTCGGTAGCGATTTTTGTCGCGATGATTCTTGTAGGAATCATCGCGACAAAAACCGCTACCGACAAAAGGTTAACAGTCTCAGAGATTCTCACTAATGATACATGTACGGCGCTTCCGTTTTTGTAAGTGTCGGTATGCCGAACACTTGAAGACCAAAACTCACGCACAAAATCGACTAAGCCCAGCTTGTATACTTACGTGTGTGCTGCTCTGTGATTTTGGATCTTACGGCCACTGGCCGTTAGGCACAAAATAGCAGACCAGGACACACACACACACATACTAAGCCTCTTCACTCTGGCTGTGCCCACGCCTCATGCCGTAAGGTTAACAAATTACGAGCCTGCACACCCATAAACTAAAAGCCCCCCTTTTCTTTTAACCATGGCTATTTCGAGGGCTATCCACACATCGCATAAATGAATAAGGGAAACCAGTGAATATTCATGCAGGCTCACAAATCCGGAAGGTTACCACGAAGTACGTTTTGATTCACCGCACATGTGGGAAGCCTCTGAATAACGCTGCTCCAAAGCACACCTGGAATCTAACATTCGTTCCTGAAAATCACACGTCGGATGATACTCTAGCACAGTGTTGTGAGTCGTCAGCGTAGAGGTGGTGGTGTATGTGGTGAGACTGGATGAACGACGACAAAACGGAAGCCATGCTGGTAGGCACTCGCCAGAAACTTTCCCAGCTGCCCCCTTCTCTCCACCTTCAACTCGACAGCACCCCCATCTCCCTCTCTGACTCGGTCAAGAACCTCGGCGTTATCCTCGATTCCTATCTTTCCATGACCAGCTTCGTCTCCGCCACGGCCCAGGCATGTTATTTCCACCTCCGCCGCATCAGTCAGATCAGAAAATACCTCACTACCGAAGCTGCCACCAAACTCGCTGTCTCTCTCATCTTATCTCGCATCGACTACTGCAACTCTCTCCTTTCCGGCCTTCCTCACTCTACCACTCTCACTCTTCAGCGCATCCAGAACAATGCTGCCCGCCTCGTCCTCAGAAAGAAAAAATCCGACCACATCACTCCCCTGCTCAAGCTCCTTCACTGGTTCCCCATCCGCCAACGCATCCAATACAAGATTCTGTCTCTCTGCTACAAATCCCTGAACAACTACGCTCCTACCTATCTCTCCAACTTACTTCACCCCTACACTCCTTCCCGCTCCGCCTCCTCATCCCCCGCACCAAACTCAGCACTTTCGGCCCCCGCTTCTTCTCCGTCTACGGCCCATCCACCTGGAACACCCTCCCACTCTCTCTCCGTCAGAAACACTCTCTCTCCTCCTTCCAGTCCGCCCTCAAAACTCACCTCTTTCAACAGTTCTAGCACTATATCACTACACTCCCCACCCCAAGCTGACCGTCGTAATGTATTTTCACTATTTGTGGTACGTGAGTCATTGTCTAAAGCGTGCGCATGCGTGTGCGAGTTGTGAGTGCGCTCTTAGAGTTATAATTATTATAAGATAAGCGCATTATAAATACCGTAATTATTATATTATTATTACATACTTACACTGATACAGATCAGTCGTTAAAAACGCATTCTTCGGCCAGTACCATAGCCTGAGCTCCAGTATTGGTACCCAAGACACTTAGGCCGCTCTTTCTTGTCGAAAAGGAATTTACTCATTGTATCTCCACTTACAGGCATGACTCGAGTCCACAACGGTCGTTTCCCTCGATTTGCTCGCTATCAGCGGCAGAGAATCGAGGGAGACAACCTGTGTGCCGTGGAAGGAATCTTCCGTCAGATACGACTGAACATCTAGAGACCCAATATCATACGAGAAGATCTACGTTACTAACCCTGTGGTTGTCGGCGGCGACTTCGGTCTAGGAGACTCTGGCAGGAATCACTGACCAAAATCGCTGCTGACAGCCAAAGGGTTAACAGTGATGTCTACATTCAAATTTAAAGTACACATTACATATAGGAGACCTGATGTCATGCGAGAAAATGCGGGGTAATAACGATGTCTACGTCCACACCACATGTATTTTTTTAATACTCGCTAAATAAAGCTTCTGTGAACGAGCGACCCTTTCGCTGACTGAAGCAGAAAGATTGTGTGGCGAAGTTACCTACTTCTTCTGGTGCATTACTGGCGACCTCTTCATTCAAGGTCCAGTGCTATATTTGTGTACGTTAAATGAAGCTTATATGAACAAGCAGCCTCTCCGATGGACCAGAAAAATTGTGTAGCAAAGTTACCTACAACGTCTGCTGGAGCCGGTACCAAACACTTCAGTCGTGCCAGAAAATCTAAAGATGCCAGGCACACGTGCGCTGAACAGAAAATACTACTCTGCCATCTCAGCCGTTTGGGTTGCGATACATCCGACACAGACGATGATTTCCACAGTAACTGATGTCATATACGACAGGTGGAGTTGCCCTCCGAAACACGCCTGAGACGTCCCGTTTGGTCACCAACTTGCGGACTGCCTGCCCTTCTTGACCCTATAAGCTTTCGTAAACCACCTAAACCCATCTGCAAGAGGCACAGATTCTCATGAGCCCCTGCGGCTGCAGGGATTCATGAAAATCTCTGCCTCTTGCACAAAGTCGGTGCCATTGACTAAAATCTTTGCAGCTAAGACGAAGGTCGTAAAATGGGTTAGACCTGGGGATTATACACACACATACAATCCATGGCGACTTGTTCCGAGTCATCAGGCCGGAAAAACCAACACTACCTGCCGTGGCCCGCCCACCCACATTTGGACCGGACTATATAGGCATTCGACGTCGAATCTTTAGCAGGGCAGTCACGTCACATCAGTCCAGACTACTATTACTATAACATGATGACAAGGCCACAGTCAAACGACTGTCTTGCGCAAAACCTAGATGGGGACTGCGTCGATGGTCCAGCCGAGTGGGTCGACGAACTTCCCGTCCAATGAGAAGTCAGCTCGTGGTCTACGTCAGAAATTAACACTGTAGCACTAGAAGACCTACTTACTACATGCATTTGCTTGTACTGATAGGCTTTCGTAAACTACATTAGACAGCCCATTTTGTAATCATAATAACTGTTTAAATAACAAACAAAACAACAACAAAACAAACATACATGTGTGTTTTGGTGGTAATCACACTCATTTATGATTTGCTTCTCAAAAATCCGCTGAAGCCGAAACTGTGCGTGATACAAAGCTTATACATGTATATCAATGCCGGAGTTTTCACGTTTTATTTAACAACGTGTCAGGCGATCGAGTTGCCGGTGTGTAAAAGAACTATTGTATGCGACAAGGTGGACACGGCACGGGTGGTGTCCAGGGCCAGTTGCATGAGCGAGCATAGTCCTGCGCCAGTCACTAAGCAAGGTGTTCCGCTATAGCGGAGCACCTTGCCCAGTGGCTGGCGCAGGACTGTGCTCACTTGTGCAACTGACCCCAGGTAAGATTGATTGATTGTACATTGCTTAACGTCTCGACAGCAGCAAGGCTTTCTCAGGACGTGCCCGCACTGCTTGTGAAAAAAAAAACAAAAAAAAAAAAAAAAACAGAACATTGAATGTATGTCGCCAGCCGGTCAAATACGTTAAATAAACCTAACACATGGGGTTAAATAAAGCTAAGACCATTTAGCAACACACATCCAATATCAAGAGCTACAGGCAGTGCAGACAGTAGGGAGAGTTTTTAAAAGGCAAAGACAGGTGAATGGACAAAGGGTAGACAGAAACACATGCCCCAGAATAGAGAGAAAAACCCACCCTGTGGGGCTGACCAGGGTGACCCTGGGAACTAAAAAATACCTAACCCCACCCAAGTCCCCCAGGGCAGACCCGGGTGGGGGCCCCAGGTAAGAAGAAGAAGGGGTGGATGACGAGGCGGGAGGCGCTGACCGGCCACACCGTGCTAACAATACAACCCCTTCATCCAGTCCAATTCATCTGCAAGAGACACAGAATCTCATGAGCCCCTGCTCATGATAATCTATGCATCTTGCTGAACAAAATCAATTTCAGCTGTGCCTCAAATTGAAGTTAAGGATGTCAGTTTATGACTACAGAGTGCGTCGCCAGAGATCCACCCAAAGTCTCATCCAGTTTTAAAACTAATTTCTTGCTCCAGGAAATAGCTCCGCACACACACTAAGCCAAAGAAGGTTTGCATGCATTATTCATTAGACGACCATGGTGAGAGCTGAATTTGTAACAGAGCCATGTGGACGCTAACGGCGGTTAGTTGATTTCATTGTAATACAGTACACTGAAAACTCAGGGCAGAGTACTAAGACTGGGCGGTCACTTCCCATTCAGGCTTTAGACAATAATCACAAATTCCCCGTTCACTTGTGAGATAGATGCTTCAAATTCCAGAAAGAAAGAAAACTATCGTCTGCTCGGCAAGGAAACAATACATCCGGCGTAAAGATCTTACTCCTAGAGCTGACTGAGCAGGAAGGTATAGATTCTCATGTATCGAGACCGCATGCAGGACCCGTATGAATTTGTTTTCTTCCAGAATGGATCAGTCATACAATCCGACTCCCGCGCTTGATGCTGAACAAACAAACCCACCCAGAAACTCTTTACATGACTGTACACGAAAGTGATCGTATGTTTGAACCAGTCCACGCCGAAACGCGCTCGCGGTCGGTTCGACCACATCAACCCCAACCTCCTTTTCCCAAGTTCCGCTCTTAATCCTGTTCCTCTTGATATATTACTGCTTAAAATAAAACTGATAGTTCAAGGGTAGTGCCAGAATAGCTTGGCGCCTCAGGCGCCAAGCTATTCTGGCACCATCCTTGACCTAAATATCATCTCCTAATCTGTAAAGCAACCCTTCGTAGGGCAAAAAAGCAGATTTGAAAAAAAATAATATCAGGATGTAATGGGTTAAAATTCATTCCCGTTACCGACACAGTCCGCTCACTCAATGACTGCGTACCACAAAAGCCACGTACTTACAGAAAGAGCATTTGGAGCTCAGGCATGAGATGACCGTTGCGTAATGGGTCACCTCTTGACACGTGCTGTAACAATCATCCCAAGCCTGTGCGATCTGGAGAGGTCCAGAAACAGTTACACGTAACAACATATGTACAGTAATCAAAAATACATGAATGTGTGTGCTGGTCTGTGATTTTGGCCCTTACCAGCACACACAGAGATCTATCCTGTCTCAGAAAGATAGGCCGGTGAAGGCCGACACACGCAAGAGAAAGAACACGCAATGAGTACGCAGCGGGAAAAAACAATTATATATATTTTAGTTTCACACTAAAAAGCGAACAGATATCAATTTAAACAAAATAATTTAAAAACAAAACACTACCCCCTCCCCCCCCCCCCTCTTTCAACACAACCACCTCATAATCACGCAAGGATTCTGACAGTTAGTTATTGGGGTTTAACGTCGAGCAGGCGACTAAAGCCATATCACGGCGGGATGGGTAAAAATCTGGTCAGCCAGACTAAAAGAAAGGTTTTAAGACAAGATGTAAATATACCTTAAAAATACGTCATGCTAAAATGTCGCAGAGTCTTTAAAAGAAAGTTCTACAGACTCACAAAAAGGTCAAAATAATGAAATTCACATAGTCTATGAATGCTCAGATCTTGCTAACAGGATTCATCGTACACGTGTGTACGTTAGAACTACAATGTTCCGGCTGTGATCAGGAACTCACGGCACTAGACCACAAGTTTCAACATCGCAGACCAAACACATTTTACAATCAAACAGCGTGCAAATCCGACACTGCAGAAATGTTGACTGGGATGACATGACACGGCTGAACAGCCAACGTACAAAGCTGAAAAGTGGAAATGTTATCAAAATAAACTCACGATAGACTGAAGCCACCAGACATACTTCTATAACAAACGATTATTTTCATAAACATGGTGTGAAAGGCGGTAGCAGTGACTTACCGTGTATCGCTGGGGCAAGGCGACTTGGGCGATGCCTGGATTCCTCGCGTTCATTGTGTTTTGTTACAACATAAAGTATTGCTTAACTTCGACGAGAGGCTCGGCAACATACTGCTTAATTTAACTTTGATAAAGTGTGCCGGAATAAAACGTTTTTTATCTGACAAAGGAACGCCAGTGACAGATTGTTAGTAAACATGACGAATCATACACGTGGGCATGGACGCTATTGAGAAATAGTGTACACGTCAATATTTTCACTCCTTCTTTCAGCTCTAGCGCCAACTACAGTAGACGGAATGACTTTGACAGTTAAAGGGTAGTGCCTGATTAGCTTGGCGCATATAGGCGCCAAGCTAATCAGACACTACCCTTGAACACTTACTCTAATCCGTCTTCCTTGTGTGTGCACACAGCACTGAAGGAGATTTTTAAAACCGTCGCCGCTAGACGTCTGAACGTAATAGGCGTGTGCAGTAAGTTTTTGCTCTTGATATCCGAACAGCACATGTTAATGCATGCGTAACGCACTATGAATAATCTGCACTCCGACCCGATTTTCATAACTTTTAATTTTACGAGGCGCTATCGGTGAGCGTCACAAACTATCATTCACATTGTAAGACGGTGTGACACACTATCGTTCTATCAGTACACGCAGCCACACTATTTCGTGGGAGGTTGGGTTCAGTGAAGTGCAATTGTTCACAAACAAGCGCACACGTGTAAATTATGTCCTTGATGCGAAATTTCCTGAAAGGTGAGCTGTCAGTCACGTCAGAAAATGCACCCATGAATGTTCTTGACACTATGTTTGTTTTTTTTTTTTTTTATTTTTTTTTAAAACTTTGTTGCTCGATGTATATTTATGTGTGTAGAGTTGCAAGGCAGTTTATAAGAGAGGCATTAGCATGCCTAAAACTTTATCCTGAATAAAAACGTTTCATCATCATCATTATCATCGATCTTGTAAATGGATCTCAAGAGAAATAAGGTACATGTAAAGTTGAAAATGGTGATTCTAAAGTAATTGATAGGCACAACTAATTTGCATGTCTTACAAAGTTATATATAAAAAAATAAAAACACTCTTAATGTACATAATACATACATAGCGTGAATATGAAAAGCATAAAGTTTATGTTCAACGAAACATACATACATTTTCGCACGTTTGAAAATCGAACAAAACTAACGATGAATGAATTAGTAATAGTTGTCCCACCACGCAAGTTATTGGGCATCACCGTCTGAACATTCACATACAGATGACATATTCGTCAATTGTATAATAGATGTTAGTCAAAACGAAATACTATACGACACAATAATAATAATAATAATAAATAGTTCTTGTGCAGCGCTGTTCTCCAGGAAAACACTTGACTCACTGCGCATGCACAACAGCACACTCTCTCAGACACACGCAAAATTATACGCTACTTTAACCCAACCCCATCCCTTCCCAACACCTTAAATCCACTTCCCTCTAGAATCAGAATAAAAGACAGTCAACAGTTAGCTATAGGTGAGCTAAACGTTAAATGCCCGCCAGAAAAGAAAAGTCTCTAAGTGAGCTTTGAACTGTGACCGGCAATTATTCGTGATAGGCCTGTGCTGGTCTGTGCTTTTGGACCTTAAGGTTGAAAACTGCAAAGTCCATAATCACAGACCAGCTCAATTTAGTTTGGTTTGCTATTTAGCAGCCTACCCGGCCCGGCCCCAGGCATTAAAGGGGGTTCATAGATCGCAATATCCCCTTTATAAATGTTCTTAGTTTGCCTTGCAATAATATTGGACCAAAGGGTTAACTTAACTCATTCGCGGCCAGCCGCATCCGGATGCACGGCATAAGCCGCGCATCCGCATGCGGCTGACTGCGAATGAGTGAACTTAAATTGTGAAGTTTGAATGGTGTAAAATGAAAGACTAATCAGCTCTTCTTTTCCTTTGTACACAGGAGAGCTCCCTCCTTTACGCTAAAAAATCAGCGGAAAGTGGTACGTGAGCCTACTCCCATGATTTGCAAAAAGAAAGACCTGTAGACAAGTTTTAGTCCTACAACACTGATATCTCGCGAATTTTAGCAAACAAAGCCTGGCATGGAGCTGATCGCTTTAATAAATGACACAGACAAATCGTGGAAAGGACTTCATTGCCATAGTCCGCCTGTTCGACGCTCGCATTCACGGCATTCCAAAACTGTCAGTACAGTATGCAGTCACGCGAAAAAGATCAAAGGATGTTCAGTGATGCAGAGATGACGGAAGGTAAGAACTTACGCGTCGGTGACTTTGTGTTCCGGACAGCTTATCAAAGTCAAGACAGCAAGACGACCTGGGTGGGTCATGGTATAGAACTGATGTGGCGCGTGCAAAGAAAGGCCCCGAGGGGCGCACAGATCTACAACTACTAGGTCTTTCCTACGAAGGTAAAAAGACAGCAAGTCCGTTTTACGAAAAGCGAAATTTTAATTGTAATATAAGGAAAATCTCGCTTTTTACAAAACTAAACTGGCAACAAAATGGCAGGTCAATTGTAGTGAAAAGAGAGATTTTCATTTATAATTGGATTTGCTGACTTCTGTCCTCCTAGTGCACAAGTGTTTAGTGCGCTCAGAATAAAGTGCACATTGTAATCTACTACTTATTTAGCGAGGAAGGTGTTAAACTGTTACAGTTTGGATGGGTGTACAATGTGTATATCGATATAAATTGTCAACTACGTGTATTCTAATTCAGATACATGGGCGGAACTCACTCGTTTATTTAGTATTTTTTTAATCTCATAGAATTCTAAATTATGTTTCCAAAAACAGATGAAGTCAGGTGTGCTGGTCTGTGACTTTGGACCACATGGAGCTGAACCGTAAGGTCCACAATCAAAGACAAGAACACGTGATAAATAAAGTGCGGGCATGAAGATGCCACAATGTACATTACTTTAATCGCAGTTTAATTGTGGCCTCCAGTTTTACTTGAATGGCAGTGTCTTATTATAAGCTTGGGCTGTTTCTTAGAGACCTTTTATTGCGAGGGATTTCTGGGTTTGTATGCAAACAACTATATGCTCAGAAGGCAATGAACGTAATACGTTATGGCATCCATTTCAATCACATGATTAGAAGAAGAAGAAAAAAGAAGACTTCACGAATCATTTGATTAGAAACGAAAAGATGGATGCACACTTCATTAGTTCAACATTAACATAATAAAACAGCAGCATCTGTGTAATAGTTCATGCGCAATGAACAATTACTCATCATCATCAAATCCAACATCAACAACAAGCGAACTGGTCAGCTGACGACTGTAAATTCATGCAGTGAGATTGTTGGTGGATAATAAGATGTTAACCCCCTTGAGCATGCAGTAACCGGTAGCAGTGGCTGCATGCACAATGAGTTAACAGTAAGATTAACCTCTTTGTGCATGCAGCCACCGCCACTGCTTACAGTGCCGGTGGCTGCATTAGCTAGAGGGTTAAGAACTGAGTTAACCCATTCTGCCCGGACGCACTACACCAGGAGATGGGTCGACCATGATATTTCAAGGGTAGTGCCTGTCGGCGCCAAGCTAATCTGGCACTGCCCTTGAATTATCATGGTCGATACATCTCCTACAACAGGTGCATAGTCGTTAGATGACGCCTCTAAATTTTGGGAAATACGTGCGTCTGGCTGAATGAGTTAAGAAGGTCTGAACATGAAGCGAAGTATGCTGAAGGCTGGGTGAACATTACACATGTGAACAATACATGGTGAACAACAGAAAACCCTCATACCAACCTCCTCCATGAAGAAAATTGTGTACTGGCTCGCTGAAGCTGCAGCAAATATCAGCGCAAAAAATCAGTTTACACTTTTGCTTGTAAACATTGCAAGCAGTGAACGCATATCGTTGTGCACTGAGTGAATCCTCCATAAAAAAATGAACTTGTCAAAGCAATTCGCGAGGAGTAGGTTCATCCTAATTTGCATGTATCTGACATCATCAGCTCCACATTAATAATAATATTATCGTATGTGCTGATCAGATCTGGATTAATGACCTACTCAATGTGAAACTGTGAATTTTAGTTGGCATGCCTTCAGGGGTTTTTCTTTCCCGTGTGAAACTGCAAGACATTGTATTATTTGTAACATCACAGTGCAAACTGCATGCTGTTCTGTGATTCTGGAGCTTATGTGCTGGAGCACTACGTTCCAAAATCACAGATAAGCACACAATGTAAACACAACGAAGTGTGAAGCTTAACATTAGGACGTTTGTCTGGCCATAATAAAAAAAACGTACTTTGAAAAGCACTAATATTGCTTATGGAATTGAGGCCAACCGGTACAGTTCACACAGTCCATGTAGGGGGAATCCCTGAGCTGAAGCCTCATCATTGTACCTCAGACTTAACAAACATAAATGATAATGCTACTGGTACACGTATTTCATAGGCTTACAATTTGCCTTAACCCCTTCGCTGCAAATGGATGCAGATTGTGTTTCTGAAATCTTTGTTAATTCAACGCCAAAGGGTCCGAGCATCCATGGAACATGAGTACAAGGTGGTGTCAGCAAGAGGCATAGATCCTCATGAGCCCCCGCAACTGCGGGGCTCATGAGCATCTATGTCTATCGCAGAACTTCTGCGTTTTGTTTTCCTCCTCCAGAGTGAAGGGATTAGAGGTAATGTTTGGAACACACCTTTACAAGGCTAAATCAGACTTTAAACTTTGAACACGCGAATCTGAACAGCATAAAAACGAGTCTGAGGTATAGTATGCAACAAATACTAGGGCTACAAATTGCACTCACCTACTCAACTGCTATCATAAGACCCCTACTGCTACGCTTCCCGTGGTAATTTTCACCTTAGTTTATCTCGCAAATGCCCAAAACAACCAGCTCCTATCTCCTTTATACCTTTTTCAAGTACTACCACCCCCCCCCCCCCCCCCCCCCCCCCCCCTGCGTTTTACAGGCATTGAATGATGTTACAAAAATGATACATGCGGATGTTAATTCTTTTTTTTTCTTTTTTTTGCTTTAAAAAAATCAACTGTGGCAGAAAAACCAATCTATATTGGTTTTAAACACAAGGGCGGCATCTGAACACCTTCACACCTACACAGTATCTGCGCCAATCAAGCACTACCACTGGAACTATGGATAGGCTGTTCCAAGCACCTGGTCATGGGTGAAATACTATGCACAAAAAGTCGAAAATAATCTATTTTTGGAAAGTGATTTAACCATTAAGTCGAAAATAACCTATTTTTGGAAAGTGACTTAAACCATTAAAATTATAATTTTTACTCACGGTATTTGCATGATAATTGGTCTGTCTGTCTCCTGCGATTTGTACAAAGTTTCATAACAATTTGTAAAGTGACTTTTGGCTGAACATTTCCTCTGTATTTTCAATGAACATACTGCAGGAAAAAGAAAGTTCCCCAACGCACTACACCCTGCGGTGAGGCACACCCTGATAACAAATAGCTACATTTCTGTCAGGATGCCGACACTGAGTGACTGAGATTCTGAGATAATACTTTATGGACATTAGAACGTGAGGAAACGCAGGTGTCGAACATGGAATCCGTGTACCTATTCCCCATCTACGCAGATACATGTGCTGGTCTGTGATTCTGGACCTTACGGCCGTAAGATCCAAAATCACAGACCAGCACACACTCTAACTGATAGCGACAACCATTTGAAATCGGTACCTCCCACTAAGCCAGCAACATTTCCTCTGAGAAAACAGCTTTGAGTTATCAGAAACTAGCCAGAGTACAAGGCAACCTTATGGGAAGTAACTACTGCTAGACGTCAGTAGACTGTAACCCACTCAACTTTATACTCCCCCCTGCACCAACTGTATTGACCCATTCACACTGATCTTTTTTTAAATGGTGCGTTTCTAAATCAGACTTTATCCTAAGGCGTGTAAACAGGGTAATTGTTTTCAACAACAGATGTTCTGTAAGATCAAAATAAAAAATTAAATCAATTCATTTCAAGTTGAATGAAAAAGCATCCAGCAGCCTATATGTAATAAATTCATACAAAAGTTGTAACCGATAAGTCATATCTCCACAATTTATGTGCAAAAAGCTCTTGCCACAAGGTGCCTTAGTATCAGGTCTTAGGCTTAAGTTAAGCACTCTAAGAATCTCCGGTTCTTCCTCCCCTTGCACTTTGGTATCAGTTTCTGCCAACTTAATCAAATTCAAATTTGAATTTCCAAAAAACAACTTCAGTGGCTCGCTTGAGCTTGTCCTTAGCACCACGTGAATGTTCAGTGTTTACATACAGTGTGTGAGTGAATGCACGTGATTCACGTGAGCGCGCTTGTTGGGTTCTGTTCGCGGCTACATTCTGCGCATTGAGTTATTTATATTATAAATATGAGAAATACGCTATATAAATACCATGTATTATTTAAAAAATGTCCACGTTCAAATTTACCACAAAAGAAAACTGAAATGATGGTCAAGTTTACTGTGCACAGGACCCCCACCCCAACCCACAACAAACAAACAAAAAATTAATCCCCCCCCCCCCCCCCCCAACAACCACAAACAAGCTGTTCAAAACTTTTACCTTGGATAGCTGGATTCCGCACTGTACAACTCCTTTACCTGGAGCACGATGCGTATCCGCAAACGTGTACAATTCAAATCTGGGCTTCAGACTTTTATTACACAATCTGAATGCAGTTGCATCTCTGCGCGACTTCGTACGTTAATTATCAGCATGCTCCCCTCCCCCGTCTACAAGAGGCATAGATTCTCATGAGCCCCTGCAACTGCAGGAGCTCGTGAGAATTTATACCGCTTGCTGGCCAATATCGGCATTTGTACCACTTGTTTTGAATAGAATTTCCTCAAGAGTGGGCCATCGTGTTTTAGCTGCTAAACAATGACGTGTGCTGGTCTGTGATTTTGGACCTTACGGCTGGAAGCCGTAAGGTCCAAAATCACAGACCAGAACACACATCATACATGACTACTAACGTTGCTCGTTTTCTGTATTGTTTTTACTCCCTGCCCCCTAATCTGTCACTGTTCTTGTCACGGCATCGCTTTGATGGTGTATTTAGGTGGGCGATCACTCACTCTGTTGCCATGTGTAGGCAGACACACGTCAGTTTATACCTTTCTGAGCTATCTCGCTGTGACAATGTGCATGTTGAGACTGCTGAGATGAGGTAAAAAAAATATTCATGCATATTCACAGCAGAAAATATTTTTCCTCTGACCAGTATAAATACAAAACAGATACTCAGTGTTCCCTGTAGGATTTGTTTTTCTCTTGAGCAGAAAGTCAGCATGACTCTCTGCTGAAATATGTGATGGTCACAACGTGAAACAAAGTAAATCCAAGTATATCTGCGTCTGAGACACAGAGTTGTGCATTATTGGGAACAATGGTACTTTTTAAACGTTTTCATTTAAATAATTATAATTACTGAAATTCTGAGTCCGGAGTAAATGTCCATCTGTTTTTGTAAACTCTTGCGCGAGTAATCGTGAGTTGCACCTGAGGTGGTGAGTCAAATTTTCCTGTATGTGGCAGCATGTACATGTAGTTGGAACAATAAAGTTGATAACTTGATTGATTCATTCATTAATAACTTCACAACTATATGTGACTTCTAAATATCAAACATTTAGAGCTTAACATCTTAATTTGCCACTTCAAATGTGATTTCAGAGATGGGGCACCCAAAAATTGTCTGAACAATTTTTTACCCCCAGCTGGGTTTGAACCCGCAACCTTTCAGATGAGGGCCCAACACTCACAAACTCCCCCCTAATGACGTCTAACAATCACTTGAGAGGATTGCTAGAATTCAATACATCAGGTACCTTCCATAAGGAAATAAAACGACACAAAATACCCAAATACATACCTGCGAATAACCATTAAACAGTAAAAATGAAAAAATAGGGCAACTTAAAATAAATTTTACTCCATTTGTACATGCAGCCACTGGTACCTTTTAGTGATGGCTGAATGTAAAAGTGTGTGACTTAATATATCATTATCACGAGAGCATAAATAAGTTAATACCTTGTCTTTACTGCGCGGCCTCTTCTCCTTGCCAAGGCAGCCGAGGGAAGGCAGACAGCCAGACATATACAGCACTGAGGTCGATGACAAAAACTCCACCAAGAAATGGCTTTTGGATACTCAAACGCTGGGCTTGTTTGTCCTCAAAAATAAAGTTCTATTGCTGGTTAGTACTCCTGCACGGCTCAAGCATCAAGCTCCAGGTACAAGATGACAGATGAAAGTATCCAAATATGTTGTGGTGGCAAAGTCCTTGGTGAGCTACTTTCTAAACCTATAGTATTGGCATCACTGATTTCAGCACATTATCATGACTGTTCAGTCATGCAGATGAGCAATCTCTAACACAATACTGCGAATGAGACCGAGAGTGGCGCCAGTGTTATTTCCAATGAGGGTTTAGCAGCATCACTATTTCTTCTCTTCATCAGGCTAAGCACAACAGTTGTTCAGATCCTAATTATGTCCTTCCCCTAGCCTTCCTAATGTTCCGATCTTCGGATGTTCCTCGTGCAGCAGACAGCCGCAGCGCTGACGGGAGCGCCATATTCCAGCCGACATTGATGCATCATCTTCATCCACGTCACGACGGATCTGAAAGAGAGAGTGGGAGAGAATAATATCAACCCTCTGGCTGTCGGTAGCGGTTTTTGTCGTTATGATTTATACAAGAATCATTGTGACAAAAACTGCTAGGGACAACCAAAGGGTTAACACCTTTGGCTTCATTGCTAGGACGCAAATCTTTGTTAGTTTAATGCCAAAGAGCTTTTCCCGTCCAACATGGGTAAGGCAAGAGGCATAGATCCTCATGTGCCCCCGCAACTGCGGGGGCTCATGAGCATCTATGTCTCTTGCAATTGGATCGTGTTCACTTTCACACAGTAGTGAACGGGTTAACACCCTTGTTCATGCACCCACTAGTACTGTTTAGAGAACCGGTGGCTGCTAGCACAAGGGGGTTAAGTAACCATGGGAAAGACTATTAACCCTCCCTTGTGCATGCAGCCATCAGTATACTGTCATTGTAAACAATACTGGTGGATGTATGCACAAAGTGGGTTAGATAAAATGAGTAACAACCTCGAGGGCGTAATAAAGCTGCCTGTCTGATGAATGGGGCGGAAACAATAAAATATCAATAACAATGTTACAAGTAAGTTTAAAGACTTTTTTTTGCGTTGTGGAAAAAATGCATAACCGTTTCATATGACACACAAATCACAGAAGATTGACTGCCAATGACTGATCTACAATGTGCTGAGATATTTAATCTCACATTTACCTGCACTGGAACTGAACCGAAAGTCTTGTAATTATAACTACAACCTATTTTTAAAATACTTCACAGCAGAGAATGTATTAACTTGAAAAGATTTCCTTTTTGAAGACAAGGCTATATAAACAAAATATTAATCAAGGTTATTTAGTTATAAACAACATAATAAACAACATGTGCACTAAAGGCACACAACTAGAAATGTGCTGCGAATTTACAACAACAAAAAAGAAAAAGAAAAAAAGACAAGCAACAGTAGTGGATTGCATCAGACTCAGAAATGAGTGCAGACCGCAGGCAAGTATCAACAGCCACAAAGCACAATATAAACGATCACAAAATAAATTGATTGATTGATTGTACATTGCTTAACGTCCCGACAGCAACAAGGCTTTCTCAGGACGTGCCTGCACTGCTTGTGAAAAAAAATAAATAAACAGAACATTGAATGTATGTCGCCAGCCGGTCAAATACATTAAATAAACCTAACACATGGGGCCTAAATAAAGCTAAGACCATTTAGCAACACACATCCAATATCACGAGCTACAGGCAGTGCAGACAGTAGGGAGAGTTTTAAAAAGGCAAATACAGGTGAATGGACCTCGGGTAGACAGAAACACATGCCCCAGAATAGAGAGAAAAACCCACCCTGTGGGGCTGACCAGGGTGACCCTGGGAACTAAAAAATACCTAACCCCACCCAAGTCCCCCAGGGCAGACCCGGGTGGGGGATCACAAAATAGATGCAACTTGTCAACAAATTCTCATCAAAATGTATGCACCGCCATGAGCAGTCAGTGAGTCACTGGGGAAACTATGAAGTGTTTACTATGAAGCAGTAAAGTGACACCTGCCACCAAATCAAACATAAATTTATATAACCCTTCCAATGTATTCACTTTTACATTCAAAGGCTTACAGCTCTGCTAAGCACTGTACAAGTTACAGATTACAAAAACACCTTAATAGCTCAAGAGTAGTGCGTAATTAGCCTGGTGCCTTTCCAGGTGCCAAGCTAATCAGGTACAACCCTTGCACTACCACCCTTAATCCATCTACTCCAATGAGAATAGAAAAAATGGAAGTGATATAATCCACCAGTGGACTGGCAATAAGTGACCATAGCAGCTATTCTTCAGCTCCGATAAGCAAATCCCAAAATATTGTTAAAATCTGAGAAAACATATCACACAAAAATTATGCCAGTCAGTGTGAAACTACTCTCCTTTCCAATTACACTGCAAATCGTGACAGATCTGTGCAACACTTCACAAACCACTGACAACATCAACAACTTTTACAATTCACTAACTTTTAATTCTGCTTTGCCATTGAAATAACATATTAACTTGTTTAAAGCTGAGAAAGCGTATTACAAAAAAGTATGCATGAGACTGTGGGTGTAAAACTCCACTCTTCTCCACTTATGCAGCAGCTCTGCATACCGGTAAGCAACACCTGGTGATTCACTCATCACATTAGTAACTTTTATGATTCACTAACTTCTTCATTGCCATTAGGGGTAAGTACATTGTAATGTAATGTTCAAAAGCTTATCACAACATTTACATTATTTTCATCTGAACTCTTTCACTTTGGGTTGATGGATCAATTTTCTTCTGGATCCATCTCATGGAACTAGTGGAAGTAAATGAGCTTAGATGGTTTTGTTCCTGAAATGGTGTCTGACCATAAGCATGTCCTTCAGCTGTCATCATAGTCAATCCATGTCCGTCAACTTGGACGCAGTATTTAACAGACACAACTTATAAAGTAAAATGTAAGCTACTTGGCTCTGGAGATGCAAAACTAAATCCATTTTTTTTTTTGTGTTTTTTTTTCCACTTTGATACCAGTTTCAGGCCACTTTATAAATTTCAAATACAGGCGATCAAAATTTACGAAACCTCAGTAGCTGAGCTGACCCTTCGCACCTTCGTGTCGTGTGTTTGTCTTGTACTGTGTTTGTCTTCAGAGTGAATGCGTGTGCGACTAACTTGACCTGTGACCTGCTGCTATACTATGAGGAATTTTCATTTATGAAATATGAAGGGCATTCATTGCACATCAGTACTAAAATGCAAATTATCGAAATATCTAAACGGCCTGTTGCTTGCTATGACTATGAGACAGAAACATTCTTCACCACAGTATACAATCATATAGACATAAATTTGATAGGTGACATCCTGCTTAAGTCAGAATAGAAAAAAACATTGTACCTGCGAAAGGCATAGATCTTCATGAGTCCCTGCAGTTGCAGACGCTCATGAAGATCTATGCCTCTTGCAGATGGGTGGCTTGCACTGCAAAGCGTGCGAATGTCAGATTGATGGAGTATTTGCACAGATCGACTTGAAACCTCCCTCAATGCTACGCAAATTGCCTACAGCTCTCTCCATTTCTGTCGCTTATCAAACCCCATTTAATCTCTCAATAGCCCCTCTCCTGAGGTCGGTAAATACATTAGCTGTAAGTCAACAGTATTATTTGACTATTAACTCGGTCACTGCATACACCCACAAAAATCTTTTCCAGGGCTTTCAAGGACATAATGTATCTGATAAAGCACTGACATTCAAAACTATGCTGATCTGTGTTTTGGACCTTATGGTTACTTACAAGATGTATGATAAAAAATATCACAGATGACACATATAATTTGAAAGAGGCATTTTTCTCTGTTGAGATACTTATGCTAACATACAGTAAAAAAGCACAAAATTTTAGTTCTCAAGTGAAAGTATAATCTAGGGATTTCTCTGCTAAAAAAGTAAGAATTTACCAATACTAATACAGTAATAGTACTACTAGTAGTAGTATGTACAAAGTTGGTGCAAACAGACGAAGCTGCAAACAAATAAAATGACACTGTAAGATTAAAAAAAATATGTTACACTGTAGGAAGTCTGCTGAAGTCGAGTACAGTCTACTTCACTTATAACAAGGCTGGATATAATAACAAAAGTCATATGTAATACTAATATTAATAACATTTTTTCTAAGGTTCCCACAATACTCTTTCCATGTAAATTACTTAGATTGTAACAAACTCCAGATAACAACAAGACGAAGTGGGTCCTCTGGCAATTTGTGAATATATTCCCAAGTTTACCCTATTACATGAGGAGTTCTTGATCTGTCAGGCAAAGAATGAGTAGATCTTTCAATCCTAATGCCAACAGTTAGGTCTAGGCATCTCATTCAGAACTGCTGATCCTGACAGTAACTTCAGTAGTGTCAAGTTTCAAAGTAAACATAGCAGTATATAAACTTGTACAGAATAAACACCTAACCCCCTTGTCATGCATACATTCACTGGTACTGTTTACACTACAGTACCATTGGCTGTATGTACCAGGTGGTTAACCCATTTAATCCCCTGGGCACATTTCCAAAATGTTCGACTAATGTATGTACCAGCTGCAGGAGATGGATCGACCATGATAATTCAAGGGCAGTGCCAAATGAGCTTGTCGCCTGAAGGCACCAAGCTCATCTGGCACTATCCTTGAATTATCATGGTCAATTCATCTCCTGCTGTGAGCATTGGGGACTAAATGGGTTAAGAGAAACAAGGGTATTTGCGCGCCTGTTCTTCATCCAGTTTGCACTCTGTCTTACTCTTAGTGGAACCAATGTCACTGAATATTTTGCAGCTTAAAAAAAATGTGAGTTATTCCTGGTCACAAATATAAATTACCCATTCACGATTTAGAGGTAATTCACTATATTGTTGTATCTGGTGATACCACATCAGTGACTTTTAATGACTGGTGACACCCAATGCACGAAGATCACTTGACGCATGATAAAGAAGGCATGATAAATAACTGATGCTAATTATACCTGAAGTAAAAAGCACACACAATTAAGACAGTGTGCTGTTTTCAAATGCAAGTATTACACCTACACCTTATGATTCAACTCAACTCTACTGAGAAATTTAACACATCGAGACATGCCACATCCAGATACATGGCAAAAGCTGCGTATCTAGACACAGCATGTCTCGAATGAGTTAAAGCGTGCTAAACATACTATGAACTGAGCTATAAATGAACCCAACTCTCCCTTTTTCTGAGAGGATACAATTCATCACCGCAAATGTCTAAACTATTTAATTGCCCTGATGGCTCTTGTTTATAAGTGGCAGGAAAAAGAGGGTTGGGCTCAGTTTACCCCAGATAAAATTTGTAATAGGTTTGGCGCACTTTAACATACATTTACTGAAAACACATGCTTGATGTGATCTAGACAGGTTGGCATTTATTATTATATATATATATAACTTTGTGCAAACATCAGGTACCTGTCAAGAGGTGGATGGGGCGTCTACCTTTTTGTTCACACATTTATATACGAGTCAAGATACTGCCAGCTGCTTTCAAGGCTTTGTCTCTCAACAGCAAACACAACAAAGCATGAGGGGTGTGCCACTGGGACAGTAAGAAAGAGAAACAGGAAGACAATACAGCTTCACTAGCATTCAAATGACAACATTAACAGAAATATATATTTAAACAAAAGAGAGTGGGGCCACGTAGTGGGGGTGCTGGAGAGGGGAAGGGGACAGTAGATCTATATTGCAGTAATGCACTGGTCATTGACAGTGCCTTTCTTATTTTACATTAGTCATCCTGCTCTTTCCTTACGTTCCTTTCGAAATACCACGTTCTTTTCAAGTTCTAGGCCTGCACAATTTGGACATTTATAGTGATAAATTAACCTGTTTGTGTGCTGGGCACCGTTACAGTAGACTACCTTTGAATCAAACAGTTCCCGGCGGATGTTTCCCGCACACATCGGAAATGAAAGTGTCCGTGATTAGACGATGACTGCTGCTGATCATATTCATAATGCAAAAATGTTTTGATTTCAGGACTAGTGCAATATATTGGCTTGACAAAATCGAAAGAACCTATCCAGCTTTAACACTATGTACAAATAACAAAACATAAGAATCGTGCATCATTTTATGAGCATCTCATTACAGTTGTCTCTGAACTGGGAATCAGACGACTACCCGATACTTTCCTTCCTTTGGAGAAGCAGACGCCCGAATGTATTCCGGACAGAATTCATTATCAGGAGACATGCATGCATGGGTATTTATCAAACACTGGGTAACTTACTGACTACCGAGCACTCCGTGATCCAGGCTTTCTCAGTTTTGTGTCAATTAATGCTGTATGCAACCTTCTCTCGTCTCATTTGTAAACATTTTTGTTCAAATCAAGTTTGCGGTTGTCGCATGCGCACCCTCCCTACGCATGTAGGAACTATAAAAAGTGTAACAGGAAACGCACCGGTACAAACCTATCAAGTATAGTAGATCCTCGATGGCTCACGGAATACAAACCATCCCACATATTACTGATGTGCTTCATTAGCAGCGAAAATCACATCAAACAAAGACAGAACATTAGAAATGACAACTATAACAAAATTTATTAAAATTTCGGGTTAAAACCCTTGTGTGTGTGTGTGTGTGTGTGTGTATGTGTGTGAGAGAGAGAGAGAGAGAGAGAGAGAGAGAGAGAGAGAGAGAGAGAGTCCCTTTTTCCCATAGCCGTACCATAATATTTGAATGCCAAAGTGTACCTTTGAATACTGCATGTACTGTGTATAATGTTTTTGCCTTCATATGTGTGTGCTCGATATGTTGGGCGCGTGCTCGTGTATGTGTGTGTGTACTGTATGTGTGACTCTGTGTGTGTGTGTGTGTGTGTGTGCGCGCGCGCGTGCGTGCATGCTGTATGTGTGTGTATGTGTGTGTGTGTCGGCGTGAGAGAGAGAGAGAGAGAGGGGGGGGGGGGAGAGATCAGCACCTGCATTCATATTTGCCCTTGCTGTATGAACTTTAATGTACTTAATGATTCTTTGTTTATTGCTTTACTTTGTATTTTTACTCATTTTATATTTTCGTGCGTACGCGTATGCAGGTAGGTATGTCTGGAGTGCGTGTCCGAGAGCGTGTGTTTGTTTTTGTGCGTATGTGCCTGAGTGCGTGCGTGTGTGTGTGTGTGTGTGAGTGTTCATGCGTGTGTGCATGCGTACTGAATTGCGGTGTACATGTGTGTGTGTGTGTGTGTGTGTGTGCGTGCGTGCATGCGCGGGTTGCGATGTGCATGCGTGCGTACCTGAGTGCGTGTGTGGGTATGTGTGTGTGTATGTGCGTGGTGCGGGCGGGCGTGCGTGAGCGAATGCAGCAGTGCATGCAGCAGTGTGTGGTATGTGTATGTTTACATGTCTATGTCACTTATGTAGTAGATGTAGCAACGGCAAGTTTGAAAACTGGTCCTGTTACCAATAACTTCTACCGTTGGAAAATAAAGGTTCATTGTTCATTGTTCTAAAATGGATATAAAAAACAAAAATAGAATTCTATACTTATGGTTTAGGTATTTAACATTTCAAGTTTCTCGGCGGCGGCACTGTACTGTGACCAGTGACATACTGTCTTGTCACAATGTATGTCAAATACAGTGTCTCATGTTACAATGTCTGTTACATACTGTGTCCTGTGCTACACTGTATATGATTTTCCTATTCTCGTGTCAGGCTAGGTGATTCAGGTTGTACATGGTTGTACATTGCTTCAAGTCCCGACAGCAACAAGACTTTCTCAGGATGTGCCTGCACTGCTTGTGAAAAAACAACAGAATATTGAATGCATGTTGCCAGCCGGTCCAATACGCCACTAAACAAACCAAAGTCCATTTAGCAACACAATCCAATATCAAGAGCTACAGACAGCGCAGACAGTAGGGAGAGCTTTAAAAAGGAAAATACAGTGTAGACAAATACATGCCCCTGAATTGAGAGGAAAACCCACCCTGGGCAGACCCGGGTGGGGGCTAGGTGATTCAGTGTGGGGTGGGCTATACAGTGAACTCTCAGTTATATATATGATCGTATGATCGAGTTGTTTACCAGAAAATAAAACACAAATGGATAAAATATATGCCATATTAATTGAGCCCACAAAGAAATAAAAATATTATATTAGTTGTGCTATTTATGATATGACCATCCAGATTTCTGCAGGAAATGATACAAAACACTATCAGCAGCGACATTCTTGCAGGATAGGCAGTTAGTTATTTGGGTTTAACGCCGAGCAGGCAACAAAGGCCATCTCACGGCAGGAAGGGTAAAAATCTGGCCAGCCAGACTAAAAGAAAGGTCTTAAGACTGACATGATGTAGTATACCTTAAAAATATGTCAGGCTAAAATGTCGCACAGGTCTTTAAAGAAAACGTTGACAGACTCTCAAAAAGGTCAAAATAATAGAAACATCATAGTCTATAAACGCTAAAATCTTATTAAAAATATGGCACTCTCTCAGAAAACTGAAGATCTTGTCCGGGGGCACATCCCGGAACAAAACCTTCAAGGAGTCTGCTGTGAAATGTTTATACCTTGTGTCGATTAGATCAGCACAAGACAGCAAAAAATGTCGAACAGAGTACTGCTCGTCGCAGGCATAACACGTACCATGGACGCTCCTCCTGTTTTAGTAAATAAGAGTGCGTAACACATGGTAACATACGTACGTGTGCCCGATGTGGAGCCGAGCAAGGACAGTCTCCTCACGGCGGATGCCGCAGCAATAAGGTAGACCGTCGGACAACTTAGTTAGGAGCAGCAGAAATTGCATTTATTAACCACGTCTCCTTAGTAGCTAAGCTGTGTATTAGCAAGTACAAATATGGTACACCAATAGATATCATATTTTTGTTTGAATCTGAACTTAGAATAAGAAAGTTTCTGTGGTAGAGACAATATTGTTTCCCGGAGATTCACGTAATAGTTGCACGCGACTCACATCTCGAATTACAGTAACTGTGAAACTAATTGTAATCTCTTTCTCTCTTTCTCTCTCTCTCTCTTTCTCTCTCTCTCTCTCTCTTTCTCTCTCTCGCACACACATACATACACACATACACGCTCACGAACTCACAGGCATACAAGAGCGCCCTCTCAGTCTGCGCTTCTGTACGTGTAGATGTGATGTACATGCTTATACATTGCCACATACCTGATCTATGTTAACAACTTGTGGCTGTACTTTGTACTATACCGATTTTGTGAATGAAATGTGTCCATTATAACGAACTAAAACAAACTGTCCATCAAATCACCTTTTGAGAGTACAACGTAAACTGTTGTCATATCTAGTGTCATAATTGCTCCACTGTAATATAGTTGAGTAAATAAAATCTATCCTTGAAATAAAATAAAAATAAGGGAAATATGATGTCAGAAGGAAGCAAAAAAAAAAAAAAAAAAAAAAAAAAAAGAAAGAAAGAAAGAAAGAAAGATTGGACACCTTCTAACTGGGGCATTTGTCGCCCATCTTGACTGATTTCCCAAATAAAAAAAAAAAAAAAAAAAAAAAAAAAAGGAAGGGCTTCATGCAGCTTGTTAGCTTCCTCTGTGTCCCACTCGGACTGCCACTCACGGGCTATGTACGCACTAACCACATATCTAAAATCACTATAAACAGTCTGTGCGATCCTGTTGCCTTCGATGCCCACATGCCCTGGGACCCAAATAAAAATGATGTCATAATATTCCTTCATCAAGTCTGCGTAGAGCCCTCCGATTTGCACCAGCAGTGGGTGGTCATTTCCCGTGTCATGAAGGGCCTGCAGGGCAGAAAGAGTCAGACCCTGAAGGGCCTGCAGGGCAGAAAGAGAGTCAGACAGAATCAGGAAGTTCCTTTCTCTAGATCAATAAGCATGCCTAAGTGCCAGCAGAACCGCCTTGCAGGATAGGCAGACGAACGCTACATGGGGCAACTTAGCTAAATTTACCCCCAAATCTACCCAACTACATCACAGTGAACCCACCCAGGGTTAATCTACTCAGGCATGAATGTGTCCAATGTATGATTGTTCTGCGGTTATTCCACCCAGACTTTGTAATCATGACAAATTTGCACTGGGTACATTCAAGCCTAAATACAGTGAAAAAGCTGACCACTCAAGCAACGCCAACATGCGACATCAAACCTTATGAACTGCATTAACCCATTCAGCTCCGACGCACTACAGCAGGAGATGGGTCGACCATGATAATTCAAGGGTAGTGCCAGATTAGCTTGGCGCCGACCCTTGAATTATCATAGTCAATCCATCTCCTGCAAAAGGTGCATAGTCGTTAGATGACGCCTCCAAAATTTGGGGAATAGTGACGTGTGTCGGGCTGAATGAGTTAACAAAGAGACCTTATCAAGGCGACGTCATTTAGAGTACAATCTGTTCACATTGAAGATGTATCACACCGAGCGTGTTCTAACAAACTCTGTGGGAAATGAGTGGGGTATAACACATTCAGTAGGTTACCAGTTTGTATGTTTTCTGACCAGTTCAGACGTATTTAACTCATGAATGTATCATTGCTCATTTTCGCTTGATGATTGTAATAAAAATACATACTCATGTACCGAAACACTTTGAAATATCAACAAATTAAATACACACTTATCCTCATAAGAACATACAGCCTGATAGATCATCCAGAGCCCCTGTATTCTGTTAGTTCCTGAAAAGACGGTGAAGATGAGGGTCATGAGGATATGCAGATCTACATGAGTGCAAGAAGATAAGTCAGATTGCTGGGGCTTATGAGGAGCTGAAGCACCATCGGGCCTCATGAAAATCTCTTGATGTGCACAGACAAAAATACACTTTCTTGTGCTTATGACTGGGAGTCCATGTGGAGAGACTGTTTGCTTAGCTATCTCACAATCGTCTGGTCACATCGCCCTCCTAGTGAGACCCAAGAGCCAAACACAGTGCAACAGAAAACACTGTATGTGAAATGCACTGTAACGCAAGACACTGTAAATGACATACATGTACAGTTTCCGAAAAATGATTGACAGTGACCGCTTCAGCTCTACTTATCATTTCTTTTGTGAGATGTAGACATTGTACAGCAGCACTACAGCTTGGATAGGGAAATGTTTTCATGTGTGTCAATGCACAGTATTTTTCATTATCACCATAAAAAAGACCATGTTTTGTTTTACAGTAAATAGAAAAATTAAACATTGTGCATTGATACAGAAACACATCGTGAAAACTCATTTTTACTGCAGAAAATAAAGGTCACATGACCAACAGTGTGCAGGAGGGGGTGGGGGTGGGGTGGGGTGGGGTGGTTTAGTGTGTGTGTGTGCAGTCACCTTGCGCTGGGACCATATGGCGTTGAGGCGCGTCCCCTGGGTGGTGGATAAGGAGTCCCTCGCGAGAGGGGTGCACCGAATGAAATAAGGTGCCGTGAACCAACATGGTCTAAGGGAAGGTGACCCCGACAGAAAACCCCTGGTCCTCCTAGTAAGGGGGTTGGGCGTGGGGGTAGCTTCTCATCCCTGCAAAAATGGAAATGGCTACAAAAACGCCGACGAAAAGACAAACAGTAATTCTTTTCCTGGAGGAGGAAGGTTCTTCTACCAGAAGATTTATGACGTCCTGTGGTGAAAGCCGGAAGTCCTCGGAAGCCACAGGACCGAGCCGCCTCTCTCTATCCAGGGACACAACCAAGGGCACATGGAATGTCAAGACCATGTACCAGAGCGGCAAGGCCGCCCAGATAGCAGCGGAAATGCAAAAGTACAACCTTTCCCTGCTAGGTATCAGTGAAGCCAGATGGACGCAGTCTGGCCAGAAAAGGCTGTTAAGTGGGGAGACGATTCTGTATTCAGGTCATGAAGAGGAGGATGCCCCCCATACAGGAGTAGCATTCATGCTGTCACCAGTGGCACAGAGAGCGCCGATGGGCTGGGAACCTCTTGGGCCAAGAATTATCACAGCAGCCTTTAGAACCAAGAAAAAGCTCAAGCTGAACGTCATCCAGTGTTATGCACCGACTAATGACAAGTGACGAGGAAGAGAAACAAGAGTTATACGACCGACTCCAGAGTGCCGTGGACAAATGTGCGGAGCGAGACATCACCATCGTCATGGGCGATTTTAATGCCAAAATAGGGGAGGACAACACCGGATACGAAGAGGTGATGGGGAGACAGGGACTAGGGGAGATGAGTGAGAATGGGGAGAGGTTTGTAGACTTTTGTGCTCTAAACCGACTTGTCATTGGAGGCAGCATCTTCCCACACAGAAGAATACACAAAGCAACTTGGGTCTCACCTGACCATACTACAGAGAACCAAATAGACCATATCTGTATTAGCAAGAAATTGAGAAGATCCTTTCAATATGTTTGAGTGAGGAGGTGAGCAAATGTCGCCTCAGACCACCATCTGCTTACCTTAAGAATAAAGCTCAAGTTAAAGAAAAGCCGCACAGAGACAACAAGAAGACAGTGCTATAATGTAGGCCTCCTGAGAGAGACTGGAGTGAGAGAAGAGTTCAAACTAGTGCTGTCCAACCGGTTTCAAGCGCTACAGGAGCTAGTAAATGAAGAGGAGGCGGTCACCACAGAGCAGCAATGGAAGGCAGTTAGAGAGGCGCTGAACTGAACCTGCAAAGACACTGTAGGGTTCAGGAAACGCTATCACAAGGACTGGCTGTCGGCACAGACCTTGAAGAAGATAGAAGTGAGGAAGCAGAAGAAAGCAGTTGTCAACAACAGTCGCACGAGAGCAGCCAAAGCAAGGGCACAGGAGGAATACTGGGAAGCCAACCACGAGGTGAAGAGGAGTATCAGGGCAGACAAGAGGGCCTACACAGACAGCCTGGCAGCAGAGGCAGAAAAGGCAGCAGGAACATGAAACAGCTCTACGACATTACCAGAAGATTGTCAAGTATGGCCATACAGAAAGACCAATAAAAGACAAAGAAGGCAAGCCTATTGCAGACAGAGCAGACCAACTCGACAGATGGGCCGAGTATTTTGAAGAGTTACTGAACAGACCCAGCCCACCCGACCCCCCAGACATCCAGCCAGCAGAGACCGACCTACCCATCAGCTGTGACAGACCCAGCCGGGAAGAGATCAGAAGAGCAGTGGCATTTTTGAAGAACGGCAAAGCAGCAGGGCAAGATGGCATCCCAGTGGAGACTCTGAAAGCAGACCCAGAGACAACAGTAGAGATGCTGTACCCACTGTTTGGAAAGATCTGGGAAGAGGAGGTGATGCCGGCTGACTGGAAGGAGGGGTACCTAATCAAGCTTCCCAAGAAAGGCGACCTCAGTAAATGTTCCAACTACAGAGAAATCACCTTGCTGTCAGTACCGGGAAAGGTCTTCAACAGGATCATCCTGGAGAGAATGAATAGCTCCGTTGACCCCCAGCTGAGAGACCAGCAAGCAGGATTCAGGAAAAACCGATCATGTACAGACCAGATCGCCACTCTCCACATCATCGTGGAACAGTCTCTGGAGTGGAGCTCTCCGCTGTAGTCAACTTTGTGGGTTACGAGAAAGCATTTGACAGCGTGGACCGAGAGACTCTGTGGAAACTCCTACGACACTACGGTGTACCCACAAAGCTCGTCCGCCTGATCAAGAGCAGCTACGATGACATGTCGCGTGATCCACGAAGGGCAGTTCACCAGGGAGCTCCAGGTCAGAACTGGTGTCAGGAAGGGGTGTCTGCTGTCTCCGTTCCTCTTCCTACTGGCCATAGACTGGGTCATGAAGAGGACCACAGAGCACAGACGAAGTGGAATACAGTGGACACAGCTCGACGACCTCGATTTTGCAGACGACATGGCTTTACTGTCCCACACTCATCAACAAATGCTGGACAAGACCACGAGGCTTGCTGACATCTCATCCCAAGTGGGCCTCACCATCCACAAACAGAAAACAAAGACAATGAGGCTGAACGCAACCAGGGAAGAACCAGTCTTGCTTGCTGGCACCCCATTGGAGGAGGTGGAGTCCTTCACCTATCTTGGGAGCATCATAGACAAAAAAGGCGGCACTGATGCAGATGTCGGAGCACGAATTGGTAAAGCCAGAGCAGCCTTTTTCCAGTTGAAAAAAGTGTGGAGTTCCAGAGAGCTGTCACAACACACCAAAGTCCAGATTTTCAACTCCAACGTAAAAGCAGTTCTCCTATATGGAGCAGAGACTTGGAGATTGACAAAAAACACAGTCAACAGAGTACAGATTTTCATAAACAGTTGCCTTAGAAGAATTTTGAAAATCCACTGGCCAGAGAAGATCAGCAACGTCAGACTCTGGGAGAGAACAGAGCAGACAACAGCAGAGAATGAAATTGGGCGAAGAAGATGGGGATGGATTGGTCACAGTCTGAGAAAGCCAGCTTCCAGTATCACTAGGCAGGCATCGTCATGGAACCCTAAGGGAAAGAGGAAAAGAGGTAGGCCGAGAAACTCCTGGCGTCGAGACCTCTAAGCAGACATCAAGAGACTGGGAACCACCTGGAGTAAAATCGAAGGAGAAGCACAGGACAGGAGTCGCTGGAGGTCTCTCGTCGACGGCCTATACCTGGGTAGGGGTGACTTGCGTAAGTAAGTAGTGTGCAGTCAGCCAAATCAGGGCCTCAGATCCACGTCGGACATCGGACAATTGTCCGATAAAAAATCCAAATGTCCTATTAAATTTGCCTTCAATCTGTCAAATGTCTTATTGCTTTTTAATGAAGGCGGTCATTGTCCGATCGAAGCTGCGTAAAGGCCGGACATCGTTCGTTCATTTTAATAACTGCGTTACCCGT
The DNA here is from genome assembly GCA_036245525.1 of Semisulcospira habei. Classification (NCBI taxonomy): domain Eukaryota; kingdom Metazoa; phylum Mollusca; class Gastropoda; family Semisulcospiridae; genus Semisulcospira; species Semisulcospira habei. The sequence continues at coordinate 93,113,460 of BTPG01000007.1, read as the reverse complement.
TACTGGCCGTTAGGCCTACATCGCGACATTCAACTTGAAAAAGGACTAGCCTAGTGCACTCGCCCTTTCCTCTTTGCGAAACCGATCGATAAAGGATAGGCTTAGTTAGTGCGTCTGCACCAGCAGTCGTAACCATGCACTGGTTGGTTGTCATGCGCAGAGTGGTTTCCCTTACACAGCTTTCGTTTTCGATACTCGCGAATCCGACTGGCGATGCCTCCGAAAAAGAAAATAAAAGCTGATTCAAAGGAGCAACAGCTGAAAAACTTCGGTTTTGGTAAAACCGTTAAAGATGTGAGAGAAGAAACTAATGCATCCGACCAAACAAGCGCTTCTCAAGCGACAGAAGAAGAAAGAAGAGAGGTGAGAGATGTGATAGATCTAGATATGACCGGCGACGCTCCCGATCCACAGCCATCTACATCGTGTGATAATGCACAAACAAAACAGGCAGAACCAGCCGAAAAAGAAGAATCCACTACTACTAGAAAGTTTGTGCAAGCGTGGACACTTTCTTTTAAATGGTTACGTTATGAGAACGAAAAGATGTTTTGCACTGCATGTAACAATGGAAACATGAAAAATGCCTTCACAAGCGGATGCATCAATTTTCGCAAGTCGGCGCTTTCAGACCATGAAGTAACAAAAGAACACAGGGACAGCTTGAAAGTTCCTGCCCTTCAGAAAAACACTGAAGAGATAGCAATCCGCCTTCTATCTGCTCAAGAGAAAGGGGCTGCAGTTGCCATACGAGCTGCATACTGGATTATCAAGGAGAATTTAGCATGCAGTAAATTCAAGTCATTGCTCAACTTGCTGAAGTCCGTGGAAACACCATTTGTCAAACAAATTGAAATCTCAGAGTCAACAAAATATGAAAGCACTGAATCATTCTATGAATTTTTTAAGGCAATGTCTGACACTATCGAAACACAAGTGGCAGAACACATTGAAAACTCTCATGTTGTCACTCTCAAAGTCGACGAGTCCACTGACCGAACAAATACCAAGCGCTTTGCAATACTGGTTAGAGTGATTAATTCTCAAATGAAGCCTATCACTCACTACCTGGCCAATGTGCAAGTACCTGATGGCACCGGTGAAACAATGGCAAGAACAGTGATGGAGCAGCTGCAGAAGAGAGGAATAGACAATTTGTCTAAGGTTCATGGACTTGGAACTGATGGTGCTAAAGCAATGACGGGCGACACCAAGGGCCTCACCGGTCTACTGAAGCGGGCGAACCCCAGCATGGTCAACGTGCATTGCATTGCACACAGGCTTGCCCTGTGTACCAGCCAAGCCGCAGAAGATATCCCTGCACTCAAGGACTACATGGAAACAGTCACTTCACTTTTCTACTATTTCAAAGCTTCACCACTGAGATGCATGCCAAGACATTCTGCAGTCTGACAAACTCAAGTTCAGAGAAGTGCACCAAATACACTGGCTGTCATTCTATGAGGCCCTCGACGTAGTCAATCGAAGCATCCTTCCTCTTCTATCGTACCTGGAGAAATTTTGTGCACCAAAATGTCTTATTGATTCTATGGTTTGAGGACAAAAATGTCCTATTGGTTTTTCTCAGGCAGGACAAATGACCTATTGAACCAATGTTGTTCAGGACAAATGTCCTATTGAAGCCCTCGTGGATCTGAGGCCCTGCAAATGATAACAAGATCGTCCATCAACAAATGTATCCAACATCTCATCCTACAACTGTTTGATCAATATAAAATAAGATGGCAATATACCATCTGTTGATCAAAATAAAATGTTATAGCAAGGTATGTACTAGATAACACACACACACACACACTGTTAACCACAATTTGCTTTGCCAGGTATTTCATATTTTTATTTTTATTTTCGCACATTCATTAAACAGTCATGCTCAACAAGAATAAGAGGTGACAACACATAAGCACACAAAACAAATGAGTGTCAAAACTATGAAAGTACTCTGCCTGACTTCAAGACTGTTAAAAAGTACATCTAAATGAATGTGATCTGTCTGTAACTCATTCACAGCAAGCCCCATCCGGATACGCGAGATGAAGCCGTGAATGAGGTAAACTGGATTCAAGTAGATGACATATCTGCCACCAAAATGTACATGTGTCATGTCAGCAGTACTTTTTGTTGAGGTGGTTTCCACAAAGATTCACCTCGACCAGAAGTAATACGAAAGCCAAAGGGCATAAGCATGGCAAAACTGTACCACTACTTTATTTTACAATTCTATCCAGTTAGCAAACTAGCAGATTTGTTCTTGTGACAGGAACCTAAAGTATCTGATGAAATCTTCTCAACAGCTGATACAATGATATGGACTTGCCCATTTGACACAGCCACACAATTCTAGCTCAATATACATTCCACAATGTCATCCTGTATTTATATCAATTCAAAGTAAGAAAACTGGAAAATATAGTAACTGAACCTATGTCAATATGAAATGAAACATAAACAATGGATTCTAAGCACTTGATACAATCATTAATACAGCAAATGAATCTTCCTGCATGTTCACCACTGCATTAGCATAAAAAGTTATTTGTTAAAAAGTTGAAACTTGAACAGATCTCCAAAGGTATCAAACGATATCAATGCGACATCAAATAACCATTTTTCTTGTATTCCAGCAATGGTCAAAGCAAATATATAACATCCAGAAAACATTTATTTTTGTCACGACAAACAATGTAAACATACTTCAACTTATCAAGCCCTGACACACTGCAAGAGATTTTAGACCAATACGACTCACGGGTAGCGCAAAAATAGCTGGTGCCTTTTCTGTCACCATCCTTGAAATGCCATGGTAGGTCCATCTACTGTCTTTAGTCTTCAGTGGTCAAGTCCCAAATTTAATAATTTTGACCTGAGGCCCCAACACAGACCCAAGGCCTAAGCACAGATGCATCTACATATACATGCAGTGAAACATCAGTGCCACAGATACAACATAAGCTCATTAGAAACCATCTCAATCAAAGTTTTAAAAATCAATATTTTTTGTTGGTAGCTCCTAATGTCAACTTCTTAACATAAGAACATTTATCAACAGGGAGTCAAGTAAAGGTGCCCTCACATATGACATGTCAAAAGTTAAATGTTCAATATTGCCTTCGCATTTTTTCATTCCTGGCTGGCATAATCAGTATTTGAGAAACTATTTACAAAATATGCACTTCTCTGGTCCACTGTGTATGCCCACAGGTGAATGCCCACAGGTGACTCTTCTGTATTTATTATCAACACCAATCTATCTGAGAGAGAAATAGAGTCTCATGAAGCTCTACAGGATGTAGGGGTTCACAAAATTCTGTTACTCTCGCTGGCAGTGACTGGTGTCATTTACACCCTCATTTTGAGGGCACTCTTCCAAGTTACTGAAAGCCTGTGACTGGCATGTCCTTTTGAATCCTTTCTCTGCTTGAACACAACAGGCAGCAATCCAGATGCAAGAGGAATAGAACCTCATGAGCCCCCGCATTTGCTAGGGGTTCATGACGATCAAAGCATCCTGTCGAGGGAACTCACCCAGGTTACTACTGTAAGCATGTGACTGGTGCATCTGTGAATCCTTTCACTGCCTGGACACAACCACCGATCCTCATGAGGCCCCAGTGACGCCGGGCGGGGGGATGAGGGGCTCATGAGGATCAATGCATCTTGCTGGTCTCATTCGTAACTGTGGTCCTCAAGCAGACACAACTGTCAAACAGTTTCAGTGACACCAGTTTTCGATGGTGTCTGCGAAGGGACTGAATGTGAGAACACTAGACAGTGCAGGATATGTACAAACTGGAAACTGTTGCACAGAACGGATAGTGGGGTCTAGGCGTAGAGGTCCTCCCTGTCTGCCCCCATCTGCTGAACATCCTCTGAGGTGGCAAAGTGCAGGAAATGAGACGGCCGATGCACCTCGTGGTAAAACTCCTTCGGGTTAGACAAGGACAGCTCGTAACGCATGCTAGGGTCATGGCGAACACCTGTGAGAAACAAAAACAGTATGAAAATATTGTCAAAATAAAAACAATTTGTCTCCTCTCCTTCATAGGCAACTGAGTGAAAATAGCAACTGTGAAAATAATACAGAAAGGCAGGCCGAGTCCAGCCCATTTGTAATAACTATAAGTTTTGGGATTTTTTCATATTCAGATGAAATCTGGAACCTGTAGCTACACAAGAAATGTTCATAACTACCTTGTGAAGAAGGCCTGTGATCACATATTCTAACCAAAATGTAAACATTTGCTCTTTTCTTTTCTTGAAAACACAAAACTTTAAGTTCTACGCAAAAACTAAGGTCATGCTGATTAACTGCTGAATAAAATACATGTGACTGCTGCATAAACCTAGAGCATTACGACTTACCCATGAAGTTGTAGTTCCATGAGGCCTGATTGGGCACCATGAAGAAGCCGAGGAAGCGATCTGAGAGCAGCATCTGCACGCGCTCATAGTGCGAGGGGAGGTAACCCTTGGGGTTGTTGCCTGTGTCCTTGTTCTGGCGACCCCAGTCGAAGCCGCTGGGTGTCAGTTTGTAAGCTGTTAGTGAGCACGAGCCAGGGGTGAAGCTGGAGAGAGAGAAAGATTACAGTGGCTAGAACATTCTGTTTCTCAAATCACAATCCAAAAGAGTGAAAGCAAAGCATGCAAAATGGAATAAACTACAGCAGAACCTGTTCTCAGCAACCCTTATTTTGCCATAAAAAAGTGGTCTTAAAAAACAGGTACTCTGTGAAGAAAGTACAGAAGGGCCAAAAAAAAAAAAAAAAAAAGTCACCTGTCGTTAAAGACTTTTTCTGTTTGTTGTTATTACTTAAGTTTGCTACAGCAGAACCTGTCTGTATGACGACCTCTTTTGCAAGAAGAAAAAGATATTAAAAGACAGTTCTTCCAAGGAAAGTCTTAAACATGTCATTAACCCATTACATCATGAGGCTGATTTTGTAAATTTTGCATATTGTCCTATGAAGGCAACATTACGGATTAGGAGATAGATCAACTGTTTTAGTTCAAGGGTGGTGCCAGAATAGCTTGGCGCCCCAGGCACAAGCTATTCTGACACCACCCTTGAACTATCAGTAAAATTTTGTGACAAGCAATGGGTGTATCAGAATGATAAGGGTTAAAGACCATCATTTAAGATGATACAGCCACCTAAATGATGGTATTTACTGACAGATAATCTCTAGTAATACTGGTCACTCAAAACAGATTCTGCTGTAAGCAAGAAAGAGAAAAAACATGTTCCAGAAAAACAAAGACGGCAAATTACTACTGCTTTTTACATTTATTTCATATTTTATTTCATTTTTTAAAAGATGTGTAGCTCTGTACACTGGACACAGCTACTTACCTTTCGCGGTTGTAACTAACTCACCTGCATGTAATAACCACTGTTTTTTCTCCGTCCCAGGAAGGGTTGTCAGCCATGACGCGGGCATGAGTGCTGATGTCCTGGGGAGACAACTGCGGAAGCTCGTTGGGCTGCGTGTGGATCCAACCAAGGGGCTCCATCTCCTATAAATAAATGGGGATGACAATTTTTAGGATCCTGTAAAATCAATTGGGGTTATTCCTAAATCAGACTAATTATACAATTAACTCATTACATCCTGAAGCTAATGTTTAAAAAATCTGCTTATGGTATTGTCCTATGAAGGCTACATTACAGATTAGGAGATTAGCATTTTAGTTCAAGGACTATTTTGAAACTATTTTCGCACCATCCTTGAACTATCATAGCAGTGATTAGGTTGAGTTTTGCAGTCAATAAGTCAATTGACCGGAGGAACATAAAATCCATAGGTCATTTTGAAAATCCATAAGTCAACAACAAAAAAAAAAATCACTTTTTCGGCATTTTCGATTTTGAAATGTCAGCAGCATGTGTAGCCTGTTCATTCCAGAAGCCCAAATCAGACACTGAAGGCATCTGACACATTATTTTTGTCTTTTATTGCGATTTTGCGGAAATGGCCGTTTACTGGGTGCACAAATACCTTCACTGTGAGCCAGAGATTCAATATTTTGTCATTCTGTTTTTTTGCAGAGGACGCAGAAGGTGTGCCTTAACATAACAGTGTCTGATTTGGGCTTCTGGAATGAACTCTGATTTATTTAGAGGCAAATGTTTCTCAACCTCATTTTAGCATCCGCGAAGAGCGCTCTGAGCGTGAATGGGGGTACCCTTGCACCATCGGCTATATCTCTGGTGTGCTCCTAAGGATTTTTGGGGAACATGGCTTAAACATCTCAGGATGACATACTAAGGTACACTTTGAAACCCATCTTACTGGGGGGGGGGGGGGGGGGATGTACGGTAGATCCTGCTAGCTTATGGACTATCAGTGTACAACTAAGATTACATGATGTGGACTTCACCTACAAGACGCGAACAAAGCAAGATTGAGTTACTGATTGTGTAACCATGAAATAAGAACGAAGGTTATATGTGTGAGCACGAGAGACCACTAGTACATCAATTACAACATCTTGCATTACAACATTTTGGACATCATGTAAAAATACGCATATCTCTGCAAAAATTACAAACCGGCAGCACTGACAACAGTAAAGCCATTTCCTTTGCTTCTAGACATCTATTATGAATACGTGAACTGCTGAACTGCGTGAAAACAAAAACTGGCTACAGACATCTAGACCCAGTCCGCTGCGGCACCTTCATACCGACTCCGAGGATAAAAAATCAGCGTCAATGAGACCAACAAGAGACTTAGACTAGAGTTAATGCAGCCGTGGGGACTGATGAAGATGTATGCCTTTTACAGGCGGAAGGCGTTTTGCATCATGTTGGACCGTGTACCTAGTCAGGGCCCATGCTTGCAGTATTGTTTACATTTGCTCGAGAGAGGGGTCAAGTGTCACCCATCACTGTTGGCAGCTGGCCTCCCGCCTCCCTAATTTTTAGGATGCACGCTGTTCATACACGCCAACCAACTCGGCGCGGGTCTCAGTGACTGTTTAAACTTGAAATGAATAAGTCATATGACCGGCTCACTGACAGAGCAATGCATCATTTCAAATTTGTATGCGTCAATGACCGATGAGCATCCTATACGCTGTCATAGTCAAATTTATTTCAAGCAATGGGTGTATCCGGATGAAAAGGGTTAATTTCAGCTAAATATCTCAACCTGGGGGCGTAAATGAGGCCACTCCTCTTGTGGTTGATATTTATTTTGCTATACTTTTTGTCAAGAACACAAAAACAGATTTTCCTCAAAAATGTATTTTTTCCAAAAATACTTACCAATGGCATGACTAATACTGTAATAGGAACACATGCTTAGCTTACCAATTTCAGCCCAAAAATTCGTTGTGTACACCTCACAACTAGGGGGCGACTCCAGGGGGCCATTACCAGGACGCCTCGAGTAGCAACCCCCTTGCCTCCCTATCTGGTCACATGCCTGGCCGTTTCCCGGCAGTCTTTGCCTTAGCTCAACAGCGGCAAGCGGGGCAGAAGGGAGGGACCTCTGAGTCATGCCATTGGTAAGTATTTTTCGAAAAAATACATTTTAGAGAAAAATCCATTTGTTTTCTCAAAACTCTTACCGATGACATGACTAATAGGAAGAATAGCGAATAGGAGGAGGGTGCCGCCCCCTATGTATTCCACCCAGGAACCTTTGGCAGAACGGCCCCTGAAGTGCACTCAGCAACGAGCCCCCCCCCCCCCCCCCCCCCCCACGCGCCACACCCGACAATTTCAGCTAGCGTTACCTATGGCCCTCGCGCTGGGACCATACGGCGTTCAGGCGCGTCCCCTGGGTGGTGGATAGGGGGTCCCTCGTGAGAGGGGTGCACCGAATGAAATAAGGTGCCGTGAACCAACATGGTCTAAGGGAAGGTGACCCCGACAGAAAACCCCTGGTCCTCCTAGTAAGGGGGTTGGGCGTGGGGTTAGCTTCCCCACCCTGCAAAAAAGGAAATAGCTACAAAAACGCCGACGAAAAGACTAACAGTAATTCCTTTCCTGGAGGAGGAAGGTTCTTCTACTAGAAGACTTATGACGTCCTGTGGTGAAAGCCGGAAGTCTTCGGAAGCCACAGGACCGAGCCGCCTCTCTCTATCCAGGGATACAACCATGGGCACATGGAACGTCAAGACCATGTACCAGAGCGGCAAGGCCGCCCAGATAGCAGCGGAAATGCAAAAGTACAATCTTTCCCTGCTAGGCATCAGTGAAGCCAGATGGACGCAGTCTGGCCAGAAAAGGCTGTTAAGTGGGGAGATGATTCTGTATTCAGGTCATGAAGAGGAGAATGCCCCCCATACAGAAGGAGTAGCACTCATGCTGTCACCAGTGCCACAGAGAGCGCTGATGGGCTGGGAACCTCTTGGGCCAAGAATTATAACAGCAGCCTTTAGAACCAAGAAAAAGCTCAAGCTGAACGTCATCCAGTGTTATGCGCCCACCAATGACAGTGACGAGGAAGAGAAACAAGAGTTCTACGACCGACTCCAGAGTGCCGTGGACAAATGTGCGGAGCGAGACATCACCATCGTCATGGGCGATTTTAATGCCAAAATAGGGGAGGACAACACCGGATACGAAGAGGTGATGGGGAGACAGGGACTAGGCTCGGAGATGAGTGAGAACGGGGAGAGGTTTGTAGACTTTTGTGCTCTAAACCGACTTGTCATTGGAGGCAGCATCTTCCCACACAGAAGAATACACAAAGCAACTTGGGTCTCACCTGACCATACAACAGAGAACCAAATAGACCATATCTGCATTAGCAAGAAATTCAGAAGATCCCTTCAAGATGTTCGAGTGAGGAGGGGAGCAGATGTCGCCTCAGACCACCATCTGCTTACCTTAAGAATGAAGCTCAAGCTAAAGAAAAGCCGCACAGAGACAACAAGAAGACAGCGCTATAATGTAGGCCTCCTGAGAGAAACTGGAGTTAGAGAAGAGTTCAAACTGGTGCTGTCCAACCGGTTTCAAGCGCTACAGGAGCTAGTAAATGAAGAGGAGGCGGTCACCACAGAGCAGCAGTGGAAGGCAGTTAGAGAGGCGCTGAACTCAACCTGCAAAGACACTGTAGGGTTCAGGAAACACCACCACAAGGACTGGCTGTCGGCACAGACCTTGAAGAAGATAGAAGCGAGGAAGCAGAAGAAAGCAGCGGTCAACAACAGTCGCACGAGAGCAGCCAAAGTAAGGGCACAGGGGGAATACTCGGAAGCCAACCGCGAGGTGAAGAGGAGTATCAGGGCAGACAAGAGGGCCTACACAGAAAGCCTGGCAGCAGAGGCAGAAAAGGCAGCAGGCAGCGGCAACATGAAACAGCTCTACGACATTACCAGAAGATTGTCGGGTAAGTATGGCCATACAGAAAGACCAGTAAAAGACAAAGAAGGCAAGCCTATTGCAGACAGAGCAGACCAACTCGACAGATGGGCCGAGTATTTTGAAGAGTTACTGAACAGACCTAGCCCACCCGACCCCCCCGACATCCAGCCGGCAGAGACTGACCTACCCATCAGCTGTGACAGACCCAGCCGGGAAGAGATCAGAAAAGCAGTGGCATTTTTGAAGAATGGCAAAGCAGCAGGGCCAGATGGCATCCCAGCGGAGTCTCTGAAAGCAGACCTAGAGACAACAGTTGAGATGCTGTACCCACTGTTTGGAAAGATCTGGGAAGAGGAGGTGATGCCGGCTGACTGGAAGGAGGGGTACCTAATCAAGCTTCCCAAGAAAGGCGACCTCAGCAAGTGTTCCAACTACAGAGGAATCACCTTGCTGTCAGTACCAGGAAAGGTCTTCAACAGGATCATCCTAGAAAGAATGAAGAGCTCCGTTGACCCCCAGCTGAGAGACCAGCAAGCAGGATTCAGGAAGAACCGATCATGTACAGACCAGATCGCCACTCTCCGCATCATCGTGGAACAGTCTCTGGAGTGGAGCTCCCCGCTGTACGTCAACTTTGTGGATTATGAGAAAGCATTTGACAGTGTGGACCGAGAGACTCTGTGGAAACTCCTACGACACTACGGTGTACCCACAAAGCTCGTCCGCCTGATCAAGAGCAGCTATGATGGCATGACATGTCGCGTGATCCACGAAGGGCAGTTCACCAGAGAGCTCCAGGTCAGAACTGGTGTCAGGCAGGGGTGTCTGCTGTCTCCGTTCCTCTTCCTACTGGCCATAGACTGGGTCATGAAGATGACCACAGAGCACAGACGAAGTGGAATACAGTGGACACTGTGGACACAGCTTGACGACCTCGATTTTGCAGACGACTTGGCATTACTGTCCCACACTCATCAACAAATGCAGGACAAGACCACAAGGCTTGCTGACATCTCGTCCCAAGTGGGCCTCACCATTCACAAACAGAAAACAAAGACAATGAGGCTGAACGCAACCAGGGAAGAACCAGTCTTGCTTGCTGGCACCCCGTTGGAGGAGGTGGAGTCCTTCACCTATCTCGGGAGCATCATAGACAAAAAAGGCGGCACTGATGCAGATGTCAGAGCACGAATCGGTAAAGCCAGAGCAGCCTTTCTCCAGTTGAAAAAAGTATGGAGTTCCAGAGAGCTGTCACAACACACCAAAGTCCGGATTTTCAACTCCAATGTAAAAGCAGTTCTCCTATATGGAGCAGAGACATGGAGATTGACAAAAACCACAGTCAACAGAGTACAGACCTTCATGAACAGTTGCCTTAGAAGAATTTTGAAAATCCACTGGCCAGAGAAGATCAGCAACGTCAGACTCTGGGAGAGAACAGAGCAGATAACAGCAGAGAATGAAATTGGGCGAAGAAGATGGGGATGGATCGGTCACAGTCTGAGAAAGCCAGCTTCCAGTATCACTAGGCAGGCATTGTCATGGAACCCTCAGGGAAAGAGGAAAAGAGGTAGGCCGAGAAACTCCTGGCGTCGAGACCTCCAAGCAGACATCAAGAGACTGGGAACCACCTGGAGTAGAATCGAAGGAGAAGCACAGGACAGGAGTTGCTGGAGGTCTCTCGTCGACGGCCTATACCCGGGTAGGGGTGACAGGCGTAAGTAAGTAAGTAAGTTACCTATGGCACCCGTGGTGCCTGGAGGGTGTGCTGCGCGGCCGAGATGTCCCCCCACCAAGGCCAGGTTGCTGCGCTGGCCGCATAAGTCTCGCAGGTACAACCGGGCGAAGGTAGACTCAGCCCGCCAACCCACCGCCGCCACAATGTCTCTCACAGCGCAGTTGCGGTCGAAGGCGATGCTCGCAGCCACTGCTCTGATCTCATGTGTGCGTATGCGTCTCTTCGCCTGTACTTTGTATGCCGACCGGATTACCCAGCGGAGCCAGGATGAGATCGTCTGCGTGGAGATGTCTCGTCTGCCTGGAGCCAAGGGCAGGAATAGGCGTGAGCGCACTTGTCTCAGCGGCTTAGTTAGGTGCAGGTAAATTATCAGTGCTCGGACGGGGTCCTGCTGGCGGGACTCCAGGGACTGGTCGATCGCCCTGAGTGGGCGGACGGTCAACACCTGCGGCGCGGTCGCTGGGAGCCTGTTCTTGGCCAGGAACGCCGGGTCAGTGAGGAGTTGTACCAAACCATCGGCCCGAAACTGGAGACAGGCGGGTCGCAGAGAGAAGGCGTGGATCTCGCTCACTCTGGACGCTGTGGATAGGGCGAGCAGAAAGCAGGTCTTCCTGGTTAGGTCTCCCAGCCGCGCTAGGGGCAAGGCTCGAACCGCTCCGAGTTGAGCAAGGTTAGGACCCAGGACAAATCCCAGTGAGGGATCAGCGAGCAGGACACCGGTCTCTGAAGATCCAGGTGAGCCATAAAATCCGAGAGGTCTTTGCAGGCACCCGGGTCCGGCCGTCCTAGTTGTCTATACGTGTCCGCAATCATTGCCAGGTAACCTCTGATGGTGATAGGGGCCAGGTTCTGTTGGGCGAAGAGCCACAGAAAGAACTCGGCCAGCTGCGGGGTAGTCAAGTCCGTGGGGGAGAGCTGCTCGGCTGCGCACCAGGACTGGAGGACCAGTCACTTTCCCTCGTAGACGGTACGGGTAGAAGATCTGCGGGCTGCTGCGATTGCCTCTACCGCTGCACCCGAGAAGCCTCTAGCGGCGAGGGCTTGCCAGACAACCTCCAAGCGTGTAATAGCAACCGTTTTGGGCAAGGGTGGAAAAGCTGCTGCCGGGGCGGCTTGAGCATCGTCTGAGGTGTGGGGAGCCCGAGCGGGGGGGGTCGGTGGCGAGGCTCAGAAGGTCGCTGGTCCAGCTCTTGGTCCAGCTGAATGACGCCACTAGGAGCAGTATCACGTCGCTGCCTCTGAACTTCTGGAGCACCTTCGGTACGAGGACGGCAGGGGTGGGGGTGGGGTGGGGCGGGGGAAACGCGTAAGCCACCAACCCGTCCCACGGGATGGAGAGCACGTCTACGGCCCAGGTGAGTGGATCTGGAATGGGGGAGACGAAGAGCGGAAGCTGTCTGTTCCTCCTCGTGGCGAAGAGGTCGATCATGGGTGTCTCCCAGTGCGCAGTGCGCGCATAGAAGGCGAAGATGTCTGGGAGTAGGGACCACTCTGTGTGGAGCAGCTGCCCGCGACACGAGAGGGAGTCCGCGAGAACGTTCAGGTAGCCCGGGATGTGCCGTGCCCGAAGCGAGATGCCACGATCTCTGCACCACAGGAAGATCTGGTACAGGAGGACGCAGAGACAGGAGGACGCAGAGAGAGGGGGAGCGCGTCCCACCTTGGTTCTGTATGTAGGCCACGACCGTCAAGTTGTCGGACAGCACTAGGATCTCTTGTCGAGCGAGGCGATCCTCCCAAGCGGAGAGCGTCAACCACATGGCCTTCAACTCCAGCCAGTTGCTGTGCCTGTCTGCGTGGTCCTGCGGCCAGTTGCCCGAGGCTGTGACGAACTCCGGGAGTAAGTGTGCTCCTCAACCGGAGCGGCTCGCGTTTGTGCAGATGTAAAGTCAGGGTGCTGGGGAGGAGAGCGGAACCCTTGACGCCAACCAGGTCTTGTCCATCCACCGCAGAAGATGAGATCTGGGCAAGGGGGAGACTGGGACCAGGGCCGCCAGATCGCCAGACAATGGGCACCAGTGAATAGATGCAGCTAGATCGGCCGAGAGTAGAGTCGGCCGAGAGGCAGGAGGTCCGCCGCCGCACTTAGGAGACCCAGCAGTTGGAGCCACACCCTGGTCCGGGAGAGCCTCCACACGAGAGACTTGGAGAGCCAGATCCGCTACCTTCTGGATCTGTCCTTCTGGGAGCCGAACACGGTTGATATCGGTCAGGAACTCCATGCCTAGGTGAATGAACCGGCGCGAGGGCGTAAAATTGGACTTGCCTCCATTGACGATGAATCCGAGCTGGTGCAGCAGGGTCAGTAGGGTGTCTCGATCCTGCTCCAAGGCTGTCGCCATCTGGTTCCGGAGAAGCAGATTGTCCAGATAGTTGGAAGTTGGGCTTGAGGCCATCTGCCTGAACCTGGAGATGACGCCGTCGATGATCCTGGTAAACACCCAAGGGCTGAGGTTGAACCCGAAGGGCAGGACCCGAAACTGATACACTACTCCGCCGAAGGCAAAGCGAAGATACCAACGAGACGCCAGGTGTACGGGAATGTGAAGGTAGGTCGAGACTCATGGCAAAGTCCTGGGCCTGCACCGCGGCCCTCAACGCCCTGGCCATCTCCATCCAGAAGCGAGGGGCCAAAATGTACTTGTTTAGTGTCAAGAGGTCGATGACCGTATGCCACCTGCCACCGGGCTTGGGGACGAGGAAGAGACGGCTGTAGAAGGCCGGGGAGTCGAGACGTGAGACTACTTCTGTGGCCTCCTTTCGCAGCAGAGAGAGTAACTTGTCGCGCAGAGCTTCCGCCTTGCCTTGTTCCCCCGGCACCCGAGTCCACAGGGGGGAGTGACGCAATGGAGGGGGAGACTGGAATGAGATCCTCAGGCCCTCCGAGATGGTCGAGAGAATCCAAAAGTCGTCCTGAAACAGTTGGCGCCATGCGCCACTGTGATGGGCTAGCCTTCCGCTGACTGGAGACCCTAAAGGAATCGGCACGGGGACAGGCGATGGGTTAGTGGGCCCGGCTGCGCCCCGGGCTTCTGGCGCCTCAGGACCAGGAAGCGGAGGTTACGGGGAACGCGCTGGGGGGTGGGGTGGGGGGGGAGGGGGGGCGGAGCGCACTGCGGCCTCTGGGAAGACGGGAGGAGGGGGGTCTGAACAACCGCAGGGTACGACCCATGGCTCCGTGGGCCGACTGAAAGCGGCGGGGACAGTCACTGAAGCAGGTCGAGTGACTGGCCAGAGCTCCTTGGAAGACTCCTTGACAGTCTGCCAGGTCGGTCCAAAAAGAAGCGATCCACCGAAGGGCGCCTGGCGAAGCTGCGTCATAACTGAAGCCGGGAGAGACGAGCAGAGTCTCAGCAGGGCGTCCCGCCGCATCAGGTTGCAGTTAGCTGCCGCCGCCAAGGCGTTAACCGAGGAATGAAACGCTGCTCTGTTCGCCGCCACGAGAACGGAGTGTACGTCACGAAGCGCGCCGAGGTGGAGAGGTCCCAGGTATCCTCAAGGCGTCGTACCACCGCCTGCGTTGCCATGGAGGAAGACGGGTCACACTATGGAGTTCCGCACCAGCTTCGCCGTCTTTTCCAGGCCGCGCGGGATCCGTAGCCGCCTGCCACCGGGGGCCCCCGTCTGCAGCAGCGTCGCCTTGTCTATTGCCGGCAGGGGACATGAGAAAGCTTGAGAATGCCCGGCGTAAAACTGCTGATGAAAGCTGACGTCCATTCCCGCTGGCCATCTGGCGTCGGAGAAGAAGCCCTGGTCACTGAATCTGTCCGCCAGAAGCTGCGCCGAAAACGCCTCCGTGAGGTCCCTAAATGCTGGCGGCTGACGGAGGGACTTGAAGCGCTTGGACTGTCGAGGCGTGTCCACCATCGGTGCGTCCTTCCTCTTTGGGGGGGGAGGGGGGGGGAGAGAAGGAGGGCAGGAGCCCGGGGGGAGGAAGGAGGCAATGAGACGGGAGGCCTCGTTCAGGGAGCGAAGCGTCTGCAAAGTCGGAGCTGCACCCACCGAAACCGACGAACTGGATGACCGAGCGCTAGGCGACACTAAGCGAATGTCTGCCAGTCCTAGGGCAGACACCCGAGTCCTCCAGGTGGAGGCTAAGGGCCTCGTCGTCGATCCCCGTGGACCGCAGAAAGGAGCGGAGTTCCCTGCGCGCAGATGGAGGTGTGGGAAGAGAAGAGCACCTGCTCCCGCGAAGAGACGAAGCCCGGAGGGGCTGGCTAGAGCGGGAACGTCGGGGTGAGTCTGCCGAGACTGACGACTGGCCGCTGTCTGTGAGGCCCTGCCACTGGGGTTGAGGGCGCCAATCCGGCGAGGCAGAACGACCCATCGATTGGCTCCGTGAGGACGTCACAGAGGGACGAAGTCGAGCCGAAAGCGGGCGCTGGGGCGGAGTCGAGGCCTTCCTACCCGGAGAGGTGGAGCGGGAGCCCAAAGCATCGCAATGCCAGCGTCTAAGGCTGCCGCTATGACGAGGCTTCTGACTTCTTTCTTGTCTCTCTTGTCTTTCTTCTCCATGCCTGATGGGCGAGTTAGACGAGCGATCTTCACTGGGAAGTTCCTGCCGCTGACGATGCCGCGAGACTCGGCCCTCCCCTGTGCGGTCCTCTCTGGTGGCGCTGCGAGTCCCCCAAGTGCAAGGTGCTTTCCCCGCCAAGTGGTGCGGCGACCAGGACCGCTGGCTGTGCCTTTCGCTGCTCTTCGAGCGGAGAGGCGGGGTAATGGAGGACTGGATACGACGGCGACTGTCTGGCACAAGTCTGTCTCCACAGACGTAAGAAGCGCCGGGATCATAGAAGCGGGGCAGTTCTTCCGGCTGGTGGCTGGCAAGCTTCCCCCTTTCGGAGTGATGGCCTGTGGATCTTGGCGCCCGTTCGCGGCACTTTCCGGCCGATGGCTGCGTGGCTGATGGCTCTCTGAGCGTGGGGAGCGAGTACCCGCTGCCTGGACCCGCCTGGCCCATTGGGCGGACCGGTATTTTGGCCACCGAAGGGTGGGGGTAGGGTCTCTGTTGCCTGTACCTGTTGTGCGTCCTTCCGACTGCTAACGGGCTTCCCTGATCATGAGTGTATAGGTCCTGCTGCCTGGTAGTGCCTAGGGACCAAGTCCTCTCGTGGGCGTGCCAGCATCTCGGCCACTGAAGGGTGGGGTAGGGAACTTGGTGTCTGTCCTTGACGGCTGTTATCCTGTTGGTCGTTGACTGCCCTAGCACAAGGCGCTAGGGTTCTAGGCACCTGGGGGTGGGGGTGGGGGGGGGGGGAAGGTGTTAGTAGTGACGTACGCGACGATAGGCCCACGATGTCTGAAGTGGCACGCCTCAGCAGCAATGGCGCAGCGGTAGTCGAGGCAGGGTTGCATGGCTCCTTGGCCCGGGCTGGTCGCTCTCTCGTATAAAAAGCCCACAGCTGTGACCAGCGTTCTTCGACCCACACCGCGCAGGTATTACACGTCCGCCCGGAAGAACAGCCCGCACAGGGCAGGCACACATCGTCGGAGTCCGTCAACCATTGGAACTGCCCGCACCTGGTGCAGGTCATGACTTGCGTACTGTAACAAGCAGAAACAGACAAAAACCCATCATAAGGGTGCGGGGCCACCCTGGAGACCCCGTGCTCACAACTAGTTGCACAACAGAATCCCCGGTAAACGCCGACGCCCGGTCTTCTAATTTGACAACCGCCGGCGGGGACATTCACCAAAGCTTTACCTTGTCATGGCTGGGTTGGTATCCTCACCAAGAAACCATCAAGTACTCCGCCACCCACTGTAAACCTCCGAGCTTTACACAGTAAATCCACATGAAGTCTCCGAGTAATCCCACCGACACGACTGGTCTTAGTGAGCTAAGCAAAAAGACTGGTGAAAAACGGCCAGGCACGTGACCGGATAGGGAGGCAAGGGGGGGCTACTTGAGGCGTCCTGGTAATGGCCCCCTGGAGTCGGCCCCCTGGTTGTGAGGTGTACACAACAAATTTTTGGGCTGAAATTGGTAAGCTAGGCACGAGTTCCTATTAGTCATGCCATCGGTAAGAGTTTTGAGAAAACAATTAGACACATGTATAGCCCCCAGCATAGAGGGTGGGTGGAATGGGGTGGGGGTGCGGTTACAACAATGTAATCAATCAGACTTTTACCTTGAGGTACTCGTGTTCAGGCAGGATGTTGGGCAGGTGGACGGTCTGATGTGTCCCCCACTGTGGCGGCATCACGATGCACCGAATCTCCTTCACCTGAGGGTTGTCGGGGGGACTCACACCGTACAGGTAACCGGCAATCTGAAATTCACATGCAAATTACAAGTAAGCAGAGTGAAAACATACATCTGGTTCACTGCAACCCTTTGGCTGTTGGTAGCGCTTTTTGTCGAGGCGATTTTTGCAGGAATCACCTGGACAAAAAGCAGTGTCATCAGCCATCATAAGTATTATGCTCCTTACAATCGGTCCACAGTTTAACCAATTACATCATGAGGCTGATTTGTTAAAATCTGCTTATTGTCCTATGAAGGCCACATTACAGATTAGGAGATAGATCAACCATTTTAGTTCAAGGGTGGTGCCAGAATAGCTTGGCGCCTTAGACGCAAAGCTGTTCTGGCACCATCCCCAAACTATTATAATGAGATGTATTTCAAGCAGTAGTGTATCAGGATGAAAAGGTTAAACTGCGCACAGAATTTAATTTCTACCGCTGAGATTTTACAGTCTCTTAGAGACAGAAGGTTGTACACGTCTCCCCAACATGTAAAGGTAAAACTTAGGGTCCAATTGTTTATTCAACATTTTGGGTGTTGGTAGCATGATTCCTGCAGGAATCATCGCAACTAAAACCGCTACCAACACCCAATGGGTTAGCCCCCTTGCAAATGCAGCCATTAGTACTATAAAAAGTACCTGCAGCTGCTTGCACAAGGTGGCTAATTTTTATGCACTTTACACATTTCTCACCTGATCCGAGATAAAATCAACCTTGAACCTTTTGTGCATGTAGTCATCGGTACTGTTAACCCATTACATCCTGAGGCTGATTTTATAAGATTTCCTTATTGTCCTATGAAGGCTACATTGCAGATTAGGCTATTCCTGCACCACCCTTGAACTATCAGTCAAATTTATTTCAAGCAATGGGTGTATCAGGATGAAAAGGGTTAAACGATAGCTACAGGCACAAGTGAGTTATGTAGTCTGCTTGACATATTTCTCACCTGAGCTCGGAGATCGGAGATGATGATGAACTTCTTCAGCACGTTCTTGGGCAGGATGTAGGTGTACCCTGTCTCCTTGATGTCGTCTGAAGACACATAGATGTGATTTGTGCGCAGGTGCAGGTTCGTGGCCGAGATGGCCCTCACCCGCCACTCCGTTTTGGATGAGAAGGTGGCCGTCTCGTAGTTGCTGGTGGTGCTGGTGATGATTTCATCACCATGTTTGTTGACAGTGATGGTAGTGGTGGCGGTCAGCTGTGACTGCTCCTTGGTCTGCTTTTCAATCTCGGCGATCTGCTGGCGCTGGGCGGATGGGGCGGAGATCTCCATGCCGAGGATGATATCACGGATCTCAGACTGTGTTAGGGATGCCACGTTCACACTGAAATTAATTTTGACAGAAGATTGTATAATCAGGCAGCTGTATTATTTGATCATCCCGCTATCAGGGCTATAAACACTCAGCCAATCAGATAGAGGACTCTGCAGTAAAGCAAGTGTGGCTTTCAGTATGCAATAAATTTTAAAACAATTCCTAACAACTTTAAAAAAGAAATGACTTTGTAGGTCGTGCCACCTTATGGAAACACACAAAGTGATTGTCTACCTGTTGCTCAGACCCTTTTCTGTCATGCCAATTCCGTTGTGTGTATATAATTATGGAAACTAATTGTGGCGACTAGTAACTCTGTTGGCAGTGTTGCACCTACTTGTTTTTCTTGCCGTAGTCGGCCAGGATGAGATCCTTGAGCTGCACCTCAATCTTCATCCACTCCTCGTCGGTCAGCGTGGGCCAGATGTGGTGAGCCTCCGTGACCGTTGTCTTGTCTGGCTTCAGCAGGATTTTTGTCTTGTCATTATTTACGTGCAATGCTCGCAGGATCAGGATTAGACGAGAGAATGCCTACAAGGGAAGGGAAAGAAGGTAATGATAACAGTATAAGGCATAATTCAAATGATACTGCTAATCAAAGTTCAAGGTGTCTTAGACATTACAATGTGCTTATCTTGAGAGAGTACCAGTCTCTAATGACGCCCTTTTTTCTTAGAAAAAAAAAGGTTCTGTAATTTGTTAATAATTTACCGTGTAAGAGGAGATTGTCTTCAGCCAGTCATCATACAGGTTGAACAGCACCATCTGTGGCTCTGTGGCCTTCAGGATCAGGTCACCAAATTTCTCCACCTGAATAAAGTACATAATCTCATTAACTTATTGGAAATTAACCCAACATAATTCAAAAAGGTATGTGAAATACGTCAAACACCCAAGATCAACTACATCTATTTTTTAAAAATAATAAATTCTGTTGTGCTTGTCTCTTCTAAATACTTTTCATTTTTTGTTGCACATTCTTTTGCTGTAAATTTCATTTTCCCCACCTTGAGGCAAGCCTGGAAGGGAAGCTGGAGCTCGCTGCCTTTGATGACGATGTTGGGGAAGTCCAGGAGATGCACCTCCAGGGGATCCAGCATGCCTTTGCGTGTCACAATAATCTGTTTGGGCTGCTCCTCAACGGGCAGGGAACGGATCAAGGCTGCCACTTCTTCAGCTGTTTTCCACTTGGCCAGCTGTTTAAGAAAACCGACTAGTTATTAACTGCATCAGATTTTCTGGTGTGGTGTGGATGTTGGTGTTATGAGTATCTCTTGTGTAGATGTTTCTGTGTGTGCACCAGATGGCCCAATGACACATTTATACGAGTACGACTACAGATGTCAGGCCGATTTAATAAAAAAAATTGCTACGAAGGCTATATTACACATTAGAAGAAAGATCAACCATTTTTAACTCATTCGCGGCAAGCCACATCCGGATGCGTGGCTTATTCTGCGTATCTGGATGCAGCTGGCCGCGAATGAGTTAAGGGTGGTGCCAGAATAGCTTGGCACCTCAGGTGCCAAGCTTTTCTGGCACCACCCTTGAACTATGGTAGTCAAATTTATTTCAAGCAAGTGTATCAGGATGAACAAGATTAACAGAAAATTCAATTATTTTACAAATCCAAAAACAACCTATTCTTTCGCTGAAAAAAAGAAAGAACCTAGATATCTGCATTTGCTTCAAATGAAGACATCTTGGTGTCGAACCTGTCCAAGACGTTTCTGTCCCGCCCACACAGAGGTGTGGATGATCTTCAGGAAGAGCTGTCCTGTGCGAGGGTTGAAGATGAAGATGGCGCCATTTATGGGCTTGGTTGTCAAGTTACCCTCAAACGTCTGGAAGGCACAAATCACAAAAATAATTATTACATTCTAAATGACAAGTAATGGGTCATGAAGATGAACACAGAGCACAGACGAAGTGGAATACAGTGGACACTGTGGACACAGCTTGACGACCTCGAGTTTGCAGACGACTTGACATTACTGTCCCACACTCATCAACAAATGCAGGACAAGACCACGAGGCTTGCTGACATCTCATCCCAAGTGGGCCTCACCATTCACAAACAGAAAACAAAGACAATGAGGCTGAACGCAACCAGGGAAGAACCAGTCTTGCTTGCTGGCACCCCGTTGGAGGAGGTGGAGTACTTCACCTATCTCGGGAGCATCATAGACAAAAAAGGCGGCACTGATGCAGATGTCAGAGCACGAATCGGTAAAGCCAGAGCAGCCTTTCTCCAGTTGAAAAAAGAGTGGAGTTCCAGAGAGCTGTCACAACACACCAAAGTCCGGATTTTCAACTCCAATGTAAAAGCAGTTCTCCTATATGGAGCAGAGACATGGAGATTGACAAAAACCACAGTCAACAGAGTACAGACCTTCATGAACAGTTGCCTTAGAAGAATTTTGAAAATCCACTGGCCAGAGAAGATCAGCAAAGTCAAACTCTGGGAGAGAACAGAGCAGATAACAGCAGAGAATGAAATTGGGCGAAGAAGATGGGGATGGATCGGTCACAGTCTGAGAAAGCCAGCTTCCAGTATCACTAGGCAGGCATTGTCATGGAACCCCCAGGGAAAGAGGAAAAGAGGTAGGCCGAGAAACTCCTGGCGTCGAGACCTCCAAGCAGACATCAAGAGACTGGGAACCACCTGGAGTAGAATTGAAGGAGAAGCACAGGACAGGAGTTGCTGGAGGTCTCTCGTCGACGGCCTATACCCGGGTAGGGGTGACAGGCGTAAGTAAGTAAGTAAGTAAATGACAAGTAAACATGGGATGGATCTAGTGAAAGCTTTTAGGAATATAGATGAATGATGGATGGCTCAGTACATAGTCACTTTTGCCACAACATGAGAGCTGAAACACAATGTTGTAGAACATGGTATATCAGTCTGCCTCTTGCACTTTGTTAATGCCTATTGCCTTCTAACAGTGAATGGGTCAGGTTTTCTGTAAAAGTGTGACTGCCGACGTCTTCTCTCACCTTGTGGATGGTGACACGGTAGACGTTGGTGTCATCCACAAACCAGATGATCTGATTGGAGAAGAGCTCCCCGTAGTTCTGCGAGCTGAGGTAGGGCTCAGTGGGCTCGGAGGAGTACAGCTGCAGACCCTTGCGGATGCGCTCACGCAACACGTACAGTGCAGGGTTGGCCTTCATGATCTTCGCCATTGACTGCTGGATGAGGGGCTTGCCACCCGGGAACCAGTTGCCATACGCACTGTTGAAAAGAAATACAGAAATTTAAAAAATGTTGAACAAGGTTTGAGCGAAGTATCTGGTGAGCAAATTGAGTTCAAGCTGATCTCTGCCTTACGTGGCCAGTGCACAGCCTTGCAAGAGAAATGAAAATTTAGATTTTAGGACAGCTGTATCAGTGGTTGAAGGGCAGCGCCACTGTGAGGGCCAAGCGTGTAGGTAAACCCCTTGAAAAAGGGAAAAGATCAAGAACAATTTTGAGTAAATTTAACCCATTTCAATCTGATACACAACTGCTTGCAACACATTTGACTATGATAGTTCAAGGGTGGTGCCAGAATAGCTTGGTGCTCAGGCACGACCCTTGAGCTAAAATGGTTGCTCATTTTTGTAATCTGTAATCTAGGCATCATAGCATAAAAAAATCAGCCTGAGGATGTAATGGGTTAAGGAAATGGGGGCACAAAACTAAGCAAATTCCTGCTATATGTGAACAGAAGTTAAACAAATTTGTTCAGAATCTTTCAAATTTAATAAATTCCTGAAAAACAACACTTCTAATTACAAGGTGTTTCTGATTTCAAGCTGTCAACTTTCACCTAATACATCTACAAACATGAAAAAATATTTTACCTGTGAAGGTTGTAGGCCAGATCGATGGCAACGAGGGCGCCAGTGGGTGATGGGTAGATACTCATGTTGTCAGTGGTGTAGTCGAGGAACTTGGCTCGAGCGTAACGCTCCACATCATGAGAGTCATAGTCACCCCACCTCAGCTGCACGTCCAGCCAGTACTTCTGTGTCGTCGCTCCATCCATCGTGTCCCTGGAAGAATCAGGAAACATCAGCACATGACTTAAAATATCCGTTACTGGATGCAGACTGTGCTTGTGAACACATTCCACCCCAAGAGCTCCAGCTGTCCAAGTACGCATACAAAGTGATGTCAGCAAGAGACTTAGATCCTCATAAGCTTCCTCAACTGTGAGGACTAGTAAAGATCTCCATCTCTTGCAGTTGGATCTTGTTGACTTTTTTCTTGGCAGTGAAGGGTTGGGAAAGGTCTTACTTACTTACTTACGCCTGTCACCCCTACCCGGGTATAGGCCGTCGACGAGAGACCTCCAGCAACTCCTGTCCTGTGCTTCTCCTTCGATTCTACTCCAGGTGGTTCCCAGTCTCTTGATGTCAGCTTGGAGGTCTCGACGCCAGGAGTTTCTCGGCCTACCTCTTTTCCTCTTTCCCTGGGGGTTCCATGACAATGCCTGCCTAGTGATACTGGAAGCTGGCTTTCTCAGGCTGTGACCGATCCATCCCCATCTTCTTCGCCCAATTTCATTCTCTGCTGTTATCTGCTCTGTTCTGTCCCAGAGTCTGACGTTGCTGATCTTCTCTGGCCAGTGGATTTTCAAAATTCTTCTAAGGCAACTGTTCATGAAGGTCTGTACTCTGTTGACTGTGGTTTTCGTCAATCTCCAAGTCTCTGCTCCATATAGGAGAACTGCTTTTACATTGGAGTTGAAAATCCGGACTTTGGTGTGTTGTGACAGCTCTCTGGAACTCCACACTTTTTATTAACTGGAGAAAGGCTGCTCTGGCTTTACCGATTCGTGCTGTGACATCTGCATCAGTGCTGCCTTTTTTGTCTATGATGCTCCCGAGATAGGTGAAGGACTCCACCTCCTCCAACGGGGTGCCAGCAAGCAAGATTGGTTCTTCCCTGGTTGTGTTCAACCTCATTGTCTTTGTTTTCTGTTTGTGAATGGTGAGGCCCACTTGGGACGAGATGTCAGCAAGCCTCGTGGTCTTGTCCTGCATTTGTTGATGAGTGTGGGACAGTAATGCCAAGTCGTCTGCAAAATCGAGGTCGTCAAGCTGTGTCCACAGTGTCCACTGTATTCCACTTCGTCTGTGCTGTGGTCATCTTCATGACCCAGTCTATGGCCAGTAGGAAGAGGAATGGAGACAGCAGACACCCCTGCCTGACACCAGTTCTGACCTGGAGCTCTCTGGTGAACTGCCCTTTGTGGATCACGCGACATGTCATGCCATCATAGCTGCTCTTGATCAGGCGGACGAGCTTTGTGGGTACACCGTAGTGTCGTAGGAGTTTCCACAGAGTCTCTCGGTCCACGCTGTCAAATGCTTTCTCATAATCCACAAAGTTGACGTACAGCGGGGAGCTCCACTCCAGAGACTGTTCCACGATGATGCGGAGAGTGGCGATCTCGTCTGTACATGATCGGTTCTTCTTGAATCCTGCTTGCTGGTCTCTCAGCTGGGGGTTAACGGAGCTCTTCATTCTCTCTAGGATGATCCTGTTGAAGACCTTTCCTGGTACTGACAGCAAGGTGATTCCTCTGTAGTTAGAACACTTGCTGAGGTCGCCTTTCTTGGGAAGCTTGATTAGGTACCCCTCCTTCACATCCAGCCGGCAGAGACCGACCTACCCATCAGCTGTGACAGACCCAGCCGGGAAGAGATCAGAAAAGCAGTGGCATTTTTGAAGAATGGCAAAGCAGCAGGGCCAGATGGCATCCCAGCGGAGTCTCTGAAAGCAGACCTAGAGACAACAGTGGAGATGCTGTACCCACTGTTTGGAAAGATCTGGGAAGAGGAGGTGATGCCAGCTGACTGGAAGGAGGGGTACCTAATCAAGCTTCCCAAGAAAGGCGACCTCAGCAAGTGTTCCAACTACAGAGGGGGGGGGGGGGGGGGTGTCGGGTGGGCTAGGTCTGTTCAGTAACTCTTCAAAATACTCGGCCCATCTGTCGAGTTGGTCTGCTCTGTCTGCAATAGGCTTGCCTTCTTTGTCTTTTACTGGTCTTTCTGTATGGCCATACTTACCCGACAATCTTCTGGTAATGTCGTAGAGCTGTTTCATGTTGCCGCTGCCTGCTGCCTTTTCTGCCTCTGCTGCCAGGCTGTCTGTGTAGGCCCTCTTGTCTGCCCTGATACTCCTCTTCACCTTGCGGTTGGCTTCCGAGTATTCCTCCTGTGCCCTTACTTTGGCTGCTCTCGTGCGACTGTTGTTGACCGCTGCTTTCTTCTGCTTCCTCGCTTCTATCTTCTTCAAGGTCTGTGCCGACAGCCAGTCCTTGTGGTGGTGTTTCCTGAACCCTACAGTGTCTTTGCAGGTTGAGTTCAGCGCCTCTCTAACTGCCTTCCACTGCTGCTCTGTGGTGACCGCCTCCTCTTCATTTACTAGCTCATGTAGCGCTTGAAACCGGTTGGACAGCACCAGTTTGAACTCTTCTCTAACTCCAGTTTCTCTCAGGAGGCCTACATTATAGCGCTGTCTTCTTGTTGTCTCTGTGCGGCTTTTCTTTAGCTTGAGTTTCATTCTTAAGTTAAGCAGATGGTGGTCTGAGGCGACATCTGCTCCCCTCCTCACTCGAACATCTTGAAGGGATCTTCTAAATTTCTTGCTAATGCAGATATGGTCTATTTGGTTCTCTGTTGTATGGTCAGGTGAGACCCAAGTTGCTTTGTGTATTCTTCTGTGTGGGAAGATGCTGCCTCCAATGACAAGTCGGTTTAGAGCACAAAAGTCTACAAACCTCTCCCCGTTCTCACTCATCTCCGAGCCTAGTCCCTGTCTCCCCATCACCTCTTCGTACCCGGTGTTGTCCTCCCCTATTTTGGCATTAAAATCGCCCACGACGATGGTGATGTCTCGCTCCGCACATTTGTCCACGGCACTCTGGAGTCGGTCGTAGAACTCTTGTTTCTCTTCCTCGTCACTGTCATTGGTGGGCGCATAACACTGGATGACGTTCAGCTTGAGCTTTTTCTTGGTTCTAAAGGCTGCTGTGATAATTCTTGGCCCAAGAGGTTCCCAGCCCATCAGCGCTCTCTGTGCCACTGGTGACAGCATGAATGCTACTCCTTCTGTATGGGGGGCATTCTCCTCTTCATGACCTGAATACAGAATCATCTCCCCACTTAACAGCCTTTTCTGGCCAGACTGCGTCCATCTGGCTTCACTGATACCTAGCAGGGAAAGGTTGTACTTTTGCATTTCCGCTGCTATCTGGGCGGCCTTGCCGCTCTGGTACATGGTCTTGACGTTCCATGTGCCCATGGTTGTGTCCCTGGATAGAGAGAGGCGGCTCGGTCCTGTGGCTTCCGAAGACTTCCGGCTTTCACCACAGGGCGTCATAAGTCTTCTAGTAGAAGAACCTTCCTCCTCCAGGAAAGGAATTACTGTTAGTCTTTTCGTCGGCGTTTTTGTAGCCATTTCCTTTTTTGCAGGGTGGGGAAGCTACCCCCACGCCCAACCCCCTTACTAGGAGGACCAGGGGTTTTCTGTCGGGGTCACCTTCCCTTAGACCATGTTGGTTCACGGCACCTTATTTCATTCGGTGCACCCCTCTCACGAGGGACCCCCTATCCACCACCCAGGGGACGCTCCTCAACGCCATATGGTCCCAGCGCGAGGTGGGAAAGGTCTGGAGACTAAAAAATATTTGGTGGGTGTCTGAGGCTGGTTAACTCTTATCATTCGGAATACACAAGTGTGTGAAATAAGTTTGACTAAAATAGTTCAAGGGTAGTGCCAGAATAGCTTGGCGCCTCTAGGCACCAAGCTATTCTGGCACCACTCTTGAACTAAAGCAATTGGTCTATTTTTTTATTTGTAAGTACTATAATGTAGCTTGCATATGGCAGTGTAAAAATTTGAAGCTTTTAGCCTCAGTATGATATGGGTTAACGTGTGCTTGTTATGTGCTTATCAATGATTTTGGACCTGAAAAATCACAGACCAATATACAAATGATTTTTGCATTACAGTAGAACCTGTTCTGAGCGACTATGAAAATAAAAATTTATTTTTCTCTAAAAGATATTTTTTCGAAAAATACTTACCGACGACATGACTAATAGGAAGTGTCTACTTACTCACACAATTTTAGCCTAGGAACCCGTTGTGCCCCTGCACAACCCGGGAGGCACTCGGGGAACCCCTAGAGGGGCAGAGAGTTGTCTCCTGTGCCTGCCCATCCGGTTCCGAGTCCTACGATGATTCCTCAGTCAGGATACTTAGCTCACCAGCGGCAAGCGGGGCAGGTGGGAGGGTCCGAGTCATGTCATCGGTAAGTATTTTTCGAAAAAATACCTTTTAGAGAAAAATGAATTTATTTCTTCAAAAACATTACCGATGACATGACTAATAGGAAGAATAGCGAGGAGGAGGGTGCCGCAACCCCAACCGCCCCCACGGGGCCAATGCAGGGCCATCCTCCCTGTCGCACACTCGCGACAATTTTAGCTAAGTGCATACCTACAGCGCCCGAGGCGCCGGGAGGGAGTGTTGCGCCACCGTGATGTCCCCCACCAGAGCGAGGTTGTCTCGCTGGCCTGCCAGATCCCGGAGATAGAAGCGAGTGAAGGTCGATTCAGCTCGCCAGCCCTAGGCTGCCACGATGTCCTTGACAGCGCAGTTCCGGTCAAATGCGAGACTCGTGGCCATGGCTAGTACCTCGTGTGTGCGTATCTTGAGCCTCTTCGCTCCCTGTGGGGAGAGGTCCTGGTAGGCGGACCTAATGACCCAGCGTAGCCAGGAAGATATTGTCTGGTCTGTAATATCATTTCTGCCGGGCTTTAGAGGCAGGAAGAGGTGTGAGCGTCCTCTTCGGACAGCTTTGGTTCGGCGTAGGAACGCGTAGGGCGCACACGAGATCTTGTTGCCTGGTCTCCTGGGGAAAGTTCCTCCCACGCAGCGGCTGTAGGGTGATCACCTGTGGCGCGGTCAACGGAGACCTGGTCTTGGCAAGGAAAGCAGGGTCCATGAGAAGCTGCACAGAGCCATCCGCACGAAACTGTAGGCAGGCAGGGCGTGCTGACAGCGCGTGTAGCTCGCTGACTCGGGCCGCGGTGGCAAGAGCCAACAGGAAGCAAGTCCTACGAGTCAGGTCCACGAAGCAGGCCAACGGTAGCGGTTCAAATCTGGCAGAGTTTAGCCACGTCAGTACCCAGCGGAGGTCCCAGCCAGGAATGAGTGAGCGGGGCACTGGACGCTGCAGGCAGGTCGGCGATGTCTTTACAGGCACCGGGGTCCGGACGGCTGAGGTGCCGGTAGGTGTCAGCAATCATGGACAGGTACCCCCTGATGGTGATAGGGGCCAAACCTTGGTCTCCGAAGAGCCAGAGGAAAAGGTCCGCGAGCTGGGGATTTGCCAAATCGGTGGGGGAGAGGCGTTGGTCCTCGCACCAGGAGCACAGCACTCGCCACTTTCCCTCGTAGACGCGCCGCATCGAGGGTCTGTGGGCTGAAGAGATCGCTTCCACTGCTGCACTCGAAAAGCCTCTAGCCGCACAATCTCTAGGCGTGAAGGAGGAGACGCTCCGGGCATGGGTGGAACAGAGATTGCCGAGGCTGCTTAAGCATCGTTCCCGGGGGGGTCCCGTGTCGAGGCTGAGGAGGTCGGTGGTTCAAGACTGGTTCCAGGAGAAAGAGGCGACCAGCAAGACGGAAGCATTGCATCCACAAAGCTTGAGGAGGACTTTGGGGACGAGAACTGTCGGGGGGTAAGCATAAGCTTAAGTCCGTCCCAGGGGATGGAGAGTGCGTCGACTGCCCAGGCCAGGGGGTCCGGGATCGGGGAGACGAAGAGGGGAAGCTGGTGGTTCCACCTTGTGGCGAACAAGTCGACCAAAGGGGTCTCCCAGTGCGCACAGATCATCTGGAAGATGTCTCGGCGAAGAGTCCACTCCGTGTGTAGCAGGTGGCCGCGACAAGAGAGAGTCTGCCAAGACGTTCAGGTAACCAGGAATGTGTCGCGCCTGAAGGGAAATGCCGCGGTCCTGGCACCATAGCATCAGATGGTAGAGGAGCATGCACAGGTTGGGGGAGCGAGTACTGCCTTGCTTCTGGATGTACGCCACCACTGTCGCGTTGTCGGAGAGGATCAGCTGTTGCTGGTGACCAAGTCTTGTCTCCCAAGCGATGAGGGCTTGCCAAACTG
Organism: Semisulcospira habei; assembly: GCA_036245525.1. NCBI lineage: Eukaryota > Metazoa > Mollusca > Gastropoda > Semisulcospiridae > Semisulcospira > Semisulcospira habei. Next base: position 93,084,630 of record BTPG01000007.1, on the reverse strand, counting down.
CCTGCAGCTCCAACCAGTTGATATGCCTGACGGTCAGCTCGGGGGGGCAGGAACCGGACGTCGTGCTGAAGTGGTAGCAGGTGGGCACCCCACCCAGGGAGACTTGTGTCGACACACAGGGATAGCTGGGGGGGAGGAGACGCCAGGGGGACTCCGGAAGCCAGCCACGCCGGATCCATCCAACGCTGCAGGTGGGGGCGAAGCATCGGAGTGACTGGTAGCAGGGCTGTCAAATCGGCCGAGGACGGGTGCCAGTGAAACAGGAGGTGTCGCTGTATCGGCCGAGAGTAGAGACGACAGAGTGGGAGGAGCTCCGCGGCCGCATTCATCACTCCGAGGAGCTGAAGTCAGACTATGGCGGGGGTTGTGTCCAGCCGGTTTAAGTCGCTGGCCAAGGAGGCTAACTTCTGAATCCGCTGCTCCGGCAAAAGCACCCTGTTGAGGTCGGTAGCGAACTCCATGCCGAGGTGGACGAACTGGCGAGAGGGTGTGAGATCCGACTTGCCCGCGTTGATCAGAAACCCCAACTGAGCCAAAAGCAGCATCAGAGCGTCCCTGTCCGCTGTTAGGACGGCCACCAATTGGTTGCGTAAGAGGAGGTCATCGAGGTAGTTGTATGTTGGACTGGACGACAACTGTCGGGCCTTGGCCACCACTGTGTCCATGAGGCGAGTAAACATCCAAGGGCTGAGGTCGAGACCGAACAGCAGGGCCTGGAACTGGTAGACCACCCCGTCGCAGGCGACGCGGAGGTACCTCCTCGAGGCAGGGTGAATGGGGACGTGCAGGTACGTGTCGGATAGATCCAGGCTCACCGCGAAGTCCAAAGGCTGGACGGAGGCTCTGAGGGCTCTGGCAGTCTCCATGTGGAAGGAAGGTGCTGCGATAAAGGCGTTCAGCGCCGAGAGGTTGATGACTGGGCACCACTTGCCGCCTGGTTTGGGCACCAGAAAGAGGCGGCTGTAGAAGGGTGGAGAGTCGTGGCGCACGACCACCTCTGTGGCGGCCTTCTGCAAGAGAGCGGTGACTTCTCCGCGTAGAGCACTGGCCTTCAGCGCGTTGGAGGGCACGCAGGTCCACCTAGGGGAGCGACGAAGCGGAGCAGGAGGGAAGGATATCCGAAGGCCGTCGGAGACAGTGGTCTGAATCCAGGGGTCGTCCGGGAACAGCGAGTGCCACACTTCGCTGAACTGGGCAAGCCTCCCGCCGACTGGACACCCCAGGACGGCCGGTGGGGGTGGAGGAGCGCAAAAGTCAGGCGGCCCGCCCGCGCCCTGGTCGACGGGCAGAACAGGGCCGGGTGGGGGCAAAGGAGCTAACATGGCCGGGCCGGCCGAAGACGGGGCGGCGGCGGGGGGGCGGCCCGGAGGCGCGGGACCAGAGGACGCAGTGGGTCTGGAGACTCGCAGGGCGCGACCTGGAGCCTTGCGGGCCGGACGAAAGCGCGGGGGAGGGGGGGGGGGGGGGGGGGGGAGCAGTCTTGCCAGGCCACTGCATTTGCCATCTTCACCGAGTTCCAGGTGTCGCCGAAGAGGAGGGGTCCACCCAGGGGGGCACGCAAAGCTGGTTACGCAGGTCCGGAGGCATACCCCAACAGGTCAGCAGAATGGCATCCCAACGCATGAGGTCACAATTGGAGGAGGCCGCCATGGCATTAACGGACGAGTGATAGGCTGCCCACTTGGCCACATCCGCGAGAGTGAGGAGATCTCCTAGGAGGGGAGTGAAGGAGGGATGCCAGGCGTCTTCGATCCGGTGAACGAAGGCTTGGGTGAGCAGCTCAAGGAAGCCCGAGCAGGCGAGGGTGTTGCGAACGAGTGTAGCAGTACTATCCAACCCACGGGGAATTGCACGCTTTATGAGGTCAAGGCTGAAGGATGGCCGCCGGTTCCACTGTGGTAAGGGGGCAGATGAAGGCCTGGGAGTGTCCGGAATACCATCCCTGACGAAAGGCAATGTCGAGGCCGGGGGGCCACCTATAGTCGGAGAAGAAATCGGTCTCCCGAGGGGCTGCGAGCAGATGCACGGAGAAGGCGTCCCGCATGTCGCAAAATCGGTGAGATTGAGGGAGCGACTTGAACTTCTTGGTCTGCCTGCCAGCGTCGATGAAGGCAGAGACCTTCCGCTTGAGCGTGGGGGACGGGGGGCAAGTGTCCACTGGGAGAGCGGCCGAGATGAGGCGGGCTGCCTCATCAAGGGCGAGTACGGTGTCCGAACGAGAGGTTGCAGCCAGCAGCGAAGGGTCCAAGATGTCCGAAACGGTCGAGCAAGAAGTGGTGGAACAGCCAGTAGCGCCAAGCAGTGCGGAGACGGGAGTCATCAGCAAGAAGACTCAGGGCCTCGTCATCGTGGAGGGGGGGGGGGGGGGGGGCGGGGAAGCGGGACGCTAGAGGAAGACAAAACACGCCGAGAGGCCGAACGGAGGCTCCAGCGAGACCGGGGGGAGTCATGCCAGGAGGCGCGAGGGGAGTGGCTGCGAAGATGGGAGCGACGTCCATGATCCCAACGACGAGGGCTCCTGCCTGAACGGCGCAGAGGGGAAGCAGAAGGGCGACGTGCAAAGCGGGGCGGCGAGGCACGGGGCGTACGCGAAGATGGTCGCGCCGCCAACTGGGTCGAGCGCGAAGAAATCGAGCGGGAGGGGGGCTGCCAGTCGTCCAGTGCGCGCGGTGGTCCTTCCAATGAGCGTCCACGGGAGAGCGGGATCGCCAGGAGTAGGAGGAAGCTCGAGAGGGCTCCAAAGTGTCCGAGGTCCTCGGGCACGTGGCACTTCATCTGAGAGCCGGGCTTAGTGAGGCGGGCTCCCTGGCGGCATATGGACTCCCCAAAAGAGTCCGCGAGTGTGAGAGACGAGCGAGAACTGATAGCGGACAAGGGGAGGCGCGAAGCGTGTCCCCGTAGGCTGGGCTCCGTGAGGCGGGTGCTGTGTGTCCGCGCATTGACTTCAGTTCTCCGAGCAGTGCTGGGCGCAATCGTTCGGCGTGGCGTCCGTTCCACAGGGTCGGCACGGTTGCGTTTGGTCACTGCTCCGGGGCACAGTGGGGGGCGCCTGGATGGGAGGGTACCTCACAGGGGACGGCCGGTCCCGCCTGTAGAAGCTCCATAACTGAGACCACCTCAGGCGGAGCAGATGTCACAGGCGCGGACCGAGGTGCAGCCAGAGCAGGGAAGGCAGACCTTGTGGTTGTCCGTTGGCCACTGGAAATCGCCGCATAGCATGCAGGTCTGCACCTGGCAACTGCAACACATAATACACAAGCAAGCGTACGAGCGAGAGCACGTGGCTCTGCCCATCTAAGGCGAACATTCGAGGCCAAGGTGACAATAGCAAACCAACGTAAATGGGGTTAGGCCCTACAACGGCCACCCTAACGTGCAAAGGCGCGGGAGCGAGGGGTCCCGCCAAGCTAAGTGTAGCCTACGACGCCAAAGGAACAAAGCACAATGCAGAAAGAGCCCAGCCACACCACACTTGAACCGCCAGCGAAGAGCACGGGCGCTGGCCCCAGGGGCCGCGCCAAGCTAAGACGAAGTCCAGCACAAATGGTTGTCAAATATAACACGTGAAGCCGAGGGCTCCCATGAACCGGCGTCCCGCTCGGCGGCTGGAGGCTAGAACAGCTACCTTACCTCTCTGCAGCAGCGGGAACGGGGTAAAGCACCTCCATACCACCGTCAGCGTGGGAAGTGTCGAGAAGCTACAGCCGGGCAGCAGAGCAACAGCAGCTCCCTTGGATAGCGAAGCACAAGGCAAGGATGGCACCGCAGGGGAAGCAGGCCCAACAACTGTCCAGCACGGGTTCCAAACCGGTCACGTGAAGGCAAGTCCAGAGGCCAAGCAAACACATCTGAACGGTGCGAGCTAAGTAGACTGACTGAGGAATCATGGTATGACTCGGAACAGGATGGGCAGGCACCTGAGACAACTCTCGGCCGGCCCCTCTGGGGGTTCCCCGAGTGCCTCCCGGGTTGTGCAGGGGCACAACGGGTTCCTAGGCTAAAATTGTGTGAGTAAGTAGACACTTCCTATTAGTCATGTCATCGGTAATGTTTTTGAAGAAATAAATGGCAAAGCCCTTAAGGCTCATGTGCATGAACGATCCAGTTCTAACACATTTATATAAAGGGTTGGCTTTTGTACCTGCAATGTTTTATCAAAATCTAAGCATTTTTCACATTTTTGTCAATCTCCCATGACCCTTGACCTTTGTGTGTAGCGAACCAAAACAGTATGCATGGAAAGTGCTTACCAGCTACCTTTCTGCCAAATTTAGTTGAAAAGTTTTGCAAAAGTGCTGATAAAAGTTAAAATTCTTTTTTCACATCATTTGCCGATCTCTTGTGACCCTTGACCTTTCCGAGGGGACATCCAAATTAGCATTAACACAACGGTCTTACCATAAGGTATCTCTGGACCAGGTTTGGGTTTGAAGTTGTAAAAAGAACTAGAGAAAAAAAAATCTTTCAAGAAATAGCTATTTGTGACCTATTTCCGGATCTTGTGACCCTTGACCTTTCCGAGGGGTCACCCAACTTAGTATGCACAGGAAGGTCTTACCATCAGGCATCTTTGTACCAAGTTTGGGTCTGAAGTTATGAATAGTATTTGAGAAAAAACATATTTTGTCAAAATATGGCTATTTTCGACCTATTTCCTGATCTCTTGTGACCCTTGACCTTTCCGATGGGTCATCCAAATTAGCATGTACAGAAAGGCCTTACCATCAGGTATAATTTATACCAAGTCTGGGTTTCAAGTTGTAAATAGTATTTGAGAAATAACAAATTTTGGCAAAATATGTCTATTTTTGACCTATTTCCTGATCCCCCGTGACCTTGATCTTCGAGGTCAATGAAATTGGTACGTTTAGAAAGGTCTTGATACAAAGTGTCCTTGGGCCAAGAAAATGCCAATGTTTAAATTTACCATAGACAAAAGGACACTGGGCAACGGACTGACGACCACTGTCCCAAAACATACTCACTTTTGCTTCGCACGCCAGCCAAAAATGGTCTTAAAAGACAGGTGCATTCTCAAGTCTTGTAGTCAAATCCTGACTGTATATTTCAAAAATGTGTTTTAACCCTTATCATTCGGATTACACCAGTGTGTGAAATTAATTTTTCTCTAAAATGTATTTTTTCGAAAAATACTTACCGATGTCATTACTCGGATGGACCTCCCACCTGCCCCGCTTGCCGCTCGCCAGCTAAACGAAAGAACTGGTGTGGCTTGGCTGCTCTGGCTGTTACCCGTAACGGGTGGGAAGGGAGGCTACCCGGGTACCAGGTCACGGCACCCCTGGTGGCCTCCCCTGGCCCTAAAGGTACACATCGTAAGTTTTTGGGCTAAAATTACGCTAGCTATAGGTTGTTCCATATAGTAATGACATCGGTAAGTATTTTTCGAAAAAATACATTTTAGAGAAAAATTAATTTGTTTCCTCAAAAACATTACCGATGTCATTACTATATGGAGAATCGCGAAGAGGAGGAGGGTGCCGCATAACCCAGTGCCTGACTGAGCCAGCCAGCCCCGTCCTCCCCAGCGCCACCTCCCGATAATTTTAGCTAAAGGGTTACCAACGGCACCGAAGGTGCCGGGAGGGAGTTTTGCGCCGCCGCGATGTCCCCCACCAGGGCCAGGTTGTCTCGCTGGCCAACCAGGTTACGTAGGTAGAACCGGGTGAAGGTCGACTAGGTCCGCCAGCCTACAGCAGCCAGAGCGTCTCGGACAGCGCAGTAGCGGTCAACATGACGCTAGCAGCCATGGCTCTGACCTCGTGGGCCCGGAAGTGTTGTCGCTTGGTGGCGTCGGGGCAGAGGTCCTGGTAGGCGGAGCGCATCACCCATCTAGCCAGGAAGATCGTCTGGGCTGAGATGTCTTGTCTACCTGGGGACAGAGAAAACAAAAAGAGGCGGGTGCGTCCCTGGCGGAGCGGCTTGGTACGGCGTAGGTACACGCGTAAGGCTCTCACCGGGTCCTGTTGTCCGACTTCCTCGTAGGAGTCGATCGGCGTAAGCGATTGCACAGTGATCACCTGTGGGGCCGTCAGCGGGGACTGGTTTAGGGCCAAGAAGGCCGGGTCCGTCAGTAGCTGCACGGGGTCATCCGACCTGCACTAGAGGCAGGCGGTGGCGCGGAAGGCACGGGCAGCTCACTCATCTGGAGGGCGAGGCTACGGCGAGCAGAAGCCAGTCTCCGTGTAGCACCGGCCAGGCTTGCTAGTGGAAGCGGCTCGTACGCTAGCGCTCATCCAGAAGAGTATCCAGGGTAATTCCCAGCATGGGGTCAGGGAGCGGAGGGCAGGTCGCTGTGTGCCGAGAGGGGCAAGGTCCGCGAGGACCGACCACTGTCGGGTTCCGCTCGGCCCTGGTGCCGGTAAGCGTCGGCGATCAAGTGAGGTAGCCCCAGAGGCGATTGGTGCCAAGTGCTGTTCGGCGAAGCCAGGAAGAACTCAGCCAGCGGCGGGGAAGTCAGATCGGTAGTGGAGAGGCGACAGAGGTCGCACCAAGCTCCCAGTACTCTCCACCTTCCCTCGTAGACACGCAGGGTCGAGGGTCCACGGCCTGAAGCAATAGCTGTCACTGCCTCACTCGAGAACTCCAGCGGCGAGGGCTTGCCACCCAATCTCCAAGCGTGTAGCAGGAGTCTCCCAGAGCAGGGAAGTAGAGCGCCTGGCGCGGTAGCTAGAGCATCGTGCGAGGAGCGCGAAGCCGGAGCGAGGGGCCCGTGGCCAGGTTCAGAAGGTCGGTGGCGCAGGATCTGGTCCAGCAGAACGGCGCCCCCAGCAACAGGATCGCGTAGCATCCCTGCGCTAGCGAAGCACCTTGGGGACAAGGACTGAGGGAGTGTAAGCGGAAGCGCAGGGGCCGTCCCAGCTTCCCTTCATTTCATTCCTTTTATCTTGGAAGGGGGTTAGTTAGTTATTTGGGTTTAACGCCGAGCAGGCGACTAAGGCCATCTCAAGGCGGGATGGGTAAAAATCTGGTCAGCCAGACTAAAAGCAAGGTCTTAAGACAAGATGTAAATATAGATTAAAAATCTCAGGCTAAAATGTCGCACATGTCTGGAAAAGAAACGTCTACAGACTCTCAAAAAGGGCAAATAAAAAAATTCACATAGTCTATGAATGCTCAGATCTTGTTAAAAATATTGCATTCTCTCAAAAAATTGAAGATCTTGTCCGGGGGAACATCCCGGAACAAAACCTTCAAGGAGTCTGCTGTGAAGTGTTTATATCTGGTGTCAATTAGGTCAGCACAATACAGCAAAAAGTGTCGAACAGAAAACTGCTCATCACAGGCAAAACACCATGGACGCTCATCCTGTTTAAGTAAGTAAGAGTGCGTAACATATGTGTGCCCGATGTGGAGCCGAGCAAGGACAGTCTCCTCACGGCGGCTGCCGCAGCGGAAAGGTAGACTGTCAGACAACTTAGGAAGAGCTTCATGAAGCTTGTTCCCTTCCTCTTTGTCCCACTCGGACTGCCACTCGCGGGCTATGTACGCACTAATAACAGGTTTAAAATCACTATAGACAGTCTGTGTGTCAGGGACAGGGTCACTGCGGGCACTGTTGGCAGCAGAATCTGCGATTCTGTTGCCTTCGATGCCCACATGGCCTGGGACCCAAATAAAAATGATGTCATAATATTCCTTCATCAAGTCCGCGTAGAGCTCTCTAATCTGCACCAGCAGTGGATGGTCTGTTCCCGCGCCCTGAAGGGCCTGCAGGGCAGAAAGAGAGTCAGACAGAATCAGGAAGTTCCTTTCCCGAGACTGATAGGCATGCTTGAGTGCTAGCAGAATGGCCTGCAGTTCTGCACTAAATACAGAGGAATGGTCAGGGAGACGGAGCTTAAATGGGCGTCTAGGATGGCGAGAGGACACTGCAGCCGCAGCCACTCTTCCATCCTCAGACTTGGACCCATCCGTATAAAGACGACAATAGCCAGGAAAAATTGAAAGGAGTTCATTGAGGCTCTGTTGGTATATGGCTGGTGGAGTACAATCCTTCTTGTGGGCAGTCAAGTCCAGCAAGATGTCAGGAACTGGTAGTAGCCAGGGTGGAGTGACGTGTTGCAGAGATTCCGAAACTTTGTCCAGGTCCACTCCGGCCGCCTGCAGATGAGGTCGGACACGGAAGGAAAGTGGACGGACAGCTCCCGGATGGGCATCGTAAATCTCTGCAAACGACGGGTTAAAAACACAATCATAGGCAGGATTTTCTGGATGGGCCTTCAGCTTCAGAACGTAGTTGAGCATGAGGCGGATGCGGCGGAGCCCGAGAGAAGGCTCCCCTGCCTCTGCATACAGACTAGGAACTGGAGATGTCCTGAAGGCTCCCAGACATATGCGCAGACCTTGATGGTGAATTGTGTTCAGACGCTGCAGAACAGACTTGGAAGCCGAGCCATATACCACAGAGCCGTAATCCAGTTTGGACCGAACAAGGGCCCGGTACAGTCGAAGTAAGACGATGCGGTCTGCACCCCAGTCAGTACGACCAACGACACGAAGAATGTCGAGGGCCTTCCGACAAGAGGTTCTAAGGTAGTTAACATGGTTGCAGAAGGTCAATCTTTTGTCAAAGATGACCCCCAAAAACTTAGCCTCTTCAGCCACCTTAATTGGCACTCCAGCAATGCTCAGGCTAGGTTCTGGAAAAAATTTCGTCTGGTTAGTAAAATGCACACAGACTGTCTTGGAGGGCGAGAATCTGAATCCATTGAGAGACACCCACCCCTGGATGCGATCAACGCACAGCTGCAAGCGCCTCTCAAGGGACGCAAGTCCTCGACCTCGTGCACACAAAGCAAAGTCGTCCACAAACAAAGAGCATTCAGAATCATCCTTGACGGCCTTTACAATGTTATTTATTTTAATGCTAAATAAAACAGGAGATAGAATACTGCCCTGCGGGACACCCATCTCCTGTTCAAAGGAGTCGGAGAGGGTGGAGCCCACACGGACATGGAACGACCTGTTGGACAAAAAATTGTGAATAAAAACGGGCAGATGCCCTTTAAAACCCATGTCCGACAAATCAGACATTATACCATGCTTCCAGGTAGTGTCATATGCCTTTTCAAGATCAAAGAAAATTGCATAGACATGCTGCTTGTTGACAAAAGCATCTCGGATAAAAGACTCAAAGCGGACTAGATGGTCAGTTGTACTACGGAAGCGCCGGAAACCGCACTGGAGGTCTGTGATGAGACCCTGTGACTCAAGATGCCACACCAGTCGGGCGTTGACCAAGCGTTCCATAGTTTTACATAAACATGATGTCAAAGCTATTGGCCGGTAGTTGCCCGGGTCGGAAGGATCCTTACCCGGCTTGGGAATTGGCACAACCACAGCCTGGCGCCAAGATGGCGGAAAATGACCGGTTATCCAGATATGGTTAAAGGCCTTGAGAAGTACAAGGAGTGAATCCTCAGGCAGATGTGTTATGAGCTGATAATGGATGGTATCTAATCCAGCAGCAGAGTCAGTACATTTCTGCATGGCTTGCTGCAATTCTGAAAACGTAAAAGGGGCATTATAGTCTTCCAAGTTATCCGATATAAAATCACAAGCACAAGATTCTCGCTTCTCCTTCTCTCTCTGGAAGAAAGGTGAATAATGCTCTGTTGAAGAATTATGGGCAATGGTGGAGGCAAGCAAATTGGCCACAGCCTTTTTATCTGTGACCAAACTGGCACCATCTCTAAGATGGCCAACAGAAGCCGAGCCACCCCTGCCCCTAATTCTTCGAACAGCCTTCCAGACTTTTTGGGACGGAGTCCTAGAAGATAAAGATGAGACGAAGCGTCTCCAGGAAGCACGGCGTTCACGTTTAAAAATATAACGGGCTTTCGCCCGCTGTCTTTTAAAGGTTAAAATATTTGCTTGCGACGGATTACGAAATGCACGTCGCTGAGCAGATTTGCGCATTGTTTGGGCCTTGCGGCACTCTTCATTGAACCATGGTACTCTCGGCTTCCGAGGGAGTGATGTGGAAGTTCTAGGGATGGTTTCACCTGCAACCTCCAACAAAATAGAAGTAAAACAAGAAACAGGTTCTTCAGCTGACATGACCACCTCCTCTGTAAGACGAGACTGACAGAGAGAGGCAAACAGAGACCAGTTAGCTTTCTTGAGATTCCAGCGCCCCACCGGCGAATCCTCCTCACAGCTGACCGATGACAGGACTACTGGGAAGTGGTCACTACCACACAGGTCGTCGTGAACCTTCCAGTCAAAGTCCAGCATGAGAGAAGGATCACACACAGTGAGGTCTAGAACAGAACTAGATCCGGAACCTGAGTTAGAGTATGTAGGTGAGCCATCGTTAAAGACACATAGGTTAAGTTGAGAAAAAACATCTTCTAACATCTGACCTCTGCCATCATAGTGGTCACTACCCCAAAGGTGAGCATGACCGTTAAAATCCCCCATGAGAATAAAGGGAGGGGGCAGTTGATCTACTAAGTGAAAAATATCATTGCTACAGACCCGCAGTGATGGTGGCAGGTAAATACTGCATATGGTTATGGTCTTTTTTAAGGTAACCCGAGCAGCGACAGCCTGAAGACAGGTGTCGATGCTAACGGGGCTACATAAAATTTGGCTACTAATGAGAAGAGCCGCTCCACCCGAGCGCCTCTCCGAATCAGAGCCTTTATGTATAACATTAAAACCATTAAAAGACACAGGGTCAGAAGTCTTCAGGTAAGTCTCCTGAAGAGATATGACTGAGGGGTTATAGAACTTGACTAAAAGACGTAATTCCTCAAAGTTAGCTCGAAAACCACGACAATTCCACTGAAGCAAAGAGTCCATGATTAAGTCTGATCTGGGGGTAAGGAGTTTTTCCCCCCTTTTTCCTTTACCTTGGAAGGAGTTGAAGAAACAGAGGGGGGCCGGCTCCCGGGCCTCCTCTGGTTCTTCGGAGAGGAAGGGGGTGGAGCTGCCGCAGCATCAGCAACAACAACTTCCACTCCCTCCATCCGCTCCTCCAGTGCAGCATATTTGTTTTGAAGGGGCACATCTGTGTTCCCCTTCTGGGCCCGTGCGCACAGTGGTCCCATAGATTTCTTAGACTTCTGGTCCTGGGCAGCGTTCCTACCGCTAGAGTTAGCGGCCTTAGAAGGCTGACCAGAGCCAGAAGCCTTTGGAGTTGACTGACTAACAGGTTTGGGTGGGGGCTGAGGCTTAGGGGCAACAGAAGGCGGCACAACCGGACCGGCAGTGTCCGCCTTCTGCGTTCCCTGGCTCCTTGTCACCACCGGAGGAGGGTTACTCTCCAGGGGCGAGATGAGCCGAGGCTCCGCCCCCAACCAAGAAGTTGGGGTCTGACATGAAAAGTCTTTGGTGGGGCGCTTGCCTGCCACCGCTGCACTAAAAGTATACACTGAGGTGTTAGAGGTTGGGGCAGCCGCAGCTGCACCAGGGCCTTCAACCAGTTTTTTGGCATCCAGAAAGGACAGCCCCTTCTCCACACGCACCTGCTGAATCTTGCACTCGGATATCCAACGAGGGCATTTCTTATCCGAAGCCATATGCGCCCCCTGGCAATTCACACACAGGGGGGTGGCTGTGCAGGACTCAGCAGAGTGTCCGGGCCTAGTGCAACGGGCGCATGAAGCCTCTGCCTGACGGCATGTCTTCTGCCCATGGCCATACTTTTGGCACTTAAAGCACCGGAGGGGAAGAGGGACGTACTTTTTCACTCTCAGGGAGTAGTAACCTCCCCAGATGGTAGTAGGAGGGGTGGGGGTGCCAAACGTCAGGATGATGGTAGGGAGACGGATCTCCCCACCACCTCGCTTGGAAGCGAAGCGCCTGACGCAAGTCACCCCCTGAGACTTAAGGTTCCTTACAAGTTCATCTTCTGACAGTTCTGCCAAAGCTTGATCTTTGATTACGCCTCTTGACGAATTCATAGTTTTGTGGGGTGTGACTTCCACAGGAGTGTCTCCGATGGAAGAGAGCCCCAGCAGCCCGCTGGAGTGTGCCCGAGTACGGCACTCCACCAGCAAGTCACCAGACCTGAGGCGCTGGGCGTCAGGCCTGCCAACACGGCTCCTGAGGGTCTCCCCCACCAGAAAAGGATGCAGCTTGGTAACTGGTTTCTCCTTCACCTTGCTATGGACAATGAGGAAGCGAGGCCATACGGCCGACGCCTGAGGCGTCGCTTCCTCACAGTCTGAATCACTGTCATGGTCAAATTCGGTGTCTATATGCCGTTTCGGTGCTAGTTTTGGTTTTTTTGTTTTATCCATATTATATTAGTAGAGATATTCATCCCCCGGGGGTCCCCGCCCGCCACCGAGCCCAACAAGGGAAAGTGCAACTGTCGGCGGGTCTCCAGCCGACGCACAATGGAGACTGCCCGAAAGATATACTCAAGGGGGTAAGCCCGATTGAACCGTTTGAGCCACCGCCTTCTATCACACCGTTGAATGCAGGGGAATACTGGCGTAAAGCACCTAATCAGCAGCAAAGGCTATAGCATGGTGCTCCGTATAGCAACCCGCATGTCAACAGTGGGATAGGGCTCAACGTGACAAGAGCCGATTGACTAGGCCGGTACGACTAGCCTCCCGTTTAGGCAGAAGTCAAGGCCAAAGTGGAGTGTTTCAGCCACCAGGATCCTCTTCTCCCCCGACACGGGTCTCCAAGCACGGCAAACACTTGGGATCCAAAGGACCAAAAAGTCACGAGTATTTTTAAGGACCAATCCAACATGGTACGACCTAGGTTAACACAGCTCCTTAAAAACCGGACCAGTGAAAAGGCTGAACAACATATCTGCTGACATCAAGTCCTAATCCTGGACAAAGATGGCACCTGTCCGCTAGCCCACTCAGTCAGGGACTGAGCGGACTACCCACCTACGCCACGTGGAGGCCGGTGCCGGGTAGGCTTGGAAGGGGGAGCGCAAGGCCGCCCAGGCTAGGGGTTCTGGGACGGGTGGTACGAGGAGGGGGGAGCTGAGAGCACCACCCTGTCGCGAAGAACGAAGAGGGGGGGGGGGGGGTCTCCCACGTGGCGCAGATCATCCGGGCGACGTCCGGGCGAAGCGCCTCTTCCTCTTCCGTCTCACTGGCGCGGAGACGCTGACTGTGCCAGGAGGGGGAGCCCGCAAGGACAAGCAGGTGGCCGTGAAGTATCTCGCTCGGGGAGAGACGCGCCGATCCTTGCACTAACGGAGGCGCTGGTAAGAAGAAGGCAGGGGAAGGGAGCAGGTCCCGTCCTGCTTCTGTACGTAGGCCACCCCAGCGGATTCGTCGGAACGACGAACAATCCTGATGTCCGAGAGCGGTTTCCAAGGGAGGGGAGCTGCCATATCGCCTGTAACTCCAACCAGTTGAAGGCTTGACCGCAAGGACCGGTGGACAGCTGCCGGAAGCCGTGGCACGTGGCGGAACGGCTGGCGTCGACGTAAGGGACAACTGGGGGGGAGGCGAAGGAGAGAGACTCCAGGCGCAAGCCAGGCAGGGACCGTCTAGTGGCGGGGGAGTGGAACGCGCAAGGGAGGGGCCGGAAGGGAGCCTCGATGTCTCTGGTCGAGGGCGCCAGCGAAGGAGATCCGCAGCGGTGCTCACTAGGCCAGAGAGCTGCAACCAGGGTCAGGTGGAGACTGTCTCCTGCGGTGCACCAAGACGAGCCAGGTTCGCCACTTCTGGATCCTCAGTTCCGGGAGTCACACCCGACGAGATCAGTCAGGAACTTCAACCACGGCGTGCGAAGCGGCGGGACGGCGCGAGGTCCGAGTTGCCTAAGACTACAAAGCCGTGGGTGTCGAGGAGTCCAGAAGGCGTCTCGTTGCTGTTCCCGGGAGGGTGCCGACTGGAGGCGCCGGAGCAGATCATCGGGAAATTCGAGGAGGGCTCGCCGAAGTCCACTTGCCGACCAAGAGACGGGCGAAGACCCAGCGGAGGCTGCGGCGACGGCAGAACGGTAAGGTCAGCGTCGATGCTAAGCGCAGAAGCGTCTGGAACCGGAGGCACTGGAACGAGAGTGGAGGCGTCCGCTAGATCCCGGCTGACAGTGAAGCCCATGGGAGGAACCTCGGCACGAAGGCTCAATCAGTCTCCAAGGAAGCCGGTAGGGCGGGTGATGGTCTGGTCCGGCGATCCAGGTGGCTGGAAGCGGGAGGAGGTGAAGCGGGCCGACTAAGAATCTCAACGCGTCCTTCACCAACCGCCAGGACCGAAGGAGGGATGCCGAGCGGAGCCTGTCACAGCTGTGTCTGCAGGTCCAGTGGGATGCCAACAGCACTTGGTGCTCCCAGGCGGTCACCCATCCAAGTACTAGCCGAGCCCGACGTAGATTAACTTCGGTGATCAGACGAGAACCGGTGTATTCAACGTGGTACGGCCGTTGGCTGGTAGGGGCGCACGACGAGCACAGGAGAGCGCGGCATCGGAGCACCGAAGACCTAAGCATTGACACGCCGCTCGGAAGGCAGGACTTCCTCTCCACAGCCAGCGCAAGGGGGGGCCCGAACAGCGGCGAGAAGGAGAAGAGCCAGCTCCAGGTAGACGAGCGCTTGCTTGACCAAGTCGAGGGATCCAGCACAGGCGAGAGCGTCGCGGAGGGGAAGACCGTCCGAAACCGACAGGGAGGAAGCCACGGCGCGAGGCACGAATCCACCAGCTGCTGCTGATCGGCAGGAACCACTGTGGAGAGGGCAGAAGCAAGGCCTGTGCATGTCTGGCCTCCAGCTGCGCGGAAAGGCGATGTCCAATCCACCAACCGGCGAGTGACGGTGACGAAGAAGCCGCGTCGGAGCCTGAATCCTGTCGCAGAGGCGGAGGTGACCCGAACCCTTGAACCTCGGGGCGTGGCAGGGACAAAACCTCTAGGGGGGAGAGCAACGTCCAAGCGGGCGACGGGGAAGGCGTCCAGGCTCGAGGAAGACGAGAGACAGTAGAGGCGCGGCGCGTCGAGCGAGGGAAGGGTCTCCATCCCGGCCGTCCTGGACGCAGGGTCAAGGCGTAGAAGAGAGCGCGCGGAGGTCGAACGGAAGGAGGGAGCCGAGTCGGAATCCGCTGGAGCGAGCCGAAGGCTGCCATCCACATCGACGGGCGGAGCAGGAGGCCGACGCACCAGGAGCTGGAGAGGCGGAAGCTGCCGTCAGACAGGGCGAGGCCAGGGCGAGCGGCAGAGAAGGTGCGGGCAGCGAGACCGACGAGTGGAGCATCCGTACGAAGGAGGGCGGAGCACGTGGCCAACGGAGAGGGGGAAGACGAGGCCGGAGGGCGAGCAGCACGGACGACCCAGTAGGACACCGACCGGAAGGGGCGGCGACTGTAAGAAGAACCAGCGAAGCAAAGGGGAAGACCGACGAGGAGGTCGAGACGTCCGCGAAGCTGAAGCGGCGAGCGAAGAGGAGGCGAGAACCGAAGACGCAGGGCTGAGGGTCCGGAGCAGGACGCCCAAGTCCGAGGGGCGTACGTAGGCGAGGGGCGAGGAGCTGAGTCCAGGCGGTCGCGAACCCGGAGTCGCAAGCGGAGAGAAGCGGCGTTCAGTTCTGCCAGAGGTCTTGTGAGGCTTGGGTTCCGCAAGGCGGGGCGAGCTAGCTCGCTGCGGACCTGGCTCGAGCGAGCTGGTGCGCAAGGGGGGATCAAGGCATCCCCCAACGTAGAGTATCGGGGTTTGTTTTCCGCAGAGCGGGGCGAGCGGACTCGCTGCGGACCTGACTCGATAGAGTGGGTGCGCAAGGGGGGGAGCCTTGTATGCCGTCCCCCAACGGCAGCGAAGTGTGTTCCTGCTGGATCCAGGGCCGAAGCATGCTTGCGGGGGCGGGCGGGCTGTCATGCCGTAGGCTCCGCAGCTGGGTGTCACATGGTCCTCTACCCAAAGCGCAGACATCACGGGAGGGTCCCGAAGCGTAGCTAGCGCCGGGGAGATAGACCGCATGCTTGTCACTCGGCCACTGCAAGTCGCCACATGGTGAGCAGATGCGGGCTTGAGCACTGCAACATAGAGTGAAACAACGAAGCGACTGGTCCTAGTAGAAGGCCACGTTCCCCGAAACTAGTTAGGTAGTTATTTGGGTGTAACGCCGTGCAGGCGACTAAGGCCATCTCACAGCGGTCCTGAAACCGCGCACACTTCCACCCTTCCCCACTATCCTGTTCTGAGCAATATCGCTTTCTTAATAACAAGCAACGATATAGCAAAGGATGCCGGCGCACGCCGCCAGAGGCACGGCGCTGGCAAACATCGAGACCTTACCTGGACATCTCGCAAGGGACAGGGGAAGGTAGCACCTGTAGTCGAAGAAGAAGAAGCGCCCACGCGGCAGAGGCCCAGAAGCATCCAGGAAGAGGAAAGCTGGGTCCGCGACGAAGGTCCCGGCCGTCCAACCGGCGAACTCGACCGGCGAAGCCGACGTAAATCTCTCAAGCCAGAACTGGTGCAGGACAGCGCTCCCACGAGGGATGAAGGCCGGCCCCACGGCCCAGGGACCTATCTTCCAGCAGCGACGCAAGAAGCACCCGTGAGACCCACTCCTAAAGGCACAGAAGGCGATGCACAGGCCGGGAACGAAGCCACGCTAACGAAGGCCAAGGGCTCCAAGAACCAACACCGCCGTTAGGTAGCACAGTAGAGGTCTAAGAACACGACCCTACGCTACAACACGGACAGAAAGTTCCAAGGCAAGGTGACAGCATAGGCCAGGAACGAGGTCCACTGACGAAAGTCCAAGTACCCTGAACCATACGCAGCCGTCGGCACACGCAAGGCCAGAAGTTCCAAGGCAAGGCGAAGCACCGGCCGGGAACGAAGTTCACTGTCAAAAGTCCAAAACTCTTGAACCATACACAGCCGTCGGCACACACAAGGCCAGAAGTTCCAAGGCAAGGCGAAGCACCGGCCGGGAACGAAGTTCACTGTCAAAGTCCAAAACCTTGAACCATACACAGCCGTCGGCACACACAAGGCCAGAAAGTTCCAAGGCAAGGCGAAGGCACAGGCCGGGAACGAAGCCCACTGTCGAAAGTCCAAGTACACTTGAACCATACACAGCCGACGGTACACACATGGCCAGAAAGTTCCAAGGCAAGGCGAAGCACAGGCCGGGAACGAAGCTCACTGTCGAAAGTCCAAGTACTCTTGAACCATACACAGCCGTCGGTACACACAAGGCCAGAAAGTTCCAAGGCAAGGCGAAAGCACAGGCCGGGAACGAATTCAATGACGAAGATAATCAAGTACAGCTGAACCATACACAGCCGTAGAAGCACAGCAGAGGGCTAAGCAACACGTCTATACGCTGCAAGCTAAAGGAAAGAACTGGTGTGGCTTGGCTGCTCGGGCTGTTACCCGTAACGGGTGGGAAGGGAGGCTACCCGGGTACCAGGTCACGGCACCCCTGGTGGCCTCCCCTGGCCCTAAAGGTACACATCGTAAGTTTTTGGGCTAAAATTACGCTAGCTATAGGTTGTTCCATATAGTAATGACATCGGTAATGTTTTTGAGGAAACAAATAAGTTTGACTAAAATAGTTCAAGGATAATGCCAGAATAGCTTGGCACCTCCAGGTGCCAAGCTATTCTGGCACCACCCTTGAACTAAACCCATTGGTCTATATCCTTATCTGTAAGTACTATAATGTAGCTTGCATATGGCAGTGTACAAAATTGAAGCTTTTAGCTTCAGTATGATATGGGTTAACCTGAAAATTAATAAATTATGTTGTACTTGTCCATTTCCAGCATTTGTTTTCTTTGTTGGGAATTCCTTGACAAAGGGTGACAACTTACTTGGAGTCAGCCAGCAGTGATGGGCGAGAGACATTCCATTTGTAGGCTGCGAAGAGCAAAATGTCCGCGCAGGACGAGTTCATCTTGTATGACTTGCGCGGGTGAATCGTCTCTTTCTGAACCGTCTCGATCTCCAGCGCATCCAGCTCTTGATCAAACACCTGTGGGATTGAAAAATGTATTTTTCTTTAAAATAAATGTTTTTGAAAAATACTTACTGATGGCATTACTATTAGGAAGATACCCTTAGCTTATCGATTTCAGCCTAAAGTTTGTTGTGTTGCTACACAACCAGGGAAGTAACTCTCCCTGTCCCCTGAGTAGCCTCCCCTCCTCATGATGTGAGTAGCGCCTTCCCATCAGTTTTACGATTAGCGACTGACGGCAAGCGGGGTAGGTGGGAGGGTGCTTTGAGTAATGCCATCGGTAAGTATTTTTCGAAGAAAATTATTTTAAAGAAAAATACATTTGTTTTTTTAAAAACATTACCGATGGCATTACTATTAGGAAGAATAGCGAAGAGGAGGAGGGTTCCGCCCCTATTGCCTACTACAGCGGTAAGTCTTAGTCAAGGCCCCTGAGGCGCAAACTCCAGACGATTTCAGCTAAGAGTTACCCATGGCGCCTTTGGCGCCGAGAGGGAGTGTTGCGCCGCAGCGAAGTCCCCCATTAGTGCCAGGTTCGCTTGTTCGCCAGAGGTCTCGGAAGGAGAACCGTGCAAAGTTGGATTCTGTCCGCCAGCCCACGGCTGCCACAATGTCCTTGACAGCGCAGTTGCGGTCAAAGGTGAACGCTGGTTGCAATGGCTCTGACCTCATGCATCCTTATCTCTAGCCTCATAGCACCCCGTGGGGAGAGATCTTCGTATGCGGAACGAACGACTCCTCGGAGCCAGGCGGACATGTCTTCCCTGCCTGGTATCAATGGCAGGAATAGGCGAGAACGTCCCCTCCTACGGGGCTTTGACCGGCGAAGGTAGATTTTCAACGCCCTGACCGGGTCCTACTGACAGGATTCCCAGGACTGGTCACGGCCTCTGAGCGGATAAATAGTGGTCGGCTGAGGAGCCGATGAGGGGGTTCTATTTTTGGCCAAAAAACGTCGGGCTGGTGAAAAGATGAACTGAGCCATTGGCCCGGAGCTGCAGACAAGAGGGATGCACGGAGAGTGTATGCCGCTCGCTCACTCTTGACGCTGTGGCGAGGGCCAACAGGAAGCACGTCTTCCTAGTCAAAGCAGCGAACCGCGCCAAGGGCAGAAGTTCAAAACGGTCTGAGTGTAGCCAAGGTAACACCCAGGGTAAATCACATCTTGGGGATCAGCGAGCGAGACACCGGTCGCTGGAGTTGGAAATGTGCCATCAGGGCGGCAAGGTCCGTACAAGCCCCCGGGACTGTCCGGCCCAAGGGACGGTAAGTGTCAGCCATCATAGACAGAAGCCGAGATGTTGCAGAAGGGAGAGTAAAGCGTCCCTGTCACTCAACGGAGCGGCTGCGTCCTGGTTCCGGAGGAGTAGATCGTCGAGATAGTTGGAGGTCGGACTCGAAGACGACCGCCAAGCCCTGGCCGCAACTGCATCGATAATCTGGGTGAAGACCCAGGGGCTGAGGTGGAGGCCAAAGGGTAGGGCTCAGAACGGGTAAATCACCCCTCAGGAGGCGAAGCGCAGGTGCCAATGCCACATATACACGACTGTTCAATGTCCGTTGGGACTGAATCCCACGTCGAAAATCAACACCACAGAAAATGCCAGAGCCAGAAGTCGAAGTGCGCCGGCTGCAGGCATTAACCAAGGCCTTACCTCGACATAGCGGCGGAAAGGTAGACCAAAATCCAAGGGAAATTAATGTTAATCCCGAAGGAATGTGAGTAGACTGAAACCAGTAAACCGTTGTACCGGAAGCTAAGAGTAATACTGATGGGAAAGCACCACTCACGTCATGAGGAGGGGAGGCTACTCAGGCGACAGGGAGAGTTACTTCCCTGGTTGTGTAGCAACACACAACAAGCTTTAGGCTGAAATCGATAAGCTAAGGGTATCTTCCTAATAGTAATGCCATCGGTAATGTTTTTGAAGAAACAAATGAAGATCACACATTGCACGGTGACTCTCGTTTCCTCTATGTTCTTTTGTTCAGCTGAAAAGACAAAATAAATTGGAATCGTGTGCCGATTGTATACTAAGCGTGCTTGCTGAATCCACTGAATACAGTAAACTTCGGATATAACAAATCGCCAGGGGAACCCAATATTTCTTGTTGTTTTTCCCAAGTATGTTGTGGAGTCATTTACAAAGGAGGAATCTCCCAAGTGTTGTTATATTCAATCTTGTTATATCTGACCTTGTCATAAGCATGCAGGCTGAATCCACTGAAAATAGTCAACTTTTGATACAAAAGATCAACAATATTTATTTTTGTTTTTATCCCAAGATTGCTTTAAGCAAAGTAATTTACAAAGCTGGAGTGCTGCTGGGATCTTGGAAAAAGTGTTGTTTTATTCAATCTTGTTAAATCTGACCTTGTCATAAGCGAAGTAGACTGTATATTATTATGAACTAACTTTCTGACCTATCTCACTATTTATTACTTTCAGAGTCAGGGACGATCTAGCATCAATTGTAATCTAGCTAGTAAGACACTTTTTAAGTTTCCGAAATCTGTATTAATTCAACGTCAAAGAGCCTAGACATCCAAAGAACATAGATAAAAAGTTGCGTCAGCAAGAGGCATAGATCCTCAAGAGCCCCCGCAACTGCGGGGGCTCATGAGGATCTATGCCTTTTGCATTTGGGTTTTGCTCATTGTGTTCTGGCAGAAAAGGGGTTACAAGTTCCTGAAAAGACACCCAAGAACTAAACAGCACCCACCTGACAGAGATCCATGACGACGCTCTCGTGTATTTTCTGCCACAAGTGGGCACGAAAGATCTGGATGAGGGAGATCTTCAGAGTGGGGATCTTGCCGTGCATGAAGATGCCAGTCAGGTCCAGCTGCACTTGGAAACCAACGTACACCTGCAATGCACAATTAAGAGTGTTTCACGTTAAATGTTGCTCTTCTCCGTAAAATGAATTTTTCTATAAAATGTATTTTTCGAAAAAAATACTTACCGATGACATTACTTTATGGAAGGGTCTACTAGCTTACCCAATTTTAGCCTAAGAACCTGTTGTGTTCCCACACAACCAGGGAGGCACTCAGGGATCCCTAACCAGGGTCGTGAGTAGCTTCCCTTCCCTGCCCATCCAATAAAGTGCCACGAGGCGTGACAACCAGTTGGAATACTTAGCTTACTAGCGGCAAGCGGGGCAGGCGGGAGGGTCCTCCGAGTAATGTCATCGGTAAGTATTTTTCGAAAAAATACATTTTAGAGAAAAATTCATTTGTTTCTTCAAAAACATTACCAATGACATTACTTTATGGAAGAACTGCGAAAAGGGGGAGGGTGCCGCTAAAACCTGTCAAGGACACCCGTAGGGACTTAGCCAGCTCGTCGCTCCAAATCGCACACTCCCGACAATTTTAGCCAAGTTTAACTGCGGCGCCTCCGGCATCGGGAGGGAGTGCTGCGCTGCGACGAAGTCCCCCACCAGTGCGAGGTAGTCTTGCTGGCCCATCCGATTCGGAGGTGAACGAGGGCGAAGGTTGAACCACCCACCTGTCCACGGCACTGTTGCCACGATGTCTCGGACGGCACCGTTGCGGTCAAAGTCGACGCTCATGGTCATGGCTCCAACCACGTGGGCGCGGATCTTGGCCTCTTCACTCACTGTGGGAGAGGTCCTGTAGGCTGACCGCATGACCTATCGTAGCCAGGGATATCGTCTGGCTGTCAAGTCAGTTCTGCCTGGGGCCAATGGCAGAAGAGGCGTGACCGTCCCCTTCGGACGGGCTTGGATTGGCGAAGGTATACGCGTAGTACACTCACTGGAACTCGCTGCCTGGTCTCCCGGGGAAAGTCACATCTTGAGCGGCCGTATGGGTAACACCTGGGGCGCGGCCAAGGGAGACCTAGTCTTGGCGCGGAAGGAAGGGAGTCTTACTGGCCGTCTGTGAGTAGCTGCATGGAACCATCCGTCCTCAACTGCGGGCAGGCAGGGCGTGTTGAAGCGTGTGAAGGTCGCTTACTCGGGACGCCGCAGCGAGGGCCAACAGGAAGCAGGGCTTTTGAGTCATATCTGCAAACCGGGCCAAGGACAGTGGTCGAATCTGACAGAGTCAAGCCACGCCAGTACCCAGGGTAGATCCCAGCGAGACATCAGCCAGCGGGGAACCGGACGTTGAAGGCCACGGAGAGTCAAAAGGACGGCGAGGTCTTGTAAACGCCGGGGTCTGGGCGGCCGAGGTGCCGGCAAGTGTCAACAATCATGGACAGTCATCCCCTGATCCGCGAGCTGGGAAGTAGTCAGCGGTGGGGGAGAGTGCTGGTCAGAGCACCAGGACCGTAGGACTCGCCACCGTCCCTCACGTGTCCGGTTGAGGACCTGCGGGCTGTAGTGATAGCTTCCACTGCTGCAATCGAGAAGCCTCTAGCGGAGAGGGCTTGCCGCAGAATCTCCAGGCGTGTAGGAGAAGCCGCTCCGGGCACGGGGGAAACAGCGGCTGGCGGGGTGCTCGAGCATCATGCTTGGGGAGGGTAGCAGAAGGGGGGGGGGGACCCGTGGCGAGGCTGAGTAGGTCGGTGGTACAAGATCTATTTCAGGAGAACGGGGCGACCAGGGACATGACCCCATTGCATCCTCTGAGCTGGAGCAGGACTCTGGGGACGAGAACCGTCAGGGGGTACGCGTACGCTAAGAGTCCGTCCCACGGAATGGGGAGCGAGGCGACTGCCCAGGCTAGGGGGTCTGGAATCGGGGAGACGAAGAGGAGAAGCTGGTGATTCCACCTTGTGGCAGAAAGGTCGACCATTGGCGTCCCCCAGTGAGCGCAGATCCTCGAAAGACGTCCGGGCGTAGCGTCCATTCCGTGTGGAGTAACTGGCCGCGCCGTGAGAGGGAGCTGGCTAAAATGTTCAGGTGTCCTGGAAGATGTCGAGCTCGGAGGGAGATCCCGTGGTCCTCGCACCAGCGCATCAGGCAGTAGAGGAGAACGCAAGGTCGGGGAAGCGCGATCAGCCCTGTCTCGGAACGTAGGAACCACCATGGCATTGTCTGAAGGACGAGTAGCCCCTAAGACGGAGGTGCGCGTCGCATGCGATGAGGGCTTGCCAACCACAAGCAGCTTGAACTAGTGATGTGTCTGTCCGCCAGTTCCAGAGGCCAGGGCCAGATGTGAGGAACCTCGGTAGCAGGGGAGCACTCCACCCGGAGAGACTTGCATCCACGCATAGTGAGCTGAGGAGGCGGAGAGGCGAGGAGAAGTCCTGAAGCGAGCCACGAACTGCCCGTCCAGAGCTGCAGAAGGGGACGAAATCTAAGTCACCGGCACCAGGGCCGCTATGTCGCCAGAGGACGGACGCCAATGGAGAAGGAGGTGCAGCTGGAGCGGATGGGCGTAAAGACGACCGAGGGAGAAGATCCGCTGCTGCATACATCAAGCCGAGAAGCTGAAGCTAAACTCTGGTGGGAACTGCACCCTCCTGGGCCACCGGGCTAGTGTAGGGCGGCTAGCTTCTGGATGCGAGGCTCCGGTAGTCCCACCATTGTGAAGGTCGGTTGTGAATTCCATGCTGAGGCGTAAAAACTGGCGCGAAGGAGAGAGGTCCGCCTTGCTCGCGTTGACTAGGAATCCTAACTGCGACAAAACCGGTGCAGCACAACTCTGTCCAGCACAAGGGCAGCCTCTGACGGGTTCCTCAGGTGGAGGTCGTCTAGGTAGTTCGAGGTTGGACTGGAAGACGACTGTCTGGCCTTGGTAAGGACGGTGTCCATGAAGCCTGTGAAAATCCAGGGCTGAGGTGGAGGCCGAAGGAGGGCCCGAAGGAGACCACGCCATAGAAGCGAAGCGAAGAGAACTCCTGGAGGTGGGGAGCAAGGGGACGTGGAGATACGCGCCGGACGGGTCCAGAGAGACAGTGAAGTCCATGGGCTGCACGAGGGCCCTGGCGGACTCCATCCACGCCGAACGGAATCTCGGTCCACCATGGAGAGCACGAAAGGAGCGACCCTGCCCGAATTGCCTCATGGCGAGGGCGAAAGAGGTCTCCGAAGAGGGGCGGTGAGAAGCGGTGCCAGGCGTCCTCGACGCAAAGGACGAACGTTGAGTGAGGAGCTCCAGTATACCCGAGCAGGCGAAGGAGTCCGCAGAGGGAGGAGACAGGAGAATCCTGGGAAAGGCCCGCAATCCGTCTTGGCAGAAGGCGATGTCGAGTCCAGCCGGCCACTTACGGTCAGAGAAGAAGTCGTACTACTGGGAAACAGCCTGTTGGAGCTGGGAAGAGAAAATGTCCCTCAGGCCCCGAAGCCGGGGGGCTGGGGAAGCGACTTGAACCTTTTCACCTGACGGCCCGCGTCAATGAAGCGGAAGCGATAAGTGGATATCCTGGCAGGCCTCCGCGAGAAGAGCGGCTGTGATCAGACGAGCTGATTCATCCAAGGCAAGTAGCGTCTCCACGCGCGGCGCCGAAAGGGGTCCTAGGCGAGGGAGTGGCTGTCTACGCCGAGTCGGGCCGAGACGGGGACCGCGGGCAGCAGCCTCAGGGCCCCGTCGACATCATAGGGGCCGAGCGTGACGAGGATGAGTTAGTTAGTTATTTGGGTTTAATGCCGAGCAGGCAACTAAGGCCATCTCACGGCGGGAAGGGTAAAAATCTGGTCAGCCAGACTAAAAGAAAGGTCTTAAAACATGATGTAAACATCCCTTTAAAATGTCAGGCTAAAATGTCGCACAGGTCTTTAAAGAAAACGTCGACAGACTCAAAAAGGTCAAAATAATAGAAACAGCATAGTCTATAAACGCTCAAATCTTATTAAAAATATGGCACTTGTTCAGAAAACTAAAGATCTTGTCCGGGGGCACATCCCTGAACAAAACCTTCAAGGAGTCTGCTGTGAAATGCTTATACCTTGTGTCGATTAGATCAGCACAAGACAGCAAAAAGTGTTGAACAGAGTACTGCTCCTCGCAGGCATAACACCATGGATGCTCCTCCTGTTTTAGTAAATAAGAGTGCGTAACATACGTGTGCCCGATGTGGAGCCGTGCAAGGACAGTCTCCTCACGGCGGCTGCCGCAGCGATAAGGTAGACCGTCGGACAACTTAGGAAGGGCTTCATGCAGCTTGTTACCTTCCTCTTTATCCCAATCGGACTGCCACTCACGGGCTATGTACGCACTTACTTACTTACGCCTGTCACCCCTACCCGGGTATAGGCCGTCGACGAGAGACCTCCAGCAACTCCTGTCCTGTGCTTCTCCTTCGATTCTACTCCAGGTGGTTCCCAGTCTCTTGATGTCTGCTTGGAGGTCTCGACGCCAGGAGTTTCTCGGCCTACCTCTTTTCCTCTTTCCCTGGGGGTTCCATGACAATGCCTGCCTAGTGATACTGGAAGCTGGCTTTCTCAGACTGTGACCGATCCATCCCCATCTTCTTCGCCCAATTTCATTCTCTGCTGTTATCTGCTCTGTTCTCTCCCAGAGTCTGACGTTGCTGATCTTCTCTGGCCAGTGGATTTTCAAAATTCTTCTAAGGCAACTGTTCATGAAGGTCTGTACTCTGTTGACTGTGGTTTTTGTCAATCTCCATGTCTCTGCTCCATATAGGAGAACTGCTTTTACATTGGAGTTGAAAATCCGGACTTTGCTGTGTTGTGACAGCTCTCTGGAACTCCACACTTTTTTCAACTGGAGAAAGGCTGCTCTGGCTTTACCGATTCGTGCTCTGACATCTGCATCAGTGCCGCCTTTTTTGTCTATGATGCTCCCAAGATAGGTGAAGGACTCCACCTCCTCCAACGGGGTGCCAGCAAGCAAGACTGGTTCTTCCCTGGTTGCGTTCAGCCTCATTGTCTTTGTTTTCTGTTTGTGAATGGTGAGGCCCACTTGGGACGAGATGTCAGCAAGCCTCGTGGTCTTGTCCTGCATTTGTTGATGAGTGTGGGACAGTAATGCCAAGTCGTCTGCAAAATCGAGGTCGTCAAGCTGTGTCCACAGTGTCCACTGTATTCCACTTCGTCTGTGCTCTGTGGTCATCTTCATGACCCAGTCTATGGCCAGTAGGAAGAGGAACGGAGACAGCAGACACCCCTGCCTGACACCAGTTCTGACCTGGAGCTCTCTGGTGAACTGCCCTTCGTGGATCACGCGACATGTCATGCCATCATAGAAGCTCTTGATCAGGCGGACGAGCTTTGTGGGTACACCGTAGTGTCGTAGGAGTTTCCACAGAGTCTCTCGGTCCACGCTGTCAAATGCTTTCTCATAATCCACAAAGTTGACGTACAGCGGGGAGCTCCACTCCAGAGACTGTTCCACGATGATGCGGAGAGTGGCGATCTGGTCTGTACATGATCGGTTCTTCCTGAATCCTGCTTGCTGGTCTCTCAGCTGGGGGTCAACGGAGCTCTTCATTCTTTCTAGGATGATCCTGTTGAAGACCTTTCCTGGTACTGACAGCAAGGTGATTCCTCTGTAGTTGGAACACTTGCTGAGGTCGCCTTTCTTGGGAAGCTTGATTAGGTACCCCTCCTTCCAGTCAGCCGGCATCACCTCCTCTTCCCAGATCTTTCCAAACAGTGGGTACAGCATCTCAACTGTTGTCTCTAGGTCTGCTTTCAGAGACTCCGCTGGGATGCCATCTGGCCCTGCTGCTTTGCCATTCTTCAAAAATGCCACTGCTTTTCTGATCTCTTCCCGGCTGGGTCTGTCACAGCTGATGGGTAGGTCGGTCTCTGCCAGCTGGATGTCGGGGGGGTCGGGTGGGCTAGGTCTGTTCAGTAACTCTTCAAAATACTCGGCCCATCTGTCGAGTTGGTCTGCTCTGTCTGCAATAGGCTTGCCTTCTTTGTCTTTTACTGGTCTTTCTGTATGGCCATACTTACCCGACAATCTTCTGGTAATGTCGTAGAGCTGTTTCATGTTGCCGCTGCCTGCTGCCTTTTCTGCCAGGCTGTCTGTGTAGGCCCTCTTGTCTGCCCTGATACTCCTCTTCACCTCGCGGTTGGCTTCCGAGTATTCCCCCTGTGCCCTTACTTTGGCTGCTCTCGTGCGACTGTTGTTGACCGCTGCTTTCTTCTGCTTCCTCGCTTCTATCTTCTTCAAGGTCTGTGCCGACAGCCAGTCCTTGTGGTGGTGTTTCCTGAACCCTACAGTGTCTTTGCAGGTTGAGTTCAGCGCCTCTCTAACTGCCTTCCACTGCTGCTCTGTGGTGACCGCCTCCTCTTCATTTACTAGCTCCTGTAGCGCTTGAAACCGGTTGGACAGCACCAGTTTGAACTCTTCTCTAACTCCAGTTTCTCTCAGGAGGCCTACATTATAGCGCTGTCTTCTTGTTGTCTCTGTGCGGCTTTTCTTTAGCTTGAGCTTCATTCTTAAGGTAAGCAGATGGTGGTCTGAGGCGACATCTGCTCCCCTCCTCACTCGAACATCTTGAAGGGATCTTCTGAATTTCTTGCTAATGCAGATATGGTCTATTTGGTTCTCTGTTGTATGGTCAGGTGAGACCCAAGTTGCTTTGTGTATTCTTCTGTGTGGGAAGATGCTGCCTCCAATGACAAGTCGGTTTAGAGCACAAAAGTCTACAAACCTCTCCTCGTTCTCACTCATCTCCGAGCCTAGTCCCTGTCTCCCCATCACCTCTTCGTATCCGGTGTTGTCCTCCCCTATTTTGGCATTAAAATCGCCCATGATGATGGTGATGTCTCGCTCCGCACATTTGTCCACGGCACTCTGGAGTCGGTCGTAGAACTCTTGTTTCTCTTCCTCGTCACTGTCATTGGTGGGCGCATAACACTGGATGACGTTCAGCTTGAGCTTTTTCTTGGTTCTAAAGGCTGCTGTTATAATTCTTGGCCCATGAGGTTCCCAGCCCATCAGCGCTCTCTGTGCCACTGGTGACAGCATGAGTGCTACTCCTTCTGTATGGGGGGCATTCTCCTCTTCATGACCTGAATACAGAATCATCTCCCCACTTAACAGCCTTTTCTGGCCAGACTGCGTCCATCTGGCTTCACTGATGCCTTGCAGGGAAAGGTTGTACTTTTGCATTTCCGCTGCTATCTGGGCGGCCTTGCCGCTCTGGTACATGGTCTTGACGTTCCATGTGCCCATGGTTGTATCCCTGGATAGAGAGAGGCGGCTCGGTCCTGTGGCTTCCGAAGACTTCCGGTTTTCACCACAGGACGTCATAAGTCTTCTAGTAGAAGAACCTTCCTCCTCCAGGAAAGGAATTACTGTTAGTCTTTTCGTCGGCGTTTTTGTAGCTATTTCCTTTTTTGCAGGGTGGGGAAGCTAACCCCACGCCCAACCCCCTTACTAGGAGGACCAGGGGTTTTCTGTCGGGGTCACCTTCCCTTAGACCATGTTGGTTCACGGCACCTTATTTTATTCGGTGCACCCCTCTCACGAGGGACCCCCTATCCACCACCCAGGGGACGCGCCTCAACGCCGTATGGTCCCAGCGCGAGGTATGTACGCACTAACCACGTCTAAAAAATCACTCGTGACGAGGACGAGGAGGGTCAGGGGCTGCGTGTTGTTGCGTAGCGCAACACGATCCGTCCTAAGGCCATCGTGGGAAGAGAGGGAGCGACTGGAGATCTGGCTTAGTGCGAGGTCTCAGGTCTGCCCGTAGTCCTCGGAGGAGGGACACAGGTCTCCACAGGTCGGCCGCAATGAGGTGGGCGCTCTGTCGGCTATCTGACTCCCCGTAAGAGTCAGCGGCTTATCCATGTGAAACACATCAGGACTGTCAGTGGACAATGGACAGCACGAAGCGCGTTGCTGCAGGCTGGCCTCGGTGAGGCAGGCGCTCCCAAAAGAGTCCACAGGCTTGGCCGACCAGGTTTCGTGGGAGACGCAGGCCGGAGCAGGCACATCTGGTCACTAAGCCGGGCACAGAGGGTCTGCGGATGACGGTGTCCTCCGGGGAGCGGGGGAGTCTGTAGCTCCTGTCATCACGCGTTATGTCGGGTTTGCCACAAAGTCTCTGAATAGGCGACAAGGCCGCTGCGGCCGAGCCTCAAGGAGGGGGGCACGCTGCCGACTTGGTGACTCGCCATATGAGTCAGCGGGACTTACTTGTAGGCCGCTGCGGCCGAGCCTCATGGAGGGGGGGCACGCTGCCGGAATGTTGACTCGCCGAAAAAGTCGGTGGACCTACTCGCGGTTGGAACGTCGGGACCGCCTGCGGAAGATGTAGTGCGACAAGGTCGCTGCGGCCAAGCCTCATGGAGGGGGGCACGGGCAAACAGCTTGAAGGACGGCAGCCATGGTTTTTCGCACGTCTCCGTCTCATCGATCGGCCGAGCCTCATGGAGGGGGGCACGTTGCCAGCTTAGTGACTCGTCGTACGAGTCATGGGGCACATCAGAGCGGTCCCCGTAGCGGT
The DNA here is from genome assembly GCA_036245525.1 of Semisulcospira habei. NCBI lineage: Eukaryota > Metazoa > Mollusca > Gastropoda > Semisulcospiridae > Semisulcospira > Semisulcospira habei. The sequence continues at coordinate 93,055,372 of BTPG01000007.1, read as the reverse complement.
CGCAGTCCTGGCACGCCGCAAGTCACGTGAACATGTTCCCCCAAAACGGAGAGGGCGCGGTCGGTCTTCCACATAGCGAGGAGGGGTGCCATGGCAGAGGGGCGGTCCTGCGTAGGTGTCGGTCGCTCGCGCCGGTAGACATCAAGCTGCGACCACCGTTGTAAAGTCCATGCGGAACAACATCGCAAACGTGGTCGAATACGTAGCCAGCGCAGTGGGGCAGACCTTGTGGGTATCGCTTGGCCATTGGAAGTCGCCGCGCTGCGAGCAGGTGAGCACTCGGCAACTGCAACACACACAGACAAGACAGGCGACCGGGCCTGGGCACTGCGAGGCCCCGCCAACAAAGTCAAAAGTTTGACGTGAAAAGTACGAGCGAAACAAAGTGCCTCTGGTCAAAGCCGGCGCCCGGCCGAAGGGCCGAGACCGATACCTTACCCTTGTGGGGGGGGGGGGGAGGGGCCTCCATACCACCCTCAGAGCGCACAGGCAGGCAAGTCCCAGCAAGCCCAGCAAGGTGAGAAACCCACACGCAACGACGAAAGTCCACAGAGCAGGGAACCCATAGAGCGTATACATAGGGGGAGGCTATCTGGCACCACCCTAGAACCATCATGGTCGATCCATCTTCTGTACATGACAAGCCTCGATGCGAAAATGAGATTCAGCCCGTCATTATGAGAGAACCATCTCTGCCTCTAGCCCGAAATGCTGGCGGCGGAAATTCAAGATGGCGACCGCTGAGCACGCGACGCCGCAAACTGCGAGTCTCGAATCGTCACTCCCTTTGTCTACGCTCTATGAGGGAACCCAGCACAAGTAGTCACCCCTGAAATCTAAGACAGCACAAAGTCCAAAGGCGCACAGTAATCCAAAGATGGCCGGCGCTAGAACCGGTTGCACCATACACAGTCAAGGTCCAGTAGGCTAGAACACGTCTGTTCACTGTAAGCTAAGTATTCCAACTGGTTGTCACGCCTCGTGGCATTTGAGTGGATGGGCAGGAAAGGGAAGCTACTCACGACCCTGGTTAGGGATCCCTGAGTGCCTCCCTGGTTGTGTGGGAACACAACAGGTTCTTAGGCTAAAATTGGGTAAGCTAGTAGACCCTTCATAAAGTAATGCCATCGGTAATGTTTTTGAAGAAACAAATCGGGTTTCATTCTTTATTGTTTTTTTCTTTCTTTTCGTATCATCTCTCACATCTACACTGATGAAAATCATCTTTTGTTGTCTCTCACATTTCTAAGATGAACCAATAAAAATGAAATTGGCTTGGTGGCTCTCAACGTAGACATGGTCAGCAGTGGGGCAGGAACTGGGAGGCCCTGGCTTCCTAAAAAAACGTGTGTATGTGTGTGGGCTGTACCACCCCCCCCCCCCCCCCCCAGAAATATTTTCGGAAAAATAATCCTAATAAATTTATTTATAACCAATATCAATTTATAACCAATATCATACTGAGGCTAAAAACTTCAAATGTGTAAACTGCCATATGCAAGCTACATTTTAGTACTTAAGATAAGGATATAGACCAATAGCTTTAGTTCAAGGGTGGTGCCAGAATAGCTTGGCACCTAGAGGCGCCAAGCTATTCTGGCACTACCCTTGAACTATTTTAGTCAAACTTATTTCACACACTGGTGTATTCCAAAAGATAAAGGTCAAGACTGATTTTTTTTCCCAAGGCTGAATGACTATCACCCCCACAGTCCCCCTTGCAGGCTGGAAAGCAACATGTAAGGCATGCTGGGGCCTCCACAATGAAAAAATACCACCCGATGCCATTGGTCAGTAAATATCTCCCGTGCAGGTAAACCATGCATCCATAGGGTTTAACAGATGAATGCCGACAACATGCACATTGTCTGAATATGGAATAATCGGCTGGAGCTTTAATTTGTCCTGTAAAATGTCCTACGTTGGCTCTGTTGATGGTGGGGGACCACCAAAGCGTGAAGCGACGGTTGGGAATCTGGTTCAGACCGGATCGCTGGGCGTTGGTCAGTTTCTTGTACTTCATCGACTCCTCAAACCCGCTGGCTCGTTCCCTGAAAACACACCGTTTCATCAGTTGTACAGGAGTACAATCAGGCTGTGCAGATAAACCTGCGATGAACAGAATCACTAATTTTACATAAAATTCAAATCAACTGCAGAGGGCAACTTCAACTCCTCCAATGCTGGAGCAAAGCAAACAAAACCTAAATGCAAGAGACATAGATCCTCATGAGCCCCCACAGTTGAGGGGGCTCGTGAAGATCTAGCTCTCGCTGGTATCATTTATATCCATTACCCTCACCATAACCAAGAAAGAAGAAAACACTGTTGTGAACAGTTATTATTTTTGAAAGGACTTTTTTACAGTCAAACCACCCAAGGGACCATCAACATGTGGTCCCCTTCGACAAACTGTCTCCTTTCACAGGGTCATGGAAGTAGCAGAAAGAAAACCATAGGACTAAAACGGACGGCTTGCTTAACAGGCGATCACCTTACACATGTGATCGCCTCGTCAGGATTTTGTTAGCACTCACCAGAAGAGACCCTCCCAGGTGGGGAAGTAGGTGCCCTTGAAGAGCGTGTGTTCCAGGATGCCCTCCACACCTCCCAGCGCCTGGATCATGTCAGTGCGGTAGTTGTTGAGATTCCACAGCTTGCCGTCATGGCGTTGGTGCGTCCACCAGAACGGGTTCTGCTTCAGCACCTGTGAGGGAAAAATGTCTCAAATTAAAGTGTTCACTGCCAATGGATGCAGATTATGATTCCGAAATCTTTGATCGTTCAACAAAGAAAGATAACTGTCCAAAGAGTATAGGTACAAAGTGGTGTCAGCAAAAGACATAGATCCTCATGAGCCCCCGCATCTGCGGGGGCTCATGAGGATCTATGTCTTGCAGTTGGATCTTGTTCCCTTTTTCTCAGCAGTGAAAAGGAAAACATGGGGCAAAAGTTGGAAAATTGTGAAAATACAGGATGGCAGGCCAGAATTCAGGACTTGCCCCATGCTGCTGGTGACAGAGACTTTTTTTTCACAAACACCCTTTGAATGGTCGCACACAAAACAAGTTCTGTACTCATCCTTTTGAAGTGCATCCTTTCATAAACTCAGAATCTCTCTTCTGGAAGAAAGAAACGTGCTTTGAAACGACGAGCACAAAAACTTGGAAGCACTCATAAATTCTGTATCTTTTTTTTTAGACTGAAATTGTCAGTTAAGTATATCTTCCTCTCAGTAATACCATCGGTAACGATTTTGAAGAAATAAAAAAAAGCACTTTGAAAGGATGAAGTTCAAAACAAGTTTTGTGCTTGTCCATTCAAAGTGTTTCCTTCCTGATGTGTGATGGTCTCTGAGTTTCAACCGATTTGCTCAAGAGCCATGAGGTCCAGAATTGAACCCTATGGATTGTTGGTAGTGCTTTTAGTCACCATGTTTCCTGCAGGAATCATGGCGACAAGAAGCGCTACTGACAGCCAAAGGGTTACAACTGGCACATGTAAACTTCAGGGCAGAAAATGTAGATTGTATTTGTGTTGGGAAAGAAAACTGGCCAGATTAGCACCATCCCGCCGACATACTTCATTCTATATGAATTCATACCTGGTACTGCTTGAAGTCTGTGCGGACTCTCCAGCCCTTGTCGTAGGCCAGTGTGTGTCTGTCTTTCTGGAAGAGTGTGTTGATGCGTGGGATACCTCGATCCCAGCTGTCTTCCAAGTCTTCTAGCGTCAGACGTCTATACAAAGAGAAAAAAAAAAAGTTTTTGCACAAGTGAAGTCTATATATGAGACAAAGTCAGAAACAAGCAGTCTGCACACATTTTGAAAAGCGTGTTGTTACAACAGAACCTGCTTTGAGTGACCACCCTTATAGGATAGGATAGAACTTTATTGCCATATGTAACAATACATTAGGAAATCGTTGCGGTGCTGCGCAACATAAAAGAAAGAACATATTAAACACATCAAAATATAATTAAGCTACTCACGTGCACACACACACACACGCACACACACACCGTATGCTTTAGTAACTATTGTGGTCTAAACATAAAGCGGGCAATGAACACGATTTCACAGTAACACAAATTACATAGGACATATCGTAATATAAAACTGAACACATCACTTGCATCATAGACACAGCGGCAGTGCACTTAGCCCTATTTCCAGGCTTACACATTAGTTTGGCCAGCCACCTGCTGCTGTGGTATGCAGTCACTTCCCGCTGTCAGCAGGCTATTTAGGTCACTGTCGGCATCAACTATACCTTCTATAATCTATGTTGCGGGACTAATGATGTGTGTGTTGTACCTGTGTGTAATGTTCTCTAACACTGCTTCCTCAGGGATGTTTGACAGCAGATACACTTAGTAGTAGGATGTTGGAAGAGCATTCTCTTCTAGTATCATAAACAGTCCTTCCAGTCAGTATGACTAGACGCACGCTAATGCCGATTAATTGCCACCGATGGCTTATCTTGTACTCGAGTCATTTTCACCTGACGGGCCGCTCCGTAACTAAAAGTGTGTTCTGCACAGCTGTGTAGATGAAGTATTGTGCTGATAGCTGGGCAATACTATATATATACATTACATTACACAGTGGGATGGATGGGTGAGCTTTGGTGTTTGTTTGCATCATTAAAAGCCTGGACATCAGTTGGGTAAAAACTGTTTTTAAAAAGACTCGTGCGTGTTCTGATCACTCTGTAACGGCACCCTGATGGCAACATCTCAAACAACTTATGAGAGATCACCTGTCATTAAAGACCATCATTCAGGTGGCTGTCGCCACCTGAATGAAGGTCTTTAATGACAGGTGACTTTTGCTCTTGAAGACTTCTCTTGAAAGAGCATATGTTTTTTAAGACCACCTTTATTAAACAGGTGCTACTATATTAAGCAATTTATTCAACATGTACCTGTTTTGAGCATTGGCTTCCTGACGTTTGAGAGCATACTCGGCCCACACACGCTGCGAGTCAATAAACTCACTCTCCCAAGGCAGGATGTACCTGAATGGAAAAAAATACCATTTCATAATCAAATCTGTTGTACTTACTGTGCCTTTTACAAATGAAGGAGTTGTAAACATTCATGTAATAATTATGTACATTATAATAATATAATAACATTATATTATGTTAGTTTTGCACTTTTACAGTCGACCTTGCCTGCAATGCTTTTTCAGCCAATAATAACTCTTTGTGTGAATTACTTTGTTTATAAGAACACCTGCAGCAAGAAAGAATTGGGCTCTATGGCATTTTGTCAATTCCTATGCTCATTACTAGTACTATCATTTCTAAGACACAGTGACCTTTACCTACCTGTACAAGTTGGGGATGAGCTGGTCCTCATCATGACTCATGCCAGAGCGGAAGTGAGTGATGCCGACGTCGGTCTGTTTGGACCAGCGGAGATCAGACTGTGGGATCAGCACGTGACCCATGGACAACATGCCCAGACCCCCAAGCTCCTGTTAGTGGAAAGAAAACATCAAACCATGATTGAATCAGACACTGAAACAAGACACTGGAACAAGGGTTGATTGATTGTACATTGCTTAACGTCCCGACATCAACAAGGCTTTCTCAGGACGTGCCTGCACTGCTTCTGAAAAAAACCAAAAATAAACAGAATATTGAATGTATGTTGCCAGCCGGTCCAATACGTTAAAGAAACCTACACTATGGGGCCTAAATAAAGCTAAGACCATTTAGCAACACACATCCAATATCAAGAGCTACAGGCAGTGCAGACAGTTGGGAGAGTTTTAAAAAGGCAAATACAGGTGAATGGACCAAGGGTAGACAGAAACACATGCCCCAGAGTAGAAGGGAAACATACCCTGTGGGGCTGACCAGGGTGACCCTGGGAACTAAAAAGTAGTCACCCCACCCAAGTCCCCCAGGGCAGACCCGGGTGGGGTTGGAATAAGGGGATGTAAATGTTCAGAGCTGAGACAATCATAGCTTCTTACCCTTCTTGTGCTTGCAGCCATATGTACTGTGAACAGTACCAGTTGCTGCATGCACAAGGGTGTTAATGACCTCACTGTTGTGATGCATGGCCAATCTACGAGACATAGATAGGCAGTTGCGGGGGCTCATGAGGATCTATGCCTCTTGCTGACGCTGCCATGTATCCATGTTCCTTGGACAGCGGGGGTTTGTTTGGCATTGAAATAAAGTAGCTTTTAGAAAGAAAATCTATCACCCACAGCGAAGGGGTTAATAACACTGAACGTGAATCCACCAGCACTAGAACGAATAGCACCGATGGCTGCACGCACCAGCGCATTCACTGCATTTTCCACACTTACTATATATAGTCACTGTTAGTCTGGATTTTTGTTTTATTTATCGGAATTAACTTTTACTTGGTTTACCTTCGGTGTGTAGAAGACGACAGGGGGGAATCGCGAGGGCATTTTGGAGTTGAGGCCGATCTTGATTCGAGTCTGGATCTTGTTCTCGCACTTGACCAACAGGTCAAGCAACTCTTGCGTGTTCACAACAGCCTCACGGAAATATGTCATCAGTCCGATCAGTGCCGTGTTCCACTTGTTCACAATCTGCAGTGGACAAAGGCAGACAAAAACTTAAAATCTGTGTAAAGTTAGCTTTGCATGCTATGAGGGTGATCATTTATGTGTTTGATACCACCACCTCATTCTACTTTCCAAGCCATTGGGGCGAAGTTTGTTGCAGTTGGCCCGCAATACATGTTCGACTTTAATGTGACCTGAAATGTGTTGGCCATGTAGTAAAAGATCTAGATATACAAGTGTCCCAAAATCCCAGTAGTTTAGTCAAAATTTAAGTTTGAAGTCTTGTATTTTTTTGTTTAAGTTGCTCAGGACCGGACCTGCCAAACTCATTAAAATCCGCTCGTTAGACTTTACATGAATGTACGTAAAATGTGTTGGCCATACAGTAAATGGTCTAGATATGAGCAAATCTCAAAATGTCACTTGTCTGGAACCCTGTTCAGAAATAAGACTCACTGAATGTAGACATAACTTTCCTTTTGTTACAGCTGAATCTGAATTGAATAAAGTATTATTATACCAATTTGTGTGTCATTCTCCTGAGTGGTTTGTTTGCGAGATGTTTTTAAATTAAAAAAACACAAGGATTTCGGCACAAAAAAACATTACATAGAATAGGTACCTCTGATAAGGAAGCTCCAGCATGGATTGGTTATTTGGGTTTAACGCCGAGCAGGCGACTAAGGCCATCTCACGGCGGGATGGGTAAAAATCTGGTCAGCCAGACTAAAAGCAAGGTCTTAAGACAAGATGTAAATATAGATTAAAAATCTCAGGCTAAAATGTCGCACGTCTGGAAAAGAAACGTCTACAGACTCTCAAAGAGGGCAAATAAAAAAGATTCACATAGTCTAGGAATGCTCAGATCTTGTTAAAAATATTGCATTCTCTCAAAAAATTGAAGATTTTGTCCGGGGGAACATCCCGGAACAAAACCTTCAAGGAGTCTGCTGTGAAGTGTTTATATCTGGTGTCAATTAGGTCAGCACAATACAGCAAAAAGTGTCGAACAGAAAACTGCTCATCACAGGCAAAACACCATGGACGTTCATCCTGTTTAAGTAAGTAAGAGTGCGTAACATGTGTGCCCGATGTGGAGCCGAGCAAGGACAGTCTTCTCACGGCGGCTGCCGCAGCGGAAAGGCAGACTGTCAGACAACTTAGGAAGAGCTTTATGAAGCTTGTTCCCCTCCTCTTTGTCCCACTCGGACTGCCACTTGCGGGCTATGTACGCACTAATAACAGGTTTAAAATCACTATAGACAGTCTGTGTGTCAGGGACAGGGTCACTGCGGGCACTGTTGGCAGCAGAATCTGCGATTCTGTTGCCTTCGATGCCCACATGGCCTGGGACCCAAATAAAAATGATGTCATAATATTCCTTCATCAAGTCCGCGTAGAGCTCTCTAATCTGCACCAGCAGTGGATGGTCTGTTCCCGCGCCCTGTAGGGCCTGCAGGGCAGAAAGAGAGTCAGACAGAATCAGGAAGTTCCTTTCCCGAGACTGATAGGCATACTTGAGTGCTAGCAGAATGGCCTGCAGTTCTGCACTAAATACAGAGGAATGGTCAGGGAGACGGAGCTTAAATGGGCGTCTAGGATGGCGAGAGGACACTGCAGCCGCAGCCAATCTTCCATCCTCAGACTTGGACCCATCCGTATAAAGACGACAATAGCCAGGAAAAATTGAAAGGAGTTCATTGAGGCTCTGTTGGTATATGGCTGGTGGAGTACAATCCTTCTTGTGGGCAGTCAAGTCCAGCAAGATGTCAGGAACTGGTAGTAGCCAGGGTGGAGTGACGTGTTGCAGAGATTCCGAAACTTTGTCCAGGTCCACTCCGGCCGCCTGCAGATGAGGTCGGACACGGAAGGAAAGTGGACGGACAGCTCCCGGATGGGCATCGTAAATCTCTGCAAACGACGGGTTAAAAACACAATCATAGGCAGGATTTTCTGGATGGGCCTTCAGCTTCAGAACGTAGCTGAGCATGAGGCGGATGCGGCGGAGCCTGAGAGAAGGCTCCCCTGCCTCTGCATACAGACTAGGAACTGGAGATGTCCTGAAGGCTCCCAGACATATGCGCAGACCTTGATGGTGAATTGTGTTCAGACGCTGCAGAACAGACTTGGAAGCCGAGCCATATACCACAGACCCGTAATCCAGTTTGGACCGAACGAAGGCCCGGTACAGTCGAAGTAAGACGATGCGGTCTGCACCCCAGTCAGTACGACCAACGACACGAAGAATGTTGAGAGCCATCCGACAAGAGGTTCTAAGGTAGTTAACATGGTTGCAGAAGGTCAATCTTTTGTCAAAGATGACCCCCAAAAACTTTGCCTCTTCGGCCACCTTAATTGGCACTCCAGCAATGCTCAGGCTAGGTTCTGGAAAAAATTTGTCTGGTTAGTAAAATGCACACAGACTGTCTTGGAGGGCGAGAATCTGAATCCATTGAGAGACACCCACCCCTGGATTCGATCAACGCACAGCTGCAAGCGCCTCTCAAGGGACGCAAGTCCTCGACCTCGTGCACACAAAGCAAAGTCGTCCACAAACAAAGAGCATTCAGAATCATCCTTGACGGCCTTTACAATTTTATTTATTTTAATGCTAAATAAAACAGGAGATAGAATACTGCCCTGCGGGACACCCATCTCCTGTTCAAAGGAGTCGGAGAGGGTGGAGCCCACACGGACATGGAACGACCTGTTGGACAAAAAATTGTGAATAAAAACGGGCAGATGCCCTTTAAAACCCATGTCCGACAAATCAGACATTATACCATGCTTCCAGGTAGTGTCATATGCCTTTTCAAGATCAAAGAAAATTGCATAGACATGCTGCTTGTTGACAAAAGCATCTCGGATAAAAGACTCAAAGCGGACTAGATGGTCAGTTGTACTACGGAAGCGCCGGAAACCGCACTGGAGGTCTGTGATGAGACCCTGTGACTCAAGATGCCACACCAGTCGGGCATTGACCAAGCGTTCCATAGTTTTACATAAACATGATGTCAAAGCTATTGGCCGGTAGTTGCCCGGGTCGGAAGGATCCTTACCCGGCTTGGGAATTGGCACAACCACAGCCTGGCGCCAAGATGGCGGAAAATGACCGGTTATCCAGATATGGTTAAAGGCCTTGAGAAGTACAAGGAGTGAATCCTCAGGCAGATGTGTTATGAGCTGATAATGGATGGTATCTAATCCAGCAGCAGAGTCAGTACATTTTTGCATGGCTTGCTGCAATTCTGAAAACGTAAAAGGGGCATTATAGTCTTCCAAGTTATCCGATATAAAATCACAAGCACAAGATTCTCGCTTCTCCTTCTCTCTCTGGAAGAAAGGTGAATAATGCTCTGTTGAAGAATTATGGGCAATGGTGGAGGCAAGCAAATTGGCCACAGCCTTTTTATCTGTGACCAAACTGGCACCATCTCTAAGATGGCCGACAGAAGCCGAGCCACCCCTGCCCCTAATTCTTCGAACAGCCTTCCAGACTTTTTGGGACGGAGTCCTAGAAGATAAAGATGAGACGAAGCGTCTCCAGGAAGCACGGCGTTCACGTTTAAAAATGTAACGGGCTTTTGCCCGCTGTCTTTTAAAGGTTAAAATATTTGCTTGCGACGGATTACGAAAAGCACGTCGCTGAGCAGATTTGCGCATTGTTTGGGCCTTGCGGCACTCTTCATTGAACCATGGTACTCTCGGCTTCCGAGGGAGTGATGTGGAAGTTCTAGGGATGGTTTCACCTGCAACCTCCAACAAAATAGAAGTAAAACAAGAAACAGGTTCTTCAGCTGACATGACCACCTCCTCTGTAAGACGAGACTGACAGAGAGAGGCAAACAGAGACCAGTTAGCTTTCTTGAGATTCCAGCGCCCCACCGGCGAATCCTCCTCACAGCTGACCGATGACAGGACTACTGGGAAGTGGTCACTACCACACAGGTCGTCGTGAACCTTCCAGTCAAAGTCCAGCATGAGAGAAGGATCACACACAGTGAGGTCTAGAACAGAACTAGATCCGGAACCTGAGTTAGAGTATGTAGGTGAGCCATCGATAAAGACACATAGGTTAAGTTGAGAAAAAACATCTTCTAACATCTGACCTCTGCCATCATAGTGGTCACTACCCCAAAGGTGAGCATGACCGTTAAAATCCCCCATGAAAATAAAGGGAGGGGGCAGTTGATCTACTAAGTTAAAAATATCATTGCTACAGACCCGCAGTGATGGTGGCAGGTAAATACTACATATGGTTATGGTATTTTTTAAGGTAACCCGAGCAGCGACAGCTGAAGACAGGTGTCGATGCTAACGGGGCTACATAAAATTTGGCTACTAATGAGAAGAGCCGCTCCACCCGAGCGCCTCTCCGAATCAGAGCCTTTATGTATAACATTAAAACCATTAAAAGACACAGGGTCAGAAGTCTTCAGGTAAGTCTCCTGAAGAGATATTACTGAGGGGTTATAGAACTTGACTAAAAGACGTAATTCCTCAAAGTTAGCTCGAAAACCACGACAATTCCACTGAAGCAAAGAGTCCATGATTAAGTCTTATCTGGGGGTAAGGAGTTTTTCCCCCCTTTTTCCTTTACCTTGGAAGGAGTTGAAGAAACAGAGGGGGGCCGGCTCCCGGGCCTCCTCTGGTTCTTCGGAGAGGAAGGGGGTGGAGCTGCCGCAGCATCAGCAACAACAACTTCCACTCCCTCCATCCGCTCCTCCAGTGCAGCATATTTGTTTTGAAGGGGCACATCTGTGTTCCCCTTCTGGGCCCGTGCGCACAGCGGTCCCATAGATTTCTTAGACTTCTGGTCCTGGGCAGCGTTCCTGCCGCTAGAGTTAGCGGCCTTAGAAGGCTGACCAGAGCCAGAAGCCTTTGGAGTTGACTGACTAACAGGTTTGGGTGGGGGCTGAGGCTTAGGGGCAACAGAAGGCGGCACAACCGGACCGGCAGTGTCCGCCTTCTGCGTTCCCTGGCTCCTTGTCACACCGGAGGAGGGTTACTCTCCAGGGGCGAGATGAGCCGAGGCTCCGCCCCCAACCAAGAAGTTGGGGTCTGACATGAAAAGTCTTTGGTGGGGCGCTTGCCTGCCACTGCTGCACTAAAAGTATACACTGAGGTGTTAGAGGTTGGGGCAGCCGCAGCTGCACCAGGGCCTTCAACCAGTTTTTTGGCATCCAGAAAGGACAGCCCCTTCTCCACACGCACCTGCTGAATCTTGCACTCGGATATCCAACGAGGGCATTTCTTATCCGAAGCCATATGCGCCCCCTGGCAATTCACACACAGGGGGGTGGCTGTGCAGGACTCAGCAGAGTGTCCGGGCCTAGTGCAACGGGCGCATGAAGCCTCTGCCTGACGGCATGTCTTCTGCCCATGGCCATACTTTTGGCACTTAAAGCACCGGAGGGGAAGAGGGACGTACTTTTTCACTCTCAGGGAGTAGTAACCTCCCCAGATGGTAGTAGGAGGGGTGGGGGTGCCAAACGTCAGGATGATGGTAGGGAGACGGATCTCCCCACCACCTCGCTTGGAAGCGAAGCGCCTGACGTAAGTCACCCCCTGAGACTTAAGGTTCCTTACAAGTTCATCTTCTGACAGTTCTGCCAAAGCTTGATCTTTGATTACGCCTCTTGACGAATTCATAGTTTTGTGGGGTGTGACTTCCACAGGAGTGTCTCCGATGGAAGAGAGCCCCAGTAGCCCGCTGGAGTGTGCCCGAGTACGGCACTCCACCAGCAAGTCACCAGACCTGAGGCGCTGGGCGTCAGGCCTGCCAACACGGCTCCTGAGGGTCTCCCCCACCAGAAAAGGATGCAGCTTGGTAACTGGTTTCTCCTTCACCTTGCTATGGACAATGAGGAAGCGAGGCCATATGGCCGACGCCTGAGGCGTCGCTTCCTCACAGTCTGAATCACTGTCATGTGCAATGTCGGTGTCTATGTGCCGTTTCTGTGCTAGGTTTGGTTTTTTGGTTTTATCCATATTATATTAGTAGAGATATTCATCCCCCGGGGGTCCCCGCCCGCCACCGAGCCCAACAAGGGAAAGTGCAACTGTCGGCGGGTCTCCAGCCGACGCACAATGGAGACTGCCCGAAAGATATACTCAAGGGGGTAAGCCCGATTGAACCGTTTGAGCCACCGCCTTCTATCACACCGTTGAATGCAGGGGAATACTGGCGTAAAGCACCTAATCAGCAGCAGAAGCTATAGCATGGTGCTCCGTATAGCAACCCGCATGTCAACAGTGGGATAGGGCTCAACGTGACAAGAGCCGATTGACTAGGCCGGTACGACTAGCCTCCCGTTTAGGTAGAAGTCAAGGCCGAAGTGGAGTGTTGGCACCAGTGAGCCGCAGCCCAAAGGGAACCTCAGCCACCAGGATCCTCTTCTCCCCCGACACGGGTCTCCAAGCACGGCAAACACTTTGGATCCAAAGGACCAAAAAGTCACGAGTATTTTTAAGGACCAATCCAACATGGTACGACCTAGGTTAGCACAGCTCCTTAAAAACCGGACCAGTGTAAAGGCTGAACAACATATCTGCTGACATCAAGTCCTAATCCTGGACAAAGATGGCACCCGTCCGCTAGCCCACTCAGTCAGGGACTGAGCGGACTACCCACCTACGCCACGTGGAGGCCGGTGCCGGGTAGGCTCCAGCATGGAAACGGAAGACAACTTTTAGTAAATCTTGTTTGTGTGTTGCATGGGGATTAAAGTACGTGCACAGGGCAAAGTGTTTGGTTGATGATGATTCTTTTCTAATTTATAATTTGAAAATTAAAATTACGGTGTCGGCCGTTATCTCTACGGTCATAGTAGTCCCGAAAGTTGAGTACAACACTGATACAGCTAAAGGTACATAATCACAAAAGCAACATAACCACATGATTATTAATGCATTTGTTTTGCAGAAAACCTTTTTCTCTGTTAAAATGAGTCAAAAACAATTATATAGCAGGGACAAAAATAGGCATCATTATTCCGGTCATTCGTAACGTTCAACACCTTGACACCATGCTCTTAGCACCATACAAATTCTTCTCTAACTCCTTCAAAATGTTACAAAAAAGAAAACAATTGCTGGATACTGTTTCAGTAGTGTCAGATACATGCAATCAAATCAAAATCAGTTCTCAAAATGAGAGTATCAATGAAACTTTATTTTACAACGGTTAAGGCATTGACATCGTCATTGACACAGCCATTTTACAAACCTGCCGTTAAATGAAATGAAATTTCAGCTCTGTGTAATGTTTTCTCTCTGACCTTTGGAGATTTCCTCATAATTATATGCAATGTGTGTCTTAGAATCCAAATAGTTTAATCAGAATTTAACTTGAATTTTAGTGAATTTTTGTTGTTGTTGTGAAAGTTGGACAGGCAAACTCGTTAAAAATTGACTTGTTAGATTTCCCCCTGAACATACCTTAGAAAATTAGTTTCCCAGAATGCAAACACTTAGGTTCATGGACAGACTTACTGAACTCATTAAAATGTATTTTTCACTAAAATGTATTTTTTCGAAAAATACTTACCGATGGCATTACTTTGTGAAAGATACACTTAGCTTAACGATTTCAGCCTAACAATCTGTTGTGTATACATACACAACCAGGGAGGCGACTCGAGGGAGCCGTTACCAGGAACCCTGAGTAGCCTCTCTTCCCTCCCCATCCGGGTACGTGTGCAGTGGTGCCACGCCAGTCGAACGCTATAGTGCTCCGGCGGCAAGCGGGGTGGGCGGGAGGGCCATTCGAGTAATGCCATCGGGTAGTATTTAAAAAAACAAAAACATTTTAGATAAAAATACATTTGTTTCCTCAAAACACATTACCGATGGCATTACTATGTGGAAGAATAGCAAAAAGGAGGAGGGTGCCGCCCGCTAGGTCCTGCCACTGCTCGTGCTTAGCGGTCGCAAACAGGAGCAATCTCCCAATGATTTCGGCTAAGCGTACCTAGGGAGGGAGTGTTGCGCCGCAGCGATGTCCCTCACCAGGCCCAGGTTGTCCTGCTGGCCCGCGAGGTCCCTGAGGTAGAAGCGAGCAAACATGGAATTGGCCCGCCACCCAACAGCCACCACAATGTCTCGCACGGCGCAGTTTCGATCAAACGCGATGCTGGTGAAGACAGCACAGACCTCGTGTGCTCTTATATGTAGCCTCTTAGCACCTGCTGGGGAGAGCTCCTCATATGCCAAACGGATGACCCAACGCAGCCACAAGGAGATCATCTGCGCAGAGATATCGTTCCTGCCGGGGGGAAAGCGGCAGGAAGAGGCGGGTCCGGCCACACTGGATAGGTTTTGTCTTGCGCAGATAGACTCGCAACGACCGGACCGGGTCCTGACGGCGGGAGTCCTGGGTCTGGTCGGGCCCCCTGAGCGGGCGCAGTGTGATGACAGGGGTCCTGGCCGAGGGGAGCCGATTCTTCGCCAAGAAGGCGGGATTCGTGAGGCGGTGCATGGAACCATCCGACCTGTGCTGTAGACAGGCCGGGTCCACCGAGAGCGCATGCAGCTCGCTGACTGGACACCGTAGCAAGTGCCAGCAGAAAGCAGGTGTTCCTGGTCACGTCTGCCAGACTGGCCAAGGGCAGAGGTTCAAGCCTGTTCGAATTTAGCCAGGGGAGGTCCCAGCGAGGGACGAGCGAGTGCGGGACTGGTCGCCGGAGCTCGAAGTGGCGCATCAGGTCCGATAGGTCTGGGCACTTCCCAGAGTTCATGCGGCCCAAATGGCGGTATGTGTCCGCCACCATGGAGAGGTATCCGCGGATGGTGATAGGAGCCAGGTTCTGATGGAAGAACTCGGCTAGTTAGGGGGACGTCAGAGCCGTGGGGGAGAGGCGCCTTGACGCGCACCATTCCCGGAAGACTCACCACTTCGCCTTGTACACCCGGCAGGTGGAAGGTCTGCGGGCCGCGATAGCCTCTACCGCCGCACGCAAGAAACCTCGAGAGGAGAGGGCTTGCCGCACAACCTCCGGGCGTGTAAGAGGAGACGCTCCGGGTATGGATAAAAAGATCAGCTGCCGGAGCTGCTTCAGCATCGTGTGCTGGGTAGGCAAAGGCAGGGGGGGGATCCGTGGCGAGGCTGAGGAGATCCGTGGTCCAGCTCGTGCTCCAGCTGAATGGAGTGAAGAGGAGAAGGATCGCATTGCAGCACCTGAGCTTCAACAAGAGCTTGGGCACTAGTACCGTCGGAGGGTAGGCATAGACCACGAGGTCCTCCCAAGAGACGAAGAGAGCGTCCACCGCCCATGCTAGAGGTTCTGGGAAGGGGGAGATGAAAGGTGGAAAGTTGTCTGTTCCAACGAGTCGCAAACAGGTCGATCAACGGGGTCTCCCAGTGCATGCAAATCATGCGGAAGATCTCCAGACTCGGTGACCACTCGGTATGCAGGAGCTGACCCTGTTCTGTGAGGGAGTCCGTGAGGACGTTCAGGCGGCCCAGAATGTGGCGAGCCCGGAGCGAGATGCCGCGGTCCCTGCACCACAGAAGCAGCTGGTAAAGGAGCATGCAGAGGGTCGGGGAGCGGGTTCCCCCCTGCTTCTGAATGTTCGTGACGACCGTTGCGTTGTCGGAGAATGACCAGGACCTTTTGGTGGCGAAGACGAGACTGCCAATGAACGAGGGCCAACCACACCGCCTTTAACTCCAACCAATTGATGTGTTTGTCCGAGAGATCCAGGGCCATGAGCCCGAGGCGACCTAGACGTCCTGCAGGAGGTGAGCGCTCCAACCTGACTGGCTGGCGCTGGTGCAGAGGGTGAGCCGCAGCGGGGGAGAACAGAGGGGGACTAACGGGCGAAGCCAGGCGGGGTCCACCCACTGCTGGAGGTGAGGTCAGACAAGCGGGGGGACCGGGACTGGGGCCGAGGGAGGACAGATTGATTGATTGATTGTACATTGCTTAACGTCCCGACAGCAACAAGGCTTTCTCAGGACGTGCCTGCACTGCTTGTGAAAAAAAAAATAAACAGAAAATTGAATGTATGTCGCCAGCCGGTCAAATACGTTAAATAAACCTACAACATGGGGCCTAAATAAAGCTAAGACCATTTAGCAACACACATCCAATATCAAGAACTACAGGCAGTGCAGACAGTAGGGAGAGTTTTAAAAAGGCAAATACAGGTGAATGGACAAAGGGTAGACAGAAACACATGCCCCAGAATAGAGAGAAAAACCCACCCTGTGGGGCTGACCAGGGTGACCCTGGGAACTAAAAAATACCTAACCCCACCCAAGTCCCCCAAGGCAGACCCGGGTGGGGTCCGAGGGAGGACAGGCGCTAATGGGCAAAGAGGTGGAGCTGGAGTGGGTGCATGTAGAGCCAGCCCAGGGGCAGGAGATCCACTGCTGCATGCATAAGGCCGAGGAGGGTGGGGGTGGGGGGAGGACAGACGACACTCAAAAAATCACGCCCCTCCTGGCGGCGCCATGAAGGGCACCGACCTGTGCTGAAGACGGTCCAGGTCCCGCCGGTCGCTGGCAGCTGCACGGCGCTGTAGCGTGGCGCGGGGGCAGTTGGTCTCGGGAATTAAATCTGTGCTGTAGCCAGGCAGGGTCCCGTTGCTCGCTGACATCTGCCGAGGTCTATAGACTGGCAGGCCGCCGCCGTCGTTCTCGGGGAGGCGACCTGTGCTGTAGCTTTTCACGAGCATCCGTTCTGTGCGGAAGGTCCCGGGAAGCCGCGCGGTGCCGAGGGGCAAGGCGGCCTGGGGAACGAAACCGAGGGGGAGCGAGAGCGGCGAAGCGAATGTACCGCTGATCTGACCAATGGCCGGAGGGGCTACGGCAGGCGCGGCAAGCCGCGTGCGGCGGGAGGCGAGCCCCACGATGTCCAAAGTCACCCGCCGAGGGGGCGGGGAGGCCGCCGGTCGAGGAAGTTCCCGGAAGGCAGACGGGCGGTCCCGTCGGTAAAACTCCCACAACTGCGACCAACGTTCTTCCTTCCACGAAACGCATCTCTTGCACGGTCGCGTGGAGGAGCAGCCCGAGCAAGAGAGGCACAAGGTGTGGGAATCCGTTGGCCACTGAAACCCATTTCACCTGCGGCAAGTAAGTAACTGCGCACTGCAACAAAGAATGGAGTGCATGAGAGGCAACGACACGTGGCCCGTAACAGCGACGGGCCACGTGAGCGAAAACTCACGACCGGTTTCGCAGTTGATTCGGCTGTGAACAAACCAGTCGTCATCCGAGGAATGCGACGGCTGGTCAACATCTGGCTGGCCAAGGCATGCCCCGAGACCTTACCTGACCATCTCCAAAGCGACGGAGTGAAAGGGCAGCCGCACTGCACGGACCAAGGGTGCAGCAAGGAGAAACACGAACCCAGGCCCCCAGGTAGTCTGTACGCCACCACAGGTAAGTCCGAAGGTTGAAGGCACAAAACATCACGTAATCCAAAGGAAGCACAAAGAAGGCACACAGAAGGCACAAGTATCCAAGGGAGTCCAAGGTTATCCAAGGCTGAGTACGAGTAGGAACACCCTACTACTACGAAGCTAAGTGTTCAACTGGTGTGGCACCACAGCACACGTACCCGGATGGGGAAGGAAGGTAGGCTACTCAGGGTTCCTTGGTAACGGCTCCCTAGTTGCCTGCCTGGTTGTGCATGTATACACAACAGATTCTTAGGCTGAAATTGTTAAGCTAAGTGTATCTTCCACAAAGTAATGCCATCGGTAATGTGTTTTGAGGAACAAATCATCTAGACACTTTTTGAACTTGTTAAAATCAACCTAAAATGTGCAGGCCATGTAGTTTAGTGAAATATGAAGTTTGATGTATAGTGTATTTCTGTGAAAGTTGCACAAGTCTGCATCTGTTGAAAATGTTAAAAATTGACCTTTGAAATTTTTCACTGAACATATGTAAAATGTGTTGGGTATGTAGTAAATGCTCTAATATGCAATGAGTCTCCGTGAGTGCCTGCTTTAAGGTGGAAATTTGCTCAATGTGTGCTGGTCTGATTTTGGATCTTACAGAGATGTTTACCCCCCCAAAAAAATGGAGTAATGGGCTATGCCAGAAAGAGTAATCTTGGGTAAAAAGAGTAATGCTTTCTGTCAGCACATTTGATCGTTCTCAAACGCAATCTCACTCAACAAGTTCTTACAAAGCCTTGCAGTTTTTATTTGCACTCGAAGTGAGATACAAGTGAAAAGAAAAAAAAAAATCACTGTGTTAATTCAGGCATGCCTACCCTCAATTTGAAGTTTCAGTATTAGCTATTTGAAATTTCAGTAATTCTATTAAAATTTCAGTAATACTATTACTATTGTTACCTATTATTTCTGCACTGTTTTTTATATTGTGCCTTTTATATTAGCACGTGTGCAAAAATAAAAATCACACACACACACATCACTGACCAGGACACATAGTTTGCACATCTCTGTAATGGGTTAAATAATGGTTGGGCGCCCCCTCCCCCCCCCCCCCCTTCTCCACTTAATTTTGTTAATTTTTTTTTTAAACTTGCACATTGCAAAATTTTCTGATCATTGCACTTAGGTCCAACCAAGGGAAAGCAGACACCGACAGGTTGGTTTTAATAAAGGGACGTAATCGAGCAAATTGTCCTAAGGTGATTACTCCCCTTGTTATTGTTTTAATTTGACTAACTCCAACATTTACTTTATTTCTAGATTTAAAAGGCAACTAATATTAATGATAAATTAGGAAATCATATAAATTATTATTTTATGTACTAATGTTGGATCTGGTCATGGACCCGGTTATGTTTTGAAGTAGGATTTTGTTTCATCACTTTCTAAGAAAAAAAGTGGATTGGAATATGATTTCAAAAATCGTAGTTTTTGTTTTAAATAATCGTAATAGTGTGAAAAAAATCGTAGTGGCGTAATCTATGCCAAAAATCGTAAGCAATTACTCCACAATCGTAAGGGTAAACATCTCTGCTCTTATGTCTAGTGCTGTAAGGTTCAAAATCACAGGCCAGTACACAAATGACAGCTATAAGAAAAACCAACCTTAGTGAAAGTAGTGGAGCCAGAAGCCATAAGAATCTGGCGGACACGGTTGTGGAAACGGTTCATCGACTCTTCATCCACCCGCAGAAAACACTGGGCAGTTCTCTCCTTCGTCACCTGTGGACAGGAAAAAGAAAAGAAAAATTATATGCAATATAATTATTTTCCTCAAATATTTTGGCGTACGTATGTACACTTTCCTTGTTGTCACAGTTAGTGACTGTTTTGACAGAGGTAGTCCAAAGTTGCCGAAGCACCGGTCACGCAGAATAGTGAGTTGTTTACAAGTTGGTAGAGACGGGCTAGTGTTCTTTGTTTTGCACGTGCGGGGCACGCTAGTTGTATGCAGCAGTGTGTTTACTGCCGAGTTTACCTTGTCGGGAACAAGGGGAGGACATTTTAGTTAGCAGCTGTACTCGGTTGGACCAAGTTGTCCTGCCTACCTGACTGTTGGGAGTCAGTGACTGACTGTCTGTGGGAGTCAGTGACACAGCACCGGTCCAGTCCTGGGGCCATTGGTGGCCGGAGACTGGGGTTGTTTTGCCTACGGGTGGCGGCGTTGCGACGGTCGCAGAGGAGGCGAGTGCTTAAAAATTACGCGTGCGGATGTTTTGTCATGTTTGTTATGGGTGTTTGTACTATGTGTTAGGTCTAGAAGTATCGTGGGTAGGAAAGGAGGGGGGGGAGGGGGGGGGGGGCTTGATGGGCAAAGGGGAAGTATTGTTTGGCGTTATTGGTTTGGTTCTATTTAATTATTAGTTATTTTAAATTGGTTAGCGGAATGTTGTATTGGTTTGTTGTGCAGAGACCTTTAGGAATTTTTTATATGTCATTTGGAAATGGGTTGGAAAGCACGTGTCACATGGGTGAGGGTCAAGTGCTTGAACGGTTAGTGGTAGTGTTTTTGTAAACCAAGCAGGGTGGGTATGGGAGGTTAGCTGGTTTTAAGGACCCAATGGTTTACGTTACTTACGGAGCCATTTAGGCTCCTGCTTTTGTTTTGCATTGACGTTCGGGGTTGGGACTGGTTGGAGGGCCGATGTGCATCTGAACCAACCACGCCTTGCTGGACCGGGTATCGGCGAGGGATGCGTGCGGTCACCTATACTGCCGAAGCCGCCGTGTCACCATTGCGGGGAGACCAAGCGCCAGGGAAACACAGAGAGAGAGAGAGAGAGAGAGAGAGAGAGAGAGAGAGAGAGAGAGAGAGAGAGAGAGAGAGAGAGAGAGAGAGGTAAGACCTGCGAAGCTGAACGACCGTCAAAGGAAGCCGAACGGGAGGGATCCACAGGCGTTGGTCGACTCACCACGGTGGTCCCATTCCTACTCACTTATCCATTACTCACTCTGCCTTGGTGTAGTTCCTTGATTCCTGTGTATGAACAATTACGTTGTAAATGACTTTTTTTTAGCAGTCAGCACTGAGGACTGTAAACTGACTTTCGTTGTTGTGAAGTAAGCAGTGCTGCGTAGCGTGGTGGAGTGCTTGTTTCCTCCACTTGATACAATGTTGATGTTGTGAAAGTGGTATTAACTGTTTTCTTTTTTTTTTTTTCCTTTTATTTATTCAGAAGGGGGAAGGGGGGATGGGGAGGGGAAGGGTCGGTGGGAAGGAAGGTTGGGTAGGAAGAGAAGAGGAATAGTTAGCATAATAAAGATTAAGTGTACGCTTACAAGAAATGTGTTGTGTTGCTTGTGCTGAGCTGTAACCTGTCTTGAGACAAGACACTAGGGTTCTTTATCTGTCTTCTACCTCTCTTCTACTCCTAACCTTCACTCTCACCTATCTCTCCTCAGTCAGGACATTTGGGGGCTCTACTTCTAACTTTCACTCTCATCTGTCTCTCCCTAGTCGTGACACCTGTGTCTGTGTATACATTTGACTTTGCTTATCTCTTAATCACCTATAAGAACATACACTGTCTATTGTGCTGAACCTAGAAGATTGTAAGGAAATTATTGAGAAAATGGGTTACTTCACCAAAGCGTCTATAACATTTTTGAATAGACAGATATTTAAGTCTGGTTTTTTTTCTTAGCTCACATATGGATGGATAGTACTTCATGTTGTGGTGGAGTATAATTTGGTACCTGTTTATAATATTTACTGTAATTAATTACAGACAAATTAACTGAAGAAATGCACCTGATTATTTTGATATCTACAAAGGACAAACAAAAAACATAAAACTGAAAAATGTGTCAGTGTGTGAAAATATGAATGTGTGTGACAGTGGAGTGAGATAATTTTACATTAGTGATCACAATGACCAGGCAATCCGCTGATAATCCTTCAGGTAATCAAAGTGCACGTATCTCGTCAGCGGACGTTGCTACATATTGATTTCCAAGTTCGTCTGTTGGGTGAAAGTTTTGAACATTTCCACAGGGAAATACTGATAAAAATAATCAAGTGGTGTCGCTTCCAACTCAATTGGAGTTGTTGGGCCCACATATCGCATGAAAAGCTGCAAAACAGGGTCTGAAATAGGCCGCCGATGCCAGATAGCATCGCTGCCGCCATCTTGCAGTCGTCGCCTCGGTAAACGCTGCTGAAAAACTCCAGTATCTTCGTCATCCCAGTCCAACATAGTATGCACACTAGAGACACTTATGTCACTTCTCTCTGACTCTGAAACTGGATTGTTACCAATGTACTCCAAAATAGCGGTAAACTCTGGGTCACTGTCACTCGATGGAATGTATGTCGCCATGTTTGTAAACACATGCGTTAGCGAGCAGCCAGGTGGGCGGTAAAACTGCCCCAGTTCGACACACACAGTGGCTTAGTGCGCATGCCCAGTGTCTAAAGTTAGTTTGACCTTGCCCCCTACAGTATACAATCTCACCTTCTTCACAGAAGAGCACACCTACACATCAACATGACTTCTAAATTTGGTAAGGATGAGCGTATATGGGTGTGATAGGTACAGACTTGAGGGGCGCTTAGCGGCGTTATAGGTGATTAAGAGTTATAACATGGTCAGACATGACAAAGGTCAGATATACAAACAGTTTCACAGGTCCCAGGGGCAGATCCAGGGATCTCTCGACAGGGGGGCCCGACAGCCCCCCCCCCCCCCCCCCCCCCTCCAAACTGTGTCATACAAAAGAAATCCAGACCAAAACAGTGACTATCAGGTGAGGATAAATTCATAAGAAAGAAAGAAACGCGTTTAAAAAGAACAATAACAAATAAGCTGTGTTGAAATTATTTCTTGGTGCTTTTCTTTTTGGGATTTTCTTTAAAATTGTGCTATCCCGTTGTAACCTTTCTCTCTACGCGTGGTTTTTTTTTTGGTTGTTGTTGTTTTGTTTTGTTGGGGTTTTCAGAGACATATTTAGAGTTTGCAGAGGTTACGATTTTTATTTGTTAAAATGTTTCTTCTTTCATCTCGGGAGACAGCTCCGCTTTTGGCACATTTTAAAAAGTTTAAAAGGAAGGGCTGATCATATTGACACTTGACCTCCTCCCTGCCACCTCCCTAACAAAATAAGATTAATCTGGCACTTCTGATTCTTATTTGGTGTTAATTTTCTTACTGAAAAGAATGTTCTACCTGGAGTCTCTGCAGGAGCAATCACCTTGTGTTTGACAACAACACTACACTACCAAGTACTCCTCCGTCTGAGGAACAAAACAGCCATTTGTGAAAAGTGTGCTACTGCTCTATACAACCACAAACCTCCTCCATATGAGGAACACAGGATCAGATTACAGAAATAGTCATTATCACTCATGATGTATACCTCTTACACTGACTGACAATTACTTAAGGGTTAGTTCAAGGTTAATCAAAATCAAGACATTTCACACCTCCCCTCTGGTGACACGCATCAATGACCACATTGCTACTCATTTGGGCATTTGTGCATGTCCACGGAAGACAAAGCTATGCAATCTGTGTGAGGCTGGAGACCCACTGTGCTCAGAGAGAGTTGTGTGACAGGATTAGGGGATTAGCAATTACCTGCGACACCCAGGCCAGTTGGCTGCTCACCCCGGGGGAGACATTCACAGCGCAGTTGATTTCTCGCTTTCTGATCACAGTTGGCGTGTACACAGGTGTAGACTTAAACCTAGATGACTGCCACGTTTGAGGATGCAATACCATTCGTATGGCACAGAAAGAGGTAATGTTTTTCATGAGCCCCTGTGATTGAAGGGGCCTATGAAACTCTACGCCTGGCTGAGGGACCGAGTTCGGCCCCAGTTCAGCAATGATCGGACACTTTTCCACCGCTGAGGTTGACCAGCAGTCAGCGGCTTATTGCCTTAGAGAATGCAATGAGGATTGTATCGCACAGCAAGAGACACTGATTTACATGAGCTACTGTGAGTGTGGGGCACATGACACTCTATGTCTGCGTAAAGTACTGTGACAGGTGCAGGTAAAGAGTGCCAAGTGAGGATATTTGATTATAGGCCCATGAACACAATATGCTCACCCACCGATCCCGTACAATACACCGTACAAGAAAAGAAGGACTATCGAATAGTAAAACACAACTTCCACAAATAACCATCAAAAAAAAATTTTTTTTGGTAAGAGCCGACAGGCGGGGGGGGGGGGGGGGGGGGGGGGGGGGGGAAGAGGGGGGGGAAGGCCAGGCCCCCCCTAGCCCCCTCCTGGATCTGCCACTGGGTCCAGACTGCACTTTTCCTAAGTAAGTTACTTTGCTTACAATAAATATTGGACACAACAGGAAAAATGTAGCCCCCTGGCAATTTTTTTTAATAGCCGAATATTACTGTGCAATATCATACATGTGTGCTTGTGTGAGCCATTAACTAGCACAATTGATCCGTCTCCCGCTCTAATGCACATAATCATCACAAGCCCCCTCACAAAGCAGGTCTCCTTTGCTGGAAAGACTGTACCTCTTCACTTCAGAAGAACTGAACACAATCCACTGCAACTAGTGCAAGAGACACAGATCCTCATGAGCCCCCGCATTTGCGGGGCTCATGAGGATCTATGCCTCTTTGCTGACACTGCTTTGTGCCCATGTTCCTTGGACGGTTGTGTTCTTTAGCGTTGGAGACTACAGGAACACAATCTGTGTCCGCTGGCACAGAAGAGGGTCACTAACACCTCCCTCACCTCATTTTGCAGGTTCCAGACGCCGTCCCTGTGTGTGAATTCCTCGTGGGTGGTGCGACATTTGGGCAAAACGCGGCACTCGAAGCCACACATGTTGAAGAGCAGGTTGGGATTGTCCTTGCTGTACACAGACACGAAGCTGCTCTCCCACTGTATGGTAGTCACGGAGCGCGGAAGTCGGTTTTGGATGTCCCAAAACACAGCACGACCCCTGTATGGGAAAAAAAGAAGACACTCAATGAACATCTCTGTCACACACTTTTAAAAACATGTACTTGAATGAAAGTGTTGACTTCACCCTTCGGCTGTCCATATCGCTTTTTGCTGAGGTGCTGGAATCACCTCAATCAAAAGTGATATGGACACACCAAAGGTTAAAAGACTAATAAAGCTGCTATACCTACAATATCTCTTGGATATTTATTCTAATTTAAAAAAATTTTTCTCTAAAATATATTTTTTCGAAAAAATACTTACCGATAACATTACTGTCTGGAAGTGTCTACTACTTACTCAATTTCAGCCTAAGAACCCGTTGTGTTGATATACAACCCAGGAGGCACTCGGGGAACCCTGCCTAGGGCTGAGAGTTGTCTCCCGCCCCTGCCCATCCGGTCCCGCCACGTGGCGTGAGCATTCAGTCGTGATACTTAGCTTACCAGCGGCAAGCGCAGCAGGAGGGAGGGTCCTTCGAGTAATGTCATCGGCAAGTATTTTTCGAAAAAATATATTTTAGAGAAAAATTAATTTGTTTCCTCAAAAACATTACCGATGACATTACTGTCTGGAAGAATTGCGAAAAGGAGGAGGGTGCCGCCCCCAGTTACGTTCTATGGGGCTAAGACAGAGCCATACGCCCAGTCGCAAAACTCCAGACAATTTCAGCTAAGTGCGTACCTACGGCGCTTCCGGCGCCGGAAGGGAGTGTTGCGCTGCGGCGATGTTCCCCACCAGTGCAAGGTTGCCTCGCTGGCCTGCCAGATCCCTGAGGTAGAAGCGGGCGAAGGTAGATTCTGCCCGCCAGCCCACTGCTGCCACGATTTCTCGAACAGCACAGCACACCTTCCCCGCTTGCCGCATGTCAGCTCAGAAAGAACTGGAAATAACGGCCTCTCGCGAGATTTGGACAGGAAGTCATTCCGAGGATAAGGAGGACACTCGGGGGATTGGGTAACTGCTTGCTAGAGATACGTCCCTGGTTGTGTGGCAACACACAACAAATTTTGGAGACTGAAATTGTCAGTTAAGTATGTCTTCCTCTCAGTAATACCATCGGTAACGATTTTGAAGAAATAAATGCTGTGGAGTCGGAATGAGACACTACCTCTGTGGCGGCCTTCTGTAGAAGCGAGTCGACCTCTCTGCGCAGTGCGCTGGCTTTCAGCCCGTCCAAGGGAATCTCGGTCCACACGGGTGAGCATCTCAGCGGTGGGGGAGAATGAAAGGAAATCGAGAGTCCCTCGGTGATGGTGGTGAGTACCCAGGAGTCGTCTGGGGGCAGCGACCGCCACATGTCGCTGAAAAGGGTGAGCCTCCTGCCAACAGGAGACTCGGGAGCAGTCGGCGGGGGGCTGGAGTGGAAACGAGTCAGCGGGCCCGCCAGCGCCCACGGCGGCGGGCAGACCTGGGCCAAGCGGGGACAGAGGTCCTAACAGGTCTAGTGCGGCTGAAGGCGGGGGCCCGCCGGGGTGCTTTGGCAGGAGCTGGAGGGAAGGACGAAGCGGGTCTGGAGATCCGCAGGGCACGACCCACGGCCTTGTGGGCTGCTTGAAAGCGTGAGGATGTTACTCATCTAGGCCAGCGATCCGAATTTCCGTCCTTCCACCTTCTGCCAGGTCTCACCAAAGAGAATGGGGCCACCAAGGGGAGCGCGACACAGCTGGGTCTTCAGATCGGGGGGCATACCGCGACAGGCGAGTAGTACGGCATCTCGACGCATGAGGTCACAATTGGAGGCGGCTGCCATTGCGTTAACCGATGAGTGATACGCTGCCCGGTTTGCTTCCACCGCGAGGGCGAGAAGGTCACCAAGGAGGGGCGTAAGCGAAGGTTGCCAGGCGTCCACGATGCGACAGATGAAACCTTGAGTGAGAAGCTCAAGGAAACCAGTGCAGAGCAAGGAGTTCTGTACTAGCGAAGCCGTCTTATCCAAACCGCGAGGGAGGGCGTGTCTCAGCTGAGTGGGACCTCCAAGCTGGGTTATCGATTGAGGGTCCAACGATGGAAGCTGACAGCTAAAGGACTGGGAATGTTCCGCATACCAGGATTGGCGGAAGGAGATGTCGAGATCAGCTGGCCACTTGCGATCCGCGAAAAAAAAGTACTCCTGGGAATCTGCCTGGAGATGAGCGGAGAAGGAATCCCTCAGATCCTTAAAGCCAGGGGGCTGAGGTAGAGACTTAAACCTCTTCTGCTGACGGCCCGAGTCGACAAAGGCGGACACCTTCCTCTTGAGCGGGGGGGCCTGGGGACACGCGTCTTCAGGCAGTGCGGCCGCGATTAGACGAGCTGCTTCATCAATGGCGAGAAGTGTTTCCGTGTGTGACGTAGAAGGGGTCCTAGGCGACACAAAATCATCCGACACAGCAGAGCAAGACGAGGGGGAGGGACTGTCAACACCAAGCAGGGCCGAAACCGAATCCTCTGGGAGAAGACTAAGAGTCTCCTCCTCCCGCATAGGGAGCGAAGTCTGGTGCGGGGTGTAGTTGGCAGAGATCGTTGTAGCCACGTCCTGACGAGAGAAGGTAGCAGCCGGCGAGCGTCGTGTCCTCTGGTGCGGGTGTGTAGCCGCCGGCGAGCGTCGTGCCCTCTGGTGCGGGTGATGCGGGGATGGGGGCAAAACGCGACCGGGAGACGGGGGCCTGGAGCGAGCCGAGTGTCTGCCACGGGGGGAGCGACTGCGAAGACGGGAGCGGCTGCGCCGACGGGAGCGACTGCGACCCCTAATGGATGAACTCCTCCTACAAGGCCCGAGCAAAGAAGACGACGCGCGACGTAAAACGGAGCAAGGGTCCGAAGCTCGCGAAGTAGATGAACGTGACGAGGACGCTGGTCGGGGGCTGTGATGGCCGTCGCATAGAGCATCACGATGCTCCCTCCGATTGTCTGTAGACGTGCCATAGTGTCTAGAATTGCTGGGCGAGCGAGAGTTGTGAGGACTGTCAGTAGTCCATGGACGTTTGGACACGGGTCTCGGCTGACCTACCTCCGTAAGGCAGGCACTCTGCCCTAGGGCTGTCTCTCTGTAAGAGTCAGCGGGCTTATCCTTGCGAGACCTCACAGGACTGTCAGTGGACCAATGACGGTGCGGAGCGCGTCTCTGCAGGCCTGCCTCCATAAGGCAGGCACTCTGCCCTAATGCTGTCTCTCCGTAAGAGTCGGAGGGCTTAGTCCGGGCGTGAATCACGGAAGATGCAGTCCTGTGTGAAGAGCTAGGCTCATGCGTCCGACGTGTCGACCGTTCCCCAAGGTCAGAGCGAGAGCATCTGGGTAAAGCTCCAGGCATGGAGGGGGGCTCCAGGAAGGACGAACGGTCAGTAGCCGGCGTTGAGTGCTCGCGCCGGTAAAAACCCCACAGCTGTGACCAACGTTGTTCCGGCCAGGCTACGCAGGTATCACAGGAGTGGTCAGACGTGCATCCTGTACAAGGAAGGCAGAACTTGTGCGTATCGCTCGGCCACTGGAAGTCGCCGCACTGCTGGCAAGTAAGCACTTGGCTACTGCAACATAAACCAGACATGACTAGCGACTGGGCGCAGGCACTACGAAAGCCCCGCCAACGAAAACAGAGATTGATTGTACATTGCTTAACGTCCCGACAGCAACAAGGCTTTCTCAGGACGTGCCTGCACTGCTTGTGAAAAGAAAAACTAAACAGAACATTGAATGTATGTCGCCAGCCGGTCAAATACATTAAATAAACCTTAACACATGGGGCCTAAATAAAGCTAAGACCATTTAGCAACACACATCCAATATCAAGAGCTACAGGCAGTGCAGACAGTAGGGAGAGTTTTAAAAAGGCAAATACAGGTGAATGGACCTCGGGTAGACAGAAACACATGCCCCAGAATAGAGAGAAAAACTCACCCTGTGGGGCTGACCAGGGTGACCCTGGGAACTAAAAAGTACCTAACCCCACCCAAGTCCCCCAGGGCAGACCCAGGTGGGGATGAAAACAGAGAGATCGGCACTAAGTTATACGATCGAAGCGAAGCCACAAACCAAAGCAGGCACCCGGTCCGGGGGCCAGCCAAGGGCTGGGGCCGATATGTTACCTCTCCTGAGTTGCGGGGACGGGAAAAGAAACATCCATGGTGTCTACAGCATGCGGCGGCGGGAAGAAGTCCCGAGCGAGTCCGCGCCGAATAGAGCACGCCACAACCACACCAAGAAGCGTCGGTAACAAAAAACACCCATCTCCCGACAAGAAGAAGGTTTGGTAATCCAGTAGTGTCGCACGAAGTCCAGAGAAAAAGCAAACCAAAATGACCGGCCCTTTAAGAACCGGTACAAAGTCCTGTAGGCTAAACACGTCTGCACTCAAGAGCTAAGTAGCAACGACTGAATGCTCACGCCACGTGGCGGGACTGGATGGGCAGGGGTGGGAGACAATTCTCAGCCCTAGGCAGGGTTCCCCGAGTGCCTCCCGGGTTGTGTATCAACACAACGGATTCTTAGGCTGAAATTGAGTAAGTAGTAGGTAATGTTTTTGAGGAAACAAAAAAAAACCCAACTCTTTCAAAACCTGTCAGTTACAAGGAATATGGGTCAAACTTTCTGGGTGCAGTAAAACTGATTTCACAAAGTTTAACCCTTATCATTCGGAATACACCAGTGTGTAAAATAAGTTTGACTAAAACAGTTCAAGGGTAGTGCCAGAATAGCTTGGTGCCTCTAGGCGCCAAGCTATTCTGGCACCACCCTTGAACTAAAGCCACTGGTCTATATCCTTATCTGTAAGTACTATAATGTAGTTTGCATATGGCAGTGCACAAATTTGAAGATTTTAGCCTCAGCAGGGTTCGAAATACTGGCGTCGAGACCTCCAAGCAGACATAAAGAGACTGCGAACCACCTGGAGTAGAATCGAAGGAGAAGCACAGGACAGGAGTTGCTGGAGGTCTCTCGTCGACGGCCTATACCCGGGTAGGGGTGACAGGCGTAAGTAAGTAAGTAGGGTTCGAAATAACATGGGGCCCGAGGCTAAAAACCCCTTACATTGGCCGAGGGGCCCTCTACTTTCATGTCCATGGGGCCCGACGTGTCTCCTCCTTTTCAGACCTTCTTTGTCTCAAAGCAGCGGTAGGCGGTACTCAGCGCATCAGAGTGGTCCCGACACAGGTCATAAACTTTGCACCAAACACACGTGGCTGGCTATTTTCAGCACGGGTACACATTGCATCAACCTCTCTTTGCTGAACAGCAGTCTAGCGCGATACGTTCACTCGGCCGTTTGCAGCTCACTATTCTTCTTTTAGCTAAAGCTGCTTCCTCCCGTGAAGGAGAGTTCCTATGTTTCGCTGTCTTGTCCATAAATCATGCGACGGTTACTTTCCTCTTAACAGGGGGAGGTTTTTTTTAAAAGTATTTTGAACCCTGCTCAGTATGATATGGGATAAACATTTTCATTATTGGTAATGCTTTTGTCCAGGTGATTCCTGCAGGAATGAATTAGTTAGTTATTTGGGTTTAACGCCGAGCAGGCGACTAAGGCCATCTCACGGCGGGATGGGTAAAAATCTGGTCAGCCAGACTAAAAGCAAGGTCTTAAGACAAGATGTAAATATAGATTAAAAATCTCAGGCTAAAATGTCGCACATGTCTTTAAAAGAAATGTCTACAGACTCTCAAAAAGGGCAAATAAAAAAGATTCACATAGTCTATGAATGCTCAAATCTTGTTAAAAATATTGCATGCTCGCAAGAAATTGAAGATTTTGTCCGGGGGAACATCCCGGAACAAAACCTTCAAGGAGTCTGCTGTAAAGTGTTTATATCTGGTGTCAATTAGGTCAGCACAATACAGCAAAAAGTGTCGAACAGAAAACTGCTCATCACAGGCAAAACACCATGGACGCTCATCCTGTTTAAGTAAGTAAGAGTGCGTAACATACGTGTGCCCGATGTGGAGCCGAGCAAGGACAGTCTCCTCACGGCGGCGGCCGCAGCGGAAAGGTAGACTGTCAGACAACTTAGGAAGAGCTTCATGAAGCTTGTTCCCTTCCTCTTTGTCCCACTCGAACTGCCACTCGCGGGCCACGTACGCACTAATCACAGGTTTAAAATCACTATAGACAGTCTGTGTGTCAGGGACAGGGTCACTGCGGGCACTGTTGGCAGCAGAATCTGCGATTCTGTTGCCTTCGATGCCCACATGGCCTGGGACCCAAATAAAAATGATGTCATAATATTCCTTCATCAAGTCCGCGTAGAGCTCTCTAATCTGCACCAGCAGTGGATGGTCTGTTCCCGCGCCCTGAAGGGCCTGCAAGGCAGAAAGAGAGTCAGACAGAATCAGGAAGTTCCTTTCCCGAGACTGATAGGCATGCTTGAGTGCTAGCAGAATGGCCTGCAGTTCTGCACTAAATACAGAGGAATGGTCAGGGAGACGGAGCTTAAATGGGCGTCTAGGATGGCGAGAGGACACTGCAGCCGCAGCCACTCTTCCATCCTCAGACTTGGACCCATCCGTGTAAAGACGACAATAGCCAGGAAAAATTGAAAGGAGTTCATTGAGGCTCTGTTGGTATATGGCTGGTGGAGTACAATCCTTCTTGTGGGCAGTCAAGTCCAGCAAGATGTCAGGAACTGGTAGTAGCCAGGGTGGAGTGACGTGTTGCAGAGATTCCGAAACTTTGTCCAGGTCCACTCCGGCCGCCTGCAGATGAGGTCGGACACGGAAGGAAAGTGGACGGACAGCTCCCGGATGGGCATCGTAAATCTCTGCAAACGACGGGTTAAAAACACAATCATAGGCAGGATTTTCTGGATGGGCCTTCAGCTTCAGAACGTAGCTGAGCATGAGGCGGATGCGGCGGAGCCTGAGAGAAGGCTCCCCTGCCTCTGCATACAGACTAGGAACTGGAGATGTCCTGAAGGCTCCCAGACATATGCGCAGACCTTGATGGTGAATTGTGTTCAGACGCTGCAGAACAGACTTGGAAGCCGAGCCATATACCACAGAGCCGTAATCCAGTTTGGACCGAACAAGGGCCCGGTACAGTCGAAGTAAGACGATGCGGTCTGCACCCCAGTCAGTACGACCAACGACACGAAGAATGTCGAGGGCCTTCCAACAAGAGGTTCTAAGGTAGTTAACATGGTTGCAGAAGGTCAATCTTTTGTCAAAGATGACCCCCAAAAACTTTGCCTCTTCGGCCACCTTAATTGGCACACCAGCAATGCTCAGGCTAGGTTCTGGAAAAAATTTCGTCTGGTTAGTAAAATGCACACAGACTGTCTTGGAGGGCGAGAATCTGAATCCATTGAGAGACACCCACCCCTGGATTCGATCAACACACAGCTGCAAGCGCCTCTCAAGGGACGCAAGTCCTCGACCTCGTGCACACAAAGCAAAGTCATCCACAAACAAAGAGCATTCAGAATCATCCTTGACGGCCTTTACAATGTTATTTATTTTAATGCTAAATAAAACAGGAGATAGAATACTGCCCTGCGGGACACCCATCTCCTGTTCAAAGGAGTCGGAGAGGGTGGAGCCCACACGGACATGGAACGACCTGTTGGACAAAAAATTGTGAATAAAAACGGGCAGATGCCCTTTAAAACCCATGTCCGACAAATCAGACATTATACCATGCTTCCAGGTAGTGTCATATGCCTTTTCAAGATCAAAGAAAATTGCATATACATGCTGCTTGTTGACAAAAGCATCTCGGATAAAAGACTCAAAGCGGACTAGATGGTCAGTTGTACTACGGAAGCGCCGGAAACCGCACTGTAGGTCTGTGATGAGACCCTGTGACTCAAGATGCCACACCAGTCGGGCGTTGACCAAGCGTTCCATAGTTTTACATAAACATGATGTCAAAGCTATTGGCCGGTAGTTGCCCGGGTCAGAAGGATCCTTACCCGGCTTGGGAATTGGCACAACCACAGCCTGGCGCCAAGATGGCGGAAAATGACCGGTTATCCAGATATGGTTAAAGGCCTTGAGAAGTACAAGGAGTGAATCCTCAGGCAGATGTGTTATGAGCTGATAATGGATGGTATCTAATCCAGCAGCAGAGTCAGTACATTTCTGCATGGCTTGCTGCAATTCTGAAAACGTAAAAGGGGCATTATAGTCTTCCAAGTTATCCGATATAAAATCACAAGCACAAGATTCTCGCTTCTCCTTCTCTCTCTGGAAGAAAGGTGAATAATGCTCTGTTGAAGAATTATGGGCAATGGTGGAGGCAAGCAAATTGGCCACATCCTTTTTATCTGTGACCAAACTGGCACCATCTCTAAGATGGCCAACAGAAGCCGAGCCACCCCTGCCCCTAATTCTTCGAACAGCCTTCCAGACTTTTTGGGACGGAGTCCTAGAAGATAAAGATGAGACGAAGCGTCTCCAGGAAGCACGGCGTTCACGTTTAAAAATATAACGGGCTTTCGCCCGCTGTCTTTTAAAGGTTAAAATATTTGCTTGCGACGGATTACGAAATGCACGTCGCTGAGCAGATTTGCGCATTGTGTGGGCCTTGCGGCACTCTTCATTGAACCATGGTACTCTCGGCTTCCGAGGGAGTGATGTGGAAGTTCTAGGGATGGTTTCACCTGCAACCTCCAACAAAATAGAAGTAAAACAAGAAACAGGTTCTTCAGCTGACATGACCACCTCCTCTGTAAGACGAGACTGACAGAGAGAGGCAAACAGAGACCAGTTAGCTTTCTTGAGATTCCAGCGCCCCACCGGCGAATCCTCCTCACAGCTGACCGATGACAGGACTACTGGGAAGTGGTCACTACCACACAGGTCGTCGTGAACCTTCCAGTCAAAGTCCAGCATGAGAGAAGGATCACACACAGTGAGGTCTAGAACAGAACTAGATCCGGAACCTGAGTTAGAGTATGTAGGTGAGCCATCGTTAAAGACACATAGGTTAAGTTGAGAAAAAACATCTTCTAACATCTGACCTCTGCCATCATAGTGGTCACTACCCCAAAGGTGAGCATGACCGTTAAAATCCCCCATGAGAATAAAGGGAAGGGGCAGTTGATCTACTAAGTGAAAAATATCATTGCTACAGACCCGCAGTGATGGTGGCAGGTAAATACTGCATATGGTTATGGTCTTTTTTAAGGTAACCCGAGCAGCGACAGCCTGAAGACAGGTGTCGATGCTAACGGGGCTACATAAAATTTGGCTACTAATGAGAAGAGCCGCTCCACCCGAGCGCCTCTCCGAATCAGAGCCTTTATGTATAACATTAAAACCATTAAAAGACACAGGGTCAGAAGTCTTCAGGTAAGTCTCCTGAAGAGATATGACTGAGGGGTTATAGAACTTGACTAAAAGACGTAATTCCTCAAAGTTAGCTCGAAAACCACGACAATTCCACTGAAGCAAAGAGTCCATGATTAAGTCTGATCTGGGGGTAAGGAGTTTTTCCCCCCTTTTTCCTTTACCTTGGAAGGAGTTGAAGAAACAGAGGGGGGCCGGCTCCCGGGCCTCCTCTGGTTCTTCGGAGAGGAAGGGGGTGGAGCTGCCGCAGCATCAGCAACAACAACTTCCACTCCCTCCATCCGCTCCTCCAGTGCAGCATATTTGTTTTGAAGGGGCACATCTGTGTTCCCCTTCTGGGCCCGTGCGCACAGCGGTCCCATAGATTTCTTAGACTTCTGGTCCTGGGCAGCGTTCCTGCCGCTAGAGTTAGCGGCCTTAGAAGGCTGACCAGAGCCAGAAGCCTTTGGAGTTGACTGACTAACAGGTTTGGGTGGGGGCTGAGGCTTAGGGGCAACAGAAGGCGGCACAACCGGACCGGCAGTGTCCGCCCTCTGCGTTCCCTGGCTCCTTGTCACCACCGGAGGAGGGTTACTCTCCAGGGGCGAGAGGAGCCGAGGCTCCACCCCCAACCAAGAAGTTGGGGTCTGACATGAAAAGTCTTTGGTGGGGCGCTTGCCTGCCACCGCTGCACTAAAAGTATACACTGAGGTGTTAGAGGTTGGGGCAACCGCAGCTGCACCAGGGCCTTCAACCAGTTTTTTTGGCATCCAGAAAGGACAGCCCCTTCTCCACACGCACCTGCTGAATCTTGCACTCGGATATCCAACGAGGGCATTTCTTATCCGAAGCCATATGCGCCCCCTGGCAATTCACACACAGCGGGGTGGCTGTGCAGGACTCAGCAGAGTGTCCGGGCCTAGTGCAACGGGCGCATGAAGCCTCTGCCTGACGGCAAGTCTTCTGCCCATGGCCATACTTTTGGCACTTAAAGCACCGGAGGGGAAGAGGGACGTACTTTTTCACTCTCAGGGAGTAGTAACCTCCCCAGATGGTAGTAGGAGGGGTGGGGGTGCCAAACCTCAGGATGATGGTAGGGAGACGGATCTCCCCACCACCTCGCTTGGAAGCGAAGCGCCTGACGCAAGTCACCCCCTGAGACTTAAGGTTCCTTACAAGTTCATCTTCTGACAGTTCTGCCAAAGCTTGATCTTTGATTACGCCTCTTGACGAATTCATAGTTTTGTGGGGTGTGACTTCCACAGGAGTGTCTCCGATGGAAGAGAGCCCCAGTAGCCCGCTGGAGTGTGCCCGAGTACGGCACTCCACCAGCAAGTCACCAGACCTGAGGCGCTGGGCGTCAGGCC
The DNA here is from genome assembly GCA_036245525.1 of Semisulcospira habei. Taxonomy (NCBI): domain Eukaryota; kingdom Metazoa; phylum Mollusca; class Gastropoda; family Semisulcospiridae; genus Semisulcospira; species Semisulcospira habei. Next base: position 93,019,875 of record BTPG01000007.1, on the reverse strand, counting down.
TGCCAACACGGCTCCTGAGGGTCTCCCCCACCAGAAAAGGATGCAGCTTGGTAACTGGTTTCTCCTTCATCTTGCTATGGACAATGAGGAAGCGAGGCCATACGGCCGCCGCCTGAGGCGTCGCTTCCTCACAGTCTGAATCACTGTCATGTGCAATGTCGGTGTCTATGTGCCGTTTCTGTGCTAGTTTTGGTTTTTTGGTTTTATCCATATTATATTAGTAGAGATATTCATCCCCCGGGGGTCCCCGCCCGCCACCGAGCCCAACAAGGGAAAGTGCAACTGTCGGCGGGTCTCCAGCCGACGCACAATGGAGACTGCCCGAAAGATATACTCAAGGGGGTAAGCCCGATTGAACCGTTTGAGCCACCGCCTTCTATCACACCGTTGAATGCAGGGGAATACTGGCGTAAAGCACCTAATCAGCAGCAGAAGCTATAGCATGGTGCTCCGTATAGCAACCCGCATGTCAACAGTGGGATAGGGCTCAACGTGACAAGAGCCGATTGACTAGGCCGGTACGACTAGCCTCCCGTTTAGGTAGAAGTCAAGGCCGAAGTGGAGTGTTGGCACCAGTGAGCCGCAGCCCAAAGGGAACCTCAGCCACCAGGATCCTCTTCTCCCCCGACACGGGTCTCCAAGCACGGCAAACACTTGGGATCCAAAGGACCAAAAAGTCACGAGTATTTTTAAGGACCAATCCAACATGGTACGACCTAGGTTAGCACAGCTCCTTAAAAACCGGACCAGTGAAAAGGCTGAACAACATATCTGCTGACATCAAGTCCTAATCCTGGACAAAGATGGCACCCGTCCGCTAGCCCACTCAGTCAGGGACTGAGCGGACTACCCACCTACGCCACGTGGAGGCCGGTGCCGGAGGCTGCAGGCATGAAGGCCAAATGTCAGGGACTGCCAGAAGTTATTCGGGATAGCACAGTGAAATCCACGACTTGCTATTCTTTTCTTAGCTAATTAGCTTTCATCTGAACTTGCAAACAGAAACACAATCTTTTTTTCCCCCAAAAAAATCGGAGTCTGGATAATACATGAAAGACTATTGACGTACAAGTTGACATCATGTTTCATGAGTCGCATGCGTGAGTCACGAGGCCAGCACTTCTTGTTGTTGTAGCCCACAATGTTCTCGTTGTTGGGGTCTGGGTGTTCAGTTAAGTAACGCTGGATCAGGTCACGAGCATCCTCCGCAGAAAACCTGCACATCAACATGGAGATCTTCATTTCTTTTAATGCACTGATGAATATGACAGAGTCCTGCTTGCAGGGACACAGTATACTCCCACTTCATGAAACGTTAAAACACCATATAAAGATTAAAAAAACAAAAACTGTTTATATATATAGAGAGTATGCTGTATTCATAAGTTGAAGTCCGGTGTTTGTAAAAATATTGAAAAGCAACCTATATTGAAAAATGTATTTTTCTCTAAAAGATATTTTTTCGAAAAATACTTACCAATGGCATTACTGTATGGAATACACCTTTAGCTTACCGAATTCAGCCTCAAACCGTTCGTGTTTAACTACACGAAACGGAGCGTAATAGTAAAGAGTCGTAACCAAGCACCTGGATAGTCTCCCCTCCCTCCATCCGGAAGTGCACGTTCCCGCCAGTTTCTCCTTAGCATATTGGCGGCAAGCGGGACAGGTGGGAGGGTCCTGTGAGTAATGCCATCGGTAAGTATTTTTAAAAAAAATATCTTTTAGAGAAAAATACATTTGTTTCTTCAAAATTCATACCGATGGCATTACTGTATGGAAGAATAACAAAGAGGAGGAGGGTGCCGCCCAAGTCGTGCCATTGCAATACATTCAGCTTCGAGGGGCAACCTCCCGACGAATTCAGCTAAGGTTGCTTACCCATGGCGCGAGAGGCGCCCGGAGGGAGTGTTGCGCCGCCGAGATGTCTCCGACAAGTGCCAGTGTCTCGCGTTGTGCGGAGAGGCTCGGAGATAGTAGCGTGCCAAGGTGGTCTCTGCTCTCCACCCGACTGCTGCTATGATATCCCTGGCTGCGAAGTTGCGGTCGAAAGCGACACTGGCGGCGACCGCTCTAATCTCATGTGCCCGTATCCGCAATCTCTTACACGCCTTTACCACAGCTGACACTTAGTTCGCTTCAGGCTGCCAGAGAGATAAGGCGCGGCGAGGTCACATTCCACTGTCGCTCGCTCATTCTATTTATATCGCTCTTGCAACTGAGCAGTATACAGCGTGTCCGGCGCTCTGCGCTATAACAACTACCTACACGTTTGTATTCATAACACATCTCAGCCTAAAGTGACTGTTGTAAAAGCAACATCGTTCAAAAGATGAAGATTTCACCTACACACTGATACCAAACATGACAACATTACGACTTACACTTGTGTAGCAGATTATGGTGAAAATAAAGAGAACGAGAATTTGTTGATGTATGATGCCGGTGTTTGTTGTGAAATTGACAAAGTTCCCACAGCTATAACAGGAAGACGTAACTTTTCCCAATGAAACACACTTGCACGCATAAGGGTCAGCATGCCTACAGTAAGTATCACTTACCAGATTTTCGCTACGCGCTGGGGGATGGAAGCAGGAGGGTGGTTAATGAGGTCACTGACAAGTGTCGACAGACAAGTACCAGGCGCCTGCCTTAGTACACTCCCGGCCGAATCGGGGAAAGTGAGGGCTTAGTTACACGGATACTATTGAGGAGATAGTCACGTTTCTTTCTCGGGAAATAGTGTAACACTAACAGTGAACCGTGTACATGTACTTTTGATTTAACTTTTGATCATGATGGAGTATGATGAAACGCATACAGTCTGTGTACACACAGGTGTGTTCCATGCACTGCGACTAAATGCATTGTGCAGAATATGTGGCGGGAGATCACAAAAGAAACACAGTGATAAAAAGTCATATCTTTGTATCAAATATGAACACTTAATCCACAAGTGTTATGGAATTAATATCCAGGAAGACAAAGACCTGATGCACTCCAAAACACTGTGTAGTAGTTGCTATAGTCGGATGAAACGGATAGACTCTGAAACACGTGTGTCTGCGGAGACAACGCGAAATGCGGCGTCTGATATTGCCTCATCACAACACATTTGGACCATGTTCGATCCAAATACGAGTGTTGAAGAATGTGTCGCGTGCGTTCATTTCATGCAGCTAGGTAAAGGAGGACGACCAGCGAAGGGTGCACATGGGAAGAAACGACCGTTTCGATCTGTGGAATGTCACAGTGACACTCATAACACTGACACTAATAACAGCACTAATGAAGGTGATAGTGGTATACAAGTTTTCATTCCCGCGATGTCTACTCCCCGTAAAACGCCATGCAAAGTCGATGCTCAAACGTCGCCGTTACAAAGAGTGTGGACCCCATCTCCACCAGCCAAGCGGACGCATGAAATAGCCATTTCACCCATTGAAAAAACGGGTGTCGATATAGCCACATCTCCACATATCAAACGACCCAGCCTTCGACCTGTCCAGGAACTGCAGATGCCATTGACAAAGGAGGAAGAAAAATATCAGACGGCACTAAACTGCACAATGCTTAATGAATCAGCTGATGCCACAATCCGTTGCAAGACTGGAGGACAGCCTTTGTATTTTATGCACATACCAAAACCAAGAAAACCAACAACAGGGGCATCATCAGCCGTAATACGAAGAAGGTCTAAGGTATTAGCCCGTGCTAGAGCAAATATGTCTGGCGGATCAGAAGTGGATGAAGCTGAACAAATAACTGACGAGTTAAGACGAGAAAGAAATGAAAAAATGACTGCAATATTAGACAGAGCAGGCCATAGGCGATCCGTGTATGTCTGTAGAAAACAGGGTATTGCTCTGAGAACCAATCTAGGATTAAGCTGGTCCAAGTACAGAACATACAAACGCTTCATGAGAAGTATTGGTGTCAAACTTGAAAGTGAAAGAAAGGAAAGACAGACCCAGAAAGAAGCGCTCTGTGGCACAGTGACCATTGAACAAAAGAATCTGACTTTTGAAAACAAAGTAACAAACAAGAAAGAAAGCCAGAAAACGCCTGTCGCCTACATAGAGGATCTCACACATTTTGTTCCTGAACTGCTTGACAAGTTTGAAGCTGCAAATCTTCTTGAATGGCATGAACAAATACCAAATGATGAAATTTGGATAAAACTAGGAGGAGATCATGGCGGTAACAGTTATAAAACAATGCTTCAAGTTGCTAATCTCCAAAACCCTAACTCTAAACACAATACGTTTTTGGTGTGTATGGCTAACTGTAAAGACAGTCATGAAAATCTTCAAACAATTTTGCAGCCGTTTAAAGAGCAGGTGTCACTTCTCCAAACCATGAAATGGAAAGAAAAACAGATACGTGTATTTCTGTTTGGCGATTACGATTTTCTCGTCAAACTCTTTGGTCTCTCAGGAGCACACCCTTGTCTCTGGTGTACTGCTTCAAAAAGTCAGCTACAAAGAGCTCCACATGAGCGAGTACAAGTGAAACAGAGAACGCTTAACAACATCAAGCGGGATTATAGGCGATACATGCGTGCAGGAGGAGACAAAAAGAATGCCAAAGGTTACAACAATGTTGTACATGAACCAATCTTTGATGTTGAGGTTTCGCAAACTGCACCACCATACCTCCATCTTCTGCTAGGTTATAGTAAAAAAACATCATTCCCTCCTAGAGCAAGAATGCCACGAACTCGATAAAGTCATTGCTGAAAGACTGGCCGAGGGAAAGGAGGCACATGATGGAAACACACCTTTTGAAAAATACATTTCAGAAGTAAGAGTCATCAAAGAACTTGAAAAAAGAAAACAGCTGACCGAGGGTATTGCAGTGTTCAGCGACAAGAGACACAATGAGAGTGTGAAGCATTTTGATGAACGACGTGAGCAGAAGATGCAGCGGGTAGCAGAATTCGAGGACAAAATAGAAGCTCTGAGAGAAGAGACAAAGTTGCCATTTCTGTGCGGACCTGTCACTTCTGGCCTTGACGAAGCACTAAAGAGGAATAAGATATTCATGCAAGCATACCATGGCCGTTTGTTTGTTGGCAACCACTGCCACCGTTACTTGAAGTATGATGTGTTCACTGATGTTGGTAACAGTGTTATCAGCAATACCATGAAGCTGACAGATGATCCTAAACTTCATGCAGCAGCGCATGACATTTCCTTAAAGTTCCGAATTCTGAACGACCTGTACTCACAAGTCCATACTAATGTTTCTCACAAAATGCCGGTGAAGAGCAGAAATGAATCAATGCAAGACATCAATGACAAGATTGCAAACTACATGCGTTTTTTTCGAAGTACTTTTCCAGCCAGTAGCATCATTCCGAAACAACATATCTTGGAATGTCACTGCGTTGACTTTATGACTAAGTGGGGATTTGGTTTAGCGCTTCATGGTGAGCAGGGAGGTGAAGAGAGTCACGCTACCATTAACATTTTAAAGAGTAGGACATTTGGCTTGCAAACAGAGGAGGAAAAACTCAGACTGCTCATGACCGAGCACATGACACTCGTGTCACCGGTCCTCCACTCCGTCATTCCTCCAGTAGTAAAACAGAAAAAAATTCTCATATAACGCTGTTTAGCTGGCGTCGGTCTTGTGTATCTGTGAACAGAAACTCAGTATTGTTATTATATCTAGTGTGTCAGCAAATGTGCTGAACCGCAAGGTATATTTAAAAACACTGTTGAATACTGTGACCTGTGATGGACTAATCGGATTTTAGTACACGGAGGGCATTAGCAGTCTGTGGAATACCGGGACTACGGGCGAGAAATGCCAGAACGCGACCTGTCAGTGACCTCATTAACCACCCTCCTGCTTCCGTCCCCCAGCGCGTAGCGAAAATCCGGTAAGTGATACTTACTGTAGGCATGCTGACCCTTATGCGTGCAAGTGTGTTTCGTTGGGAAAAGTTACGTCTTCGTGTTATGGCTGTGGGAACTTTGTCAATTTCACAACAAACACCGACATCATACATCAACAAATTCTCGTTCTCTTTATTTTCACCATAATCTGCTACACAAGTGTAAGTCGTAATGTTGTCATGTTTGGTATCGGTATGTAGGTAAGAATTTCAACTTTTGAACGATGCTACTTTCACAACAGTCACTTTAGGCTGAGATGTGTTATGAATACAAACGTGTAGGTAGTTGTTATAGCGCAGAGTTCCGGACACGCTGTATACAGCTCAGTTGCAAGTGCGATATAAATAGAATGAGCGAGCGAGAGGGTAATTTGACCTCGCTGCGCCTTATCTCTCTGGCCGCCTGAAGCGAACTAAGTGCTACGCGCAAGCACTGGCTGGTAAAGCCGTGCTTAGCCCCTTCTGGAGAGATATCTTGTAGGCGGAGCGAATGACCCATCTCAGCCAGGAGGAAATCGTCTGGGCTGAGATGTCGGTCCGTGCCGGAGCTAAGAGTAGGAAGAGGCGAGAGCGGCCTCTCCTGATGTGCTTCACTCTTTGAGGTATATCTTCAAAACACGGACCGGATCCTGCAGCCGAGATGTTTGGGAGCAATCAAGACACGAGAGAGGGCGTAGGTTCAACACTTGAGGTGCAGCCGAGGGGAGTCTATTCTTTGCCAGGAAGGCAGGATTGGGTAGGAGATTTACTGCTCCCCTTGTCCGGAACTGCAAACATGTGGGGTCCACTGACAGGGCATGTAGTTCACTCACTCTGGCCGCTGTAGCGAGGGCCAGGAGTAAGCAGGCCTTCCTGGTTACGTCCGCAAGGCGGGCCAAGTGAAGAGGCTCAAAACGACTGGAGTTCAGCCAGGTTAAAACCCAAGCGAGGTCCCAACGTGGCAGGAGGGAGCGTGTGACTGGGCGCTGGAGGTCAAAGTGGGCCATCAAGTCTGAGAGGTCATTGCCAACTCCTGGGTCAGGAAGTCCCAAGTGTCTATAAGTGTCAGCCACCATGGAGAGGTAACCTCTGATGGTGATGGGTGCCAATTTCTGTTCGCGGAACAGCCACAAGAAGAATTCAGCCAGCTGTGGCGTGGTCAAAGCCGTGGGGGGGGGGGGGGGGAGGCGTTGCAACTCGCACCAGGATTGTAGAACTCTCCACTTGCCTTCGTATACCTTGCGAGTAGACTGCCTGCAGGCTGTAGCGATTGCCTCCACTGCAGCACCCAAGAAACCTCGTGTTGCGAGGGCTTGCCGCACAATCTCCAGGCGTGAAGAAACAGTCTCTCCGGGCAAGGGTGGAAGAGGTTCTGCCGGGGCTGCTTCAGCATTGTGTGAGGTGTTGAGTTGAGTTATTTGGGTTAAACGCCGAGCAGGCGACTAAGGCCATTGTGTGAGTTGTGGAAAGAGCGTCCACTGCCCAGGCGAGCGGGTCCGGAAAGGGAGAGACGAACAGTGGAAGCCGACGGTTCCACCTGGTGGCAAAGAGGTCCACCATGGGCGTCTCCCGGTGTGCACCGATCATCCTGAAATTGTCCGGTCGAAGGGACCATTCGGTGTGCAGCAGTTGTCTCTGCCGAGAAGAGAGTCCGCGAGAACATTCAGATGGCCCGGGAAGTGTCGTGCTCGGAGCGAGATCCCCCGATCTCTGCCCCACAAGAGGATATGGTAAAGAAGCATGCAGAGGGATGGAGACCTGGTGCCGCCCTGCTTCTGAATGTAGGCTACCACTGTCACAAGTCTGAAAGTATCAAGATCTCCTGGCCGTGGAGATTCCCAGTTGATGAGAGCTAACCAAACAGCCTTGAGCTCGAGCCAATTGATGTGTCTGCCTTGGAGTTCCGCCAGCCACTGACCCGAGACGGCGCTGAATCCCGGCAAAAAGTGTGCTCTCCAGCCGGCAAGGCTTGCATCCGTGAAGAATGACAGTTGAGGTGGTGGAGTGAAGAGTGGTACCCCCGTCGCCAACCACCCCAGATCCGTCCACCTGTGCAGATGCGGTCGAATCAGCAGAGGAACCATAGCACTGGCCACGAGGTCTCCGGAAGACGGCCGCCAGTGGAGCAGCAGATGAAACTGGAGAGGTCGCGAGTAAAGTCTGCCTAGGGGTAACCGTTCCGCAGCAGCGCTGATCAGGCCTAAGAGTTGGAGCAAAGTCCTGGCCGGGACTGCGTCCGCTAGACTCACCTGGTGAGCGAGCGTTGCCAACTTCTGGATTCGTTCCTGTGGTAGTCGTACCCGGTTGAGGTCGGTCAAGAACTCCATCCGAGGTGAACAAACCTGCGTGACGGAGAGAGATCCGATTTCCCGTTGTTTACCACAAATCCAAGTTGGTGTAGGAGGCTGAGAAGTGCATTCCTGTCCGCCTCCGGACGAGACACTTCCTGATTCCGGAGAAGCAGGTCGTTGAGGTAGTTGGAAGTCGGGCTGGAAGACGTCTGCCTGGCTTTGGAGACCACCGTGTCCACAATCCTCGTAAAGATCCAAGGGCTGAGATTGAGGCCGAAGGGAAGGGCACGAACCTGGTAGACCACTACTCGGAAGGCGAAGCGTAGGTAACGACGGGAAAACGGGTGAACGGGAACATGAAGGTAAGCATCTGCAAGATCGAGGCTTAGGCAAAATCCATTGGTTGCACCGAGGCCCGCAAAGTTCTTGCTGTCTCCATGCGGAAATGGGTAGCAACTATGAACTTGTTGAGCGCAGAGAGCACGGCTGTTAGTTCTTCTACAAACCGACACATCCAGTCAGGGAGCGCCGCGCCAGCCTACCAAGTGGCGAGGTGACCTAGTTACACGCAATCCGATCGGCATCTGGCACCGCCTGATAGTAGGCCTGCCATACGCTCACCATTATGTGGGCAGAGTGCCCATTTTGTGCTGGCTTTAAATCTTGACTGTGTTTTCCAAATACTTTGTTTGGATGTTCAACGAGTGATGTGTTAGTGTAACATAGTGCTACAAGTAAGTGTTTATCTTTTACTGGATAGATTTACCTGCGATTTTTTATAGAAGGTTTATAGACCAGTTTGTGAGTGTAGTTCGCCGACACTCAGAAAGAAGTCTGACACACAATATTCCTATTCAAACCACATGGAACGATTGAGTAGTGTGTGCAGGACTGCCGTGCAGAGCGAGTAAAATGCAAAGGAAAGACGGACTATAATACTTTAAACTGTGCGTTAATTATGTAGACGATCTTTCTGTTTTCTATGGTATTGACGTAAGTACAGATGAAGAAGACAACATCCGGAATGTGTAGCGAGCCGCCGGTAACAAGCACACGCAGGACTCAGTCTCTCTGTGAAATAAACTGTCTTGAGACTGATACGTGACATTTTAGCCTGCACCGGCTGTTCTGTGTTTATCTAATTTACGCCTAGTCAAAATAGCCATTAGATCACCATTAAGATTGTTTATTATTTTCACTGAGGGTGTCCCATCCAACTTGAAAGATTTTGTAAAGTGGCCGGATTGCTCTTCCGATATTAAGATTCAGTGGAATGCTAAAGACAACTTTACCTATACAAAGTGTGCAACTGACACTGCCGCTAACCCTGCATATGAACTGTGAATTATTCCAGGGTCCGTACAGAAAAGCAAGGACGAAGTTCACAAACTTTTCATAAATCAGGGCTCAAAATTGGCGGGGGCCCGGGGCCAAAAACCCGCAAAATTGATTTCGGGCTCGGAAAGTTGAAAAACGAAGGGCCCGCTTGGCTCGCAAAATAATTCGTCTGCTACAGCTAGCTCTACTCGGCAGTTTCGTATTTGGGCCAAGGGAAGCAACCCACACCGGTGCCCTAAATTTGGAAAAGGCAAAATCTGTTTGTTTAACTTTAGTTTATCAGGAAGAGTACTGTTAAGTTTAGTTCCCTTTCATGGTTTTGTTTTGAACTTTTGTGCATTGAGGTCAGATTTTTTGTTAGGTTACTCATATTAAAAATTTAATGATGTGTATTGTGCAATACTCAGTCACAAAACTGAAAAGTATTATACAAGAGACTCACTTGATTTTTTTCTATTTTGTTTAATGGCCATTTCAGGCTCACTAGTCACTGGAATATGTGTGTCACTGAATGTGTGTGTGTGTGTGTTTTTTCCCCTTTTTTGTTGGTAATGTTTGAAAGTGAAAGAAAAGGCAAATAAAAATGACATCACTCAGCAAAATTGGAAATTCAATTGTTTTTATTTTAGATCATCAGACAAATTGTACTTTCTACTTATTATATTGTCAATAATTCTTTTGTTTTTTGTTTGCATTATTTTTCAAAGTTGGGCCCCGAAAGTTGCTTGTGGGCCCTCAAATTTTTCAATCAAGGGGCCCGGTGGCCCCCAAAGAAAAAAGTTAATTTCTAGCCCTGTAAATGTTTCACAAACCCAAACTAAAGTCTGAAGGTTTACATACTTTAATTAGATCACTCTGTATTAGCAGTTCATTTGAAGCTTTCATGCCTAATGCATGAAGAGATACCAAAGTAAAAGAACGCTTAGCGAATGGCGGAGCTCGGTAGAAGCTAAATATAGATCACTTGCAACAAGAGTCAGCATGATCGTTCGCAATGGAATAGTCACAAATTGGGAAAAGGACTGAAATTGACAGACTTTCCAGGGCCCTGAAAAGGCCTTGTCATCTTTAACAACTTTCACAAATGTTCACAGACCGTAGCGACCCTGTATTTCAAACATTTTCACTGCCTCCGAAATCAACTACGTGTGGAGATTATGCCAACCCAAGAACTTTCCGTCTGTCAAACACTGGATCACCAATGATGCATCATCCCATCTCAGGACCCACCGAGACCGCAAGGTAAATCCATCCGACACCTCGAGCAGCGCACAGCGCAGTGGCCAAAACAACGACCGCCAGCCTGAACCACAACTCTCGCAAAAGTACCCTGCACGAGCTAGAACACGAAAGACGTGTAATTTGCAACAGATCCGCGTTGTCCTCACGGCAAACCGCGCGCCGGTTGCCTGTCTTGTAGTCCGCTGCACGCATTGCTCATCTCCATCCACCCAAGCATGTCCAGTGTCCACAGAAAGCTTATTTTCTTAGCTTTACATAGAAAGCTTATTTCTTAGCTTTTAAGTGTATGTCTTAAATACAACATACGTTTAGTACAGCCCAAACAACATGCCGTAAAAACCGGCGCCATTAAAATGTATCCCGTGTGGCACACGGTCAGCGCTGAGAGTGTACACACATAGGTGGCTGTCTGCTTCTGAATGGTCCCAGATGCTTCAACCGAAAGGCTGAGAGAACGGGTCGAAGGAGTCTCTGTCACCGATACCTGGGGACCATCTGAGACTGCGCAGGCCAACATCCCAATCCCCACATTCCGAGGACCTGCAATCGGGATAGGGTTCTGCGACTTAGTAATAGAATGAGGGCCTACCTTCTCTGTAGAAGCTTGTAAAAGCGGCGCTGTGGGGCAAAAAGAAACTGTCACCGAAGGGACTGGCTCCGTCCGATGACGTGGTAAGTTGCTCTCTTTGGTTGGCGACCGAGCCGCTCATAAACTCCCACAGCTGGGACCATTTCCGTTCCTTCCACAAGGCGCACACGCCACAAGGGTGGGACGATGAACAGCCAGAACAAGGTAAACATCGTGCGTGCTTGTCTGAGGACCACTGGAAACCTTTGCAGCGGCGACAAGTGTGCAGTTGGGTACTGTAACATAAAAGCCACACATGAGTGTAAAAGCCCGAGGCCACTAATGAAAGGCCACGTGCATGAAACGACTACTAATCGAACCGGTCGTACCCGAACCGCAATTTCTTTCGAGTTGTGCCTGCGCTGCCGGCTAAACATTCTCTGCTGTCTGCGAAGGCATAACCCGAGACCTTACCTCGTCGTTATTGTAAGGCAATGAGTTTATCACGAATAAGAATTTCCGAAATCCGATTAACGCTGGAGGCTGAAGCCGACGCAACTTGTCTACCGGAAGCTAAGGTGAAAACTGGCGGGAACGTGCACTTCCGGATGGAGGGAGGGGAGACTATCCAGGTGCTTGGTTACGACTCTCTACTATTATGCTCTGTTTCGTGTAGTTAAACACGAACGGTCTGAGGCTGAATTCGGTAAGCTAAAGGTGTATTCCATACAGTAATGCCATCGGTATGAATTTTGAAGAAACAAACAACCTAAGTCCAGAGACTGTCTAGGAAAATGTTCAGTGCACTTTCCACATGCAATCCAGACATGACACTTTCATTATTTCTACTAGCATAACACTCAATGTTTTGACATACAGAAATATCCATACATGAGATGTCAAGTTTACATATTTCTGTCTTTCCATCTGTAAAATTTTACAGAAAGTTATTACCAGTTATCATAAATTCCACATGACTCAATGAAAACTACAGAGAAAACCTAGAGACTGACCTGAAAAAGATGTGGATGCGGTCAATGTAGCGAGAGTATAAACGGATGGGGTGGGTAGTTTCTGTTGCCACATCCTGAAAACAAAGAGGAACCATTTCAACAGATGTTTAACCCTCTTCTGCATTTCTGTATACAGCATAACCTGTTTTAAATGATCGCCCTTATGAGAGATCACCTGTCATTAAAAAACATTATTTAAATGGCCGTAGCCAACTAAGTGTTAGATTTTAATGACAGGCGACACTTTTTTTTTGCCATATAATACTTCTCTTAACCCATATCATACTGAGGCTAAAAGCTTCAAATTTGTACACTGCCATATGCAAGCTACATTATAGTACTTACAGATAAGGATATAGACCAATGGCTTTAGTTCAAGGGTAGTGCCAGAATATCTTGGCACCTGTAGGCGCCATGCTATTCTGGCACTACCCTTGAACTATTTTAGTTAACTTATTTCATGCACTGGTGTATTCTGAATGACAAGGGTTAAGAGAGCAAGTCTTTTAAGACTATTTTCTTTTTGCAAAAAAGGTGGCTGCTGAAAACAGGGAGTGTAATTCCTTCTTTTCACTCCCTTCTGCGTGCAGCCAACGGTACTGTTCACAGTACCAGATGACTGCACACACCAAGAGGCTAAGTTAGCCTTCACTGCCTGTGGAAACAGATCATGTTTCTGAAATCTTGGTCAGTTTTACAACAAAGAGCTCCAGCCATCCAATGAACGTGGACATGAAGGTGTTACCAAGAGGCATAAATCCTCATGAGCCCCTGTGAATGCACTTGTGGTGACGTCTGCTTTGTCCCGGTTGTGAAGGAGTGTAATAAAACTATTTTTTTCACACACGATATACCCACCTGGAAGGTGAGGAAATCGTTTGGCATCTGTGGCGGCCCGGCCATTTCGCTAGCACGGTGCAGGCCGAGCACCAAGAGATCTAAGACCAGGCCATAAAACTGCACGATGAACGAGGCAAACTGCAGGCCACGGATGATTCCATACGAGTTGGTGTGGTTCATGTCCTGAAATAGAAAACGGAAAGGTTAGAAGAAATATTTCATATTTTGCTTGCATCAAACATCATTGAGCCCCTCGTGCAACTGCAGCCACTGGTATTGGTACTGCGCATTGAGTTATATTATAAATATGAGAAATGCGCCATATAAATGCTATGCATTATTGTTCACGAAGCTGAAGTCAATGAGCAGCAATGACATAACAATACATCTTTCGACAGTCCTGTTTTCCTCTTGTAATTTGAAGGAAGCTAATCAACATTCATTCATCTCACGTTCACCGCAAAAAAACAAAAACTTTTTGACATATGCTATTTGTTGGCAGAAATTCATTACAGAGCTTGACATGTCTCCGAGAAACCTGAGACAAGACTCCTCTCGCTGACAGGCACCTGACCTAAAACTTAACCCCGTCATGCACAGTACCACTGGCTCCATGCACAAGTGGGGTCTAGGGGGGCCCAGGAAATGCATTCAAAGTGGTGTCAGCAAGAGACATAGATCCTGATGAGCCCCACATCAGGACCTATGTCTCTTACTACTGGATCGTGTTCACTTTTCCTCAGCAGTAAAGGGGTTAATGTTGGTACAGTACTGAAAGTCGCCGTAAAAAGCTTACCTTGTAGTTGATGACGACGTTGTTTTTGGCTGTCATGTAGTCAGCAATGTTGTGGTCCACGATGAGGCGCAGCAATCTGTTGAGAAGCGTCAAGTCGATTTTCTCGTACATTTTCTCGAAGGTGGACTCCATCATCACGTTGCACTCGCCCTCAGATGTGTCCCACACATCCTGCAGGTTGTTGATGCCTGCGACGGGCAAAAATATAGCATGGTAAACCTCAGGCCAAATCAACCCCTACACTGCCAGTTGATGCAAAATGTGTTCTTGATATTTTTGTTAGTATAACGCCAACGAGGTGTTACCAAGAGACATTGAGCCTCATGAGCCCCCGCAACTGCGGGGGCTCATGAGGATCTATGTCTCTTGCCACTGGAACATCTTTACTTTCCTCAGTGGTACAATATTGAAAGTAACTGCGGGGGCTCATGAGGATCTATGTCTCTTGCCACTGGAACATCTTTACTTTCCTCAGTGGTACAATATTGAAAGTAACTGCGGGGGCTCATGAGGATCTATGTCTCTTGCCACTGGAACATCTTTACTTTCCTCAGTGGTACAATATTGAAAGTAACTGCGGGGGCTCATGAGGATCTATGTCTCTTGCCACTGGAACATCTTTACTTTCCTCAGTGGTACAATATTGAAAACAACTCCTCTACAGAGACTTCTAAAAGAGCTATCTATGGGAGTGAGGTAGATTTGGTCCTGCCTGCCAGCACATTTTTTTTTTTTTACTCATAAAAAAGGTAATTCATACCCTGACACCACTTGTAGGTGAGGAGTGGTGGAGGCTCGGAGTCAGAGGGCTTGATCCATGGCGGGAAGAGACGACGCTTGTCGGCTTCGTACCACAGGTACTGGTCCAGATAGGCATCTGTGATCTTCTCCAGGGGCTCCACGTCATACACAGGGATCAGGTGGCTGTACAGGTCCATGAACTCGATGCCCACCTGCGCAACGAAAGAAAAATCATGGGTGACTGTGTGAAAAATTGAAATGACTGTAAAAGGTACACAGGCTACCTATGCCTCACTATATAACTGTGACAATCAGTATTTTGTGATACTTACAAGTCAGAACACACAAATTCTCTATAAAGCAGTAAATTTAAATCTGGGCGTAATCCGAGGACACAACTGTGGCCGATCCATTTCAGCAAGAGACGCAGCGGCTTGTGAGAATCTATACCCGTTTCAGATGGTTTGGGCTGACTGAGGGACCGCGTTTCGTCTGTGCCAAAATGTTTAACCCTTACCATTCGCAATACACTAGCGTGTGAAATAAGTTTGACTAAAATAGTTCAAGGGTAGTGCCAGAATAGCTTGCCACCTCTAGGCACCAAGCTATTCTGGCAGCAGCCTTGAACTAAAGCCATTGGTCTTTATCCTTATCTGTAAGTACTATAATGTAGCTTGCATATGGCAGTGCACAAATTTGAAGCGTTTAGCCTCAGTATATGGGTTAAATTCAGCTTTTAGGGATTTTGAAAAAGCTGAATCAGAATCCAGGACAGAAAACTGTCACCCATGATCATTGCCTAACCTCCTTGAAGGCTCTCTGTGTGAGCAGGTGACGCTTGATTCTGGACAGAGCTTCGTGAGGGTTGTCGTACGCCTGCTCGATGAGACCAAGCTCCTCTCTCTGGGACTGGTTCAGTCGGCTCTTCACACTGACGACAGAAATCATGGAGTTATAAAATCCATCACTGATAACGTAAAAGCGAACACAACCCAAATGCAAGACGCATAGACCCTCATAAGACTTTTCCAGCTGAACAGCGGCTGGACAGTTGGCCAGTTGGCATTCACACCTACTAATGCACCATGTAGTAACACAAAAGCGTGTGATTGGTTGTAAGGCTCGTAGAAATTTAAATTTCTATGAGTACCGTACACTCGAGTTTTTACAAACCATCCATGCACAATTCCTTCCTGAGATCAACGGTTTGCAGGACTTTCACTGGATTGTTTATTATTGACTATCACGTCTCCATAAAAGGAAGGTTGATGCCCTGTTCAACAGGTTTAAAATGGCTTGGTTAGTTTTGTCCTGGAACTCACGTTTGTGCTGATGCAGCATGTAATGACTACATTAGGAATGCCCTTCCCTTTTGGACACATCTATTAAAACTATGTACCCGATATGGGAGATGGATATGCACAGAATGGTGCCAGTTCAGCTGGGGAACTTGACGTGCCAAGCTAATGTGGCACTATCGTTGACCTATTATGGCCGATTCATCTCCCGCTGGGGCATCTCAGGTGTAGATGGGCTAAATTCTAAGCTACTGGACTGTGAGCAACACAACTGCAAGAGGTATAGATTATCATATCATCAAAATCTATCCCTCTTGCTCGCCTTACCCAAATGAGCGTGCCTCATACAGGATATCAGGTAGCAAATCTGCGAAAAATGTATTTTTCTCTAAAATGTATTTTTTCGAGAAAATACTTACCGATGGCATTACTGTATGGAAGTAGCACTTAGCCTATCAATTTCAGCCCAGGGATCGTTGTGTACAGCAAAGCCACCGGGGAACCACCCGAGTGAGCTGTACCAACGTCCCTGAATAGCTTCCCTTACCTTATACGGGTACATGCGCAGCGTCACCGCTCTTGGCTTACTGGCGGCGAGCGGGGCAGGTGGGAGGGCCATCCGAGTAATGCCATCGGTAAGTATTTTCTCGAAAAAATACATTTTAGAGAAAAATACATTTGTTTCCTCGAAAAACATTACCGATGGCATTACTGTATGGAAAAATCACGAAAAGGAGGAGGGCGCCGCCAACTACCCTGCGACTGCGGACGCATTAGCGAAAAAGGCTGGGATCAACACCTCACAATTTCAGCTAAGCGTACCTAACACGCCTGGCGTGCTGGCAGGGAGTGTTGAGCCGCCAAGACGTCACCCACCAGGGCCAGGTTGTCCTGCTGGCTTGAGAGGTCGCGCAGATAGAAACGTGCAAACGTGGATTCAGCTCTCCATCCTACTGCCGCGACAATGTCCCATACTGCGCAGTTGCGGTCAAAGGTGAGGCTGGTCGAGACGGCTCTGACTTCGTGCACCCGAATTTGCATCCGCTTGGCCCCTGCGGGGGAGAGGTCTTTGTAAGCGAGGCGTATGACCCACCGCAATCATGAAGAGATTGTCTGTGCAGTAATGTCCGTCTTGCCACGATATAAGGGCAGAAAAAGGTGGGAGCGACTTCTCCGGAAAGGTTTTGTTCGTCGGAGGTATATCTTTAAGGCCCGAACAGGGTCCTGTTGGCATGACTCCTGGGACTAGGAGGCATCCGGCCAGTGATCACCTGTGCCCTGGCCAGCCCGTTCTTGGCGAGAAAGGCCGGGTTTGTGAGGAGCTGCACTGTGCCATCCGCCCTGAACTGAAGGCAAGCGGGCTCTGTGGAAAGGGCATGGAGCTCGCTAACCCGCGCTGCTGTGGCGAGAGCAAGGAGGAAACAAGTCTTCCTGGTAAGGTCAGCCAGAGAGGCCAGAGGCCGGGCTCAAACCGCTTGGAATTGAGCCACGTTAGCACCCAGGGAAGGTCCCAGTGAGCGCGGAACCGGATGACGGAGCTCAAAGTGGGCCATGAGGTCCGAAAGATCTTTACACGCGCCTGGGTCCTCACGCCCCAAATGTCTGTAAGTGTCGGCGATCATAGCCAAGTATCCCTGTATGGTAATGGGCGCCAAGTGTTGGTCCTCAAAAAGCCACAAGAAGAAATGGGCGAGGAGCGGCATAGTCAGTGTTGTTGGGGAAAGGCGTCGAGCCGCCCACCAGGACTGGTAGACGCGCCACTTCGCTTCATATACCCTGCGGGTGGAGGGTCTGCGGGCTGCAGCGATAGCTTCCACGGCTGCATACGAGTGACCTCGTGCTGTGAGGGCCACCCGCACAACCGCCAGGCGTGTTAGGCTAGCCTCTCCGGGCATGGGTGGAAAAGGGCTTGTCGGGGCTGTTTCAACATCGTGCGAAGCGTTGGTAGCGTCACGGGGGGCTCCGTGGCAAGGCTCAACAGGTCGGTCATCCAGCTCTTGGCCCAGTTGAACGGGGCGACCAGGAGGAGGACCACGTTGCGCCAGGACTGTAGAACTCTCCACTTGCCTTCGTATACCTGGCGGATGGACTGCCTGCGAGCTGCAGCGATTGCCTCCACTGCATCACCCGAGAAACCTCGTGTTGAGATCGCCTGCCGCACAACCTCCAGGCGTGAAGAAACAGTCTCTCCGGGCATGGGTGGAAGAGGTTCTGCCAGAGCTGCTTCAGCATCGTGCGTAGCGTGAGGGGAGCCGGAGTGGTGGATCCGTGGCTAGGTTCAATAGATCTGTTGTCCAACTCCTGGTCCAACTGAATGGGGCGACAAGGAGAAGGACCGCGTTGCATCCTCTGAGCTTCAGAAGGACCTTGGGCACCAGTACTGACTGAAGATAGGCATAGGCTATGAGACCGTCCCACGGAATGGAAAGAGCGTCCACTGCCCAGGCGAGTGGGTCTGGGAAGGGTGAGATGAACAGTGGGAGCTGACGGTTCCACCTGGTGGCAAAGAGGTCCATCATGGGCGTCTCCCAGTGTGCACAGATCATCCGGAAGATGTCTGGTCGGAGGGACCATTCGGTGTGCAGCAGCTGTCCCTGCCGAGAAAGGGAGTCCGCAAGAACATTCAGATGGCCCGGGATGTGTTGCGCTCGGGAGTGAGATCCCCCGATCTCTGCCCCACAGGAGGATCTGGTAAAGCAGCATGCAGAGGGACGGAGACCTGGTGCCGCCCTGCTTCTGAATGTAGGTTAACACCGTCGCACTGTCTGACAGTATCAAGATCTCCAGGCCACGAAGCCGAGATTCCCAGCTGATGAGCGCTAACCAAACAGCCTTGAGCTCGAGCCAGTTGATGTGTCTGCCTTGGAGTTCCGCTGGCCACTGACAAAAGACGGCGCTGAATCCCGGCATTAAGTGCGCTCCCCAGCCGACGAAGCTTGCATCCGCGAAGAGTGACAGTTGAGGCGGTCGGGTGAAGAGTGGTACGCCCGTCGCCAACCACCCCTGATCCATCCACCTGTGCAGATGCGGTCGAATCAGCAGAGTGACTGGAACACTGGCCGCGACGTCTCCGGAGACGGTCGCCAGTGTAGCAGCAGATGTAGCTGGAGAGGTCGTGAGTAAATTCTGCCTAGGGGCAACAGTTCCACGGCCGCGCTGATCAGGCCTAAGAGCTGGAGCCAAGTCCTGACCAGGACTGCGTCTGCTAGTGTCACCTGATGAGCGAGTGTCACCAACTTTTGGATTCGTTCCTGTGGTAGTCGTACCCGGTTGAGGTCGGTCAAGAACTCCATCCCTAGGTGAACAAACCTGCGTGACGGAGAGAGATCCGATTTCCTGTTGTTTACCACGAATCCAAGTCGGTGTAGGAGGCCAAGGAGTGCATTCCTGTCTGCCTCCAGACGAGACCCTTCCTGATTCCGGAGAAGCAGGTCGTCGAGGTAGTTGGAAGTCAGGCTGGAAGACGTCTGCCTGGCTTTGGCGACCACCGCATCCACAAACCCAAGGGATGAGGCCGAAGGGAAGGGCAGGAAACTGGTAGACCACTCCTCGGAAGGCGAAGCGCAGATAACGGCGGGAAGTTGGGTGAACGGGAATATGAAGGTATGCATCCGCGAGATCGAGGCTTATGGCATAGTCCATCGGTTGCACCGAGGCCCGCAAGGCTCTTGCTGTCTCCATGCGGAAGTGGGGAGCGACTATGAACTTGTTGAGCGCGGAGAGGTCTATCACCGGGCGCCACCGGTCTCCTGGCTTCAGAACCAAGAAGAGCGGGCTGTAGAAAGCCAGGGAGTCGTGTTGGTCTACTACCTCTGTGGCGGCCTTTTGTAGAAGGCAGGCTATCTCTTCCTGAAGGGCTGAAGCCTTGCAAGGATCTGCAGGGATGCGTGTCTAAAGCGGGGACTGCCTCAGTAGGGGAGGCGTCCGGAATGAGATTTGCAGTCCGCAAGAAATCGTATAGAGGATCCATGGGTCTCCTGGAAACAGCGACCACCACTCGTCGCTGTAATGTGCTAGCCTCCCGCCGACTGGAGGACCTATGAGGTACGGCGGGGACGTAACCGGGGCAGAGTCATTGGGCCCTACCCGCCCGGACCTCCGTCCGAAGCTGAGTTGGGCGGGGGTCCGTGCGGGGAAAGAGTGTCCACGGCCAGCTGGGGCCTGCTGTCGGGTCCTAAAAGGACGTCTGGTGATAAGGCGGGTCTAAAGGTCTGCAGGGTGTGACCCTCGTCCTTGTGGCCGGCTGGAAATCTGGTATGTTCCCCTCTGCTAACGCTAGGCCACAAGTCCTTCGCCTCCTGCCAGGTGGGACCAAAGAGGAACGAACTGCCCAACGATAGCGTTGGTGGCCGAATGGTGCACTGCACGATTCGCCATCACTGCCAAGGCATGGATATCCTGCAATTGCTGCTCACTGGGTCAGTCCCAAAACGCCTGTACTCCACGGACCACCGCCTGCATAGCTAAATCTAAGAAGCTCGCACACACGATGGAATTCCGGATCAAGGTAGCTGTGGATTCTAGTCCGGGGAAGGGGGGTGGGGGGAATTGTCGTACTGGTCCTGAGCCACCTGCCTGAAGTTCGGTTTCAGGATCCACCGCTGGAAGGGGGCAAACGAAGGCTTGACAGTGACCAGCATACCACTTCTGCTGAAAACGGATGTCAATGTTGGCAGGCCACACCATGAGTCTGCGAAGAAACCCTTATCACGCAACATTGCACTCCCCAAATTTTGTGGACCTGCAGTCGGGATAGGGTTCTGCGACTTGGTAAGAGAATGAGAATGACAGCCTACCTTCTGTGTAGACCCTTGTATGAGCGGTGCTGCGGGGCAAAAAGAAGAAACGGTCACCTAAGGGTCTGGCTCCGTCCGGTGACGCGGTATGTTCCCCTCTTTTGTAAGCGACCTGGGCGCTCTTTGTTCAGTGTACTCTGCTGCCCGTCTGCGCCCATAAAACTCCCACAGCTGGGACCATTTCCGTTCTTTCCATGAGGCGCACACACCACATGGGTGGGACGAAGAACAGCCAGAACAAGGTAAACATCGGGCGGGCGTGCGTGTCTGAGGGCCACTGGAAACCTTTGCAGCGGCGACAAGTGTGCAGTTGGGTACTGTAACACAAAGGCCACATATGAGTGTAAAAGCCCAGGGTCACTAACGAAAGGCCCCGTGCACGAACCCACTACTAATCGAAAACTCGAAAACCGGTCGTACCCGAACCGCAATTTCTTTCGAGTTATGCCTGCGCTGCTGGCTGTAATTCTCAGCCGGCCACGAAGGCATAACCCGAGGCTTTACCTCGTCCTTCTTGTAAGGCAAGAGTTTAGAATTCACGAATAAGAAGTTCCGAAATCTGATTAAAAGCTGGAGGCTCGAAGCTGAAGCCGATGCAACTTGTCTCACGGAAGCTAAGGGTGAAACTGGCGGGAACGCAGCGCGCGCACCCAGATGGAGGGAAGGGAGACTACCCAGGTGCTTGGTTACGACTCTCTACAATTACAGTCCTTTGAGGTTGAATTCGGTCAACTAAAGGGTGTATTCCATACAGTAATGCCATCGGTATGGATTTTGAAGAAACAAACACACAACTGCAAGAGGCACAGGTTATCACAAGCCCCCACATCTGCCTCTTGCTCGCCCCATTCATAAGCACTTCTCAGGTCAAGAGGCTGTGTTTGTGATCAGGGTTCCCATTTAAGTTGGATTGGGCCTCAAAAGGAGCTCAACTCATTCTACCCCATCACCGAAATCCCCAAATGTTGCCGTTGTCCTCTGAAGACTGCACTGCAGTGCAGGACACAGCTCGACCATGATAGTTCAAGGGTGATGCCAGAATAGCTTGGTGCCCCTAGGCGCCAAGCTATTCTGGCATCACCCTTGAACTATCATGGTCGATCCTTATCTTGCTGTGGTGTGTCTGGGGTAGAATGAGTTAAAAGCACCTTTAAAAGCACCAAGCTTGAGAATAAAAGGACAAAGTCAGGTTCGTCAGCAAAACTAGCAATTTATTAAGTAATCAGTTATTCTTGCAAAAACACTCCAGGTGCTATGATCCCTGAACCTGTAGCTGGCAAGGGAAATCTCTATTTTAACCTGCTCAGAGCCTCAGTTGTCTTCTATCTTGACGCTTAGTTTCAAGTATAAAGATACACAGCTACTGCTATACCCTTAAGGCCCCGCCACAAGGGCCAGTTGTGCCCTGATTTTGAAGCCGATTCCGATCCGATTGCGATCGGATGACGTCAAATATCCGATCCGGTCCCAATCGGCTGGGAATCGGGTGTCTAGAACCTGCTCTATTCTCCCGATCCGAATCGGTCCTGATCGTAAGCTTCAACCAATCAGAGCGCGTCTCGCAAAGCATGTCGTTTCAGCACGGTTTGCAAATGGCCGAACACGCCTGTTGTGATCAGTACCACCGCCGTTGCCGCTGATGTTTCGCACGCCTCTTCCTGAATATGATGCAAAACTGCTGATAATGCAAGCACATCATCATCACTGTCAAAACTAGCAGTCATTTTGCAGAACAGGTACGACTTTGATCTTCGGTTCAAACCGGTCGGCTAAACTTGACAAGTCGAGAAATGTCAGTGTGGCAGTGCACACGTTTTTTTAGTCCGGCCCGATCACCTACCGATTAAAAAACTGATCGGGAATCGGCCTCAAAACCGGGCTCATGTAGCGGGGCCTTTAGTGGGCTCTCAACCTGCAACCAAGCCCAAGCTATCTATAGTTATGCTTTTCAAACATCAAGACAGTTATGTTTAGTCTAAGTTTTAATATCAGCCAGCCCAGAGCCCACTGTATAACATCGTGTTTGAAAAGCACCATGGCTCTGAGCTCTTATTTCAACAAGTTCAGTCAGGTCAGAGGTCCAGGTGTCGATCTTGATGCTTTGCATTTTTCAAGCATCAAAATTGACATTTGTAACTCTGTACTCTTCTTCTGCATCAGGTCAGTCAGTAACTTTTTAGGTTATGTAAGGAAGGACAAGCTTGACAAAGCTCACAAGAAGTGAAGGCATTGATATACACATTTCACTTTCAGCTTTCTGCAATTCAACTTTTATTACATATTCACAACCATCTCAGAGCTCCATCTGTCAATCTTGATCCTTTTCAAGCAACAACATTGACAGCTGAAACTCCATGCTCTCCAAGTCCAAAGCACAGCCCAACTCTTTTTCTGCATAAGGTCAGTTTTCCATTTTTTGCAGGAGTGACAAGCTTGATGCAGGGATTCGGTAGAAAGCAAGCTGTAGGACCAGTTAAAAAACCTGCCTATCCAAGTTTCTTTAACTCATCTTGCGGTTTGCACAGATGCTTTTCACAGCGAGATGCTTCCTCCAGCTTGTCCTTCGAGGTCAGTTGCAGTGCATTAGACGGACCACAAGGAAAGATCTCTGCTCTTGCGCCTGGAAACTGAGACGATCTGCTTCCACCACCAGCTGCCTAGCATCATCCTGATTTATTTTTGTTGCTGTTGTTGAGGCTCTCATCAAACAACAGGACATATCCTGTGTTTGCAGACTCCTCGATAGCTGCATAAACTTCCTCACAACCATCAACGTGATGAATGAAAGCAGCTCGGCTCATGAGATTACACCGAAAGTATAAAATCACGCACCTCGTGAGAACGTGTGAGATTCGGTAAACGTTCTCGGTAAGGCCAAGATGGAGGCCAGTTCGTCTGCTTGCGTCTTCAGAATCGAATACTATGTTTTTCAAAGTTGGCCAATCAAGTTTTGATTTTGAAAATATGGCGATAAAAGCACATAAAAGGTCTATTTTCTTTGCAAAAGCACTGCTGGCTGATCTGAAAGGACCATAATGGCATTTAAAAGGACTTAAAAGTCCTTTTCCGAGAATTGAATTTTTCTCTAAAATGTATTTTTTCGAAAAATACCTACCGATGACATTACTTTATGGAAGGGTCTACTAGCTTTCCCAATTTTAGCCTAAGAACCTGTTGTGTTCCCACACAACCAGGGAGGCACTCAGAGATCCCTAACCAGGGTCGTGAGTAGCTTCCCTTCCCTGCCCATCCCCTCACATGCCACGTGGTGTGACAACCAGTTGGAATACTTAGCTTACTAGCAGCAAGCAGGTCAGGCGGGAGGGTCCTCTGAGTAATGTCATCGGTAAGTATTTGTAAAAAAAAATACATTTTAGAGAAAAATTCATTTGTTTCCTCAAAAACATTACCGATGACATTACTTTATGGAAGAATTGCGAAAAGGAGGAGGGTGTCAAGAACACCCCGAAGGGACTTAGCCAGGCGTCGCAGGGAAGGGAAGCTACTCACGACCCTGGTTAGGGATCCCTGAGTGCCTCCCTGGTTGTGTGGGAACACAACAGGTTCTTAGGCTAAAATTGGGTAAGCTAGTAGACCATTCCATAAAGTAATGCCATCGGTAATGTTTTTGAGGAAACAAAATCAGTTGGAAAGCACTTAAAAGCACTCTACGAACCATGTGTGATGATTTCAGACATATTTCTAGCCACTGACAGTAAAAGTTTATACAGCACAGGTGCAAACCGACCTGTATGCTTCCTTCAGCCTCTCAAGAGCCAGGATGAGGAGCTTGGTGTCGTGTTTGTAGGAGAGAGGGGGGAAGGGGATGGGAGAAAAGCGACGACTCTCCAGCCAGTGAACCATGGTGGTGTAGATGGCAACGGCCTCTTCTGCTGTGATGTAAGGACCATCCTGTCGCAGAAAAAAATGCACATTGCTGATGAACAGTTCGATTAACCCATTCAGCCCTGATGCACTACAGAAGGAGATGGGTCGACCATGATAATTCAAGAGTAGTGCCCATTTAGCTTGGCGCCTGTCAGCCCCAAGCTAATCTGACACTACCCTTGAATTATCATGGTTAATCCATCTCCTGCAACAGGTGCATAGTCGTTAAATGATGCCTCCAAAATTTGGAAAATATGTGCGCCAGGCTGAATGAGTTAATCAAAAATATAAAAGTGAATGAGAAGAAACAGACAAGATGTGCACCACCAGTCTTCGCAATACTAGTGTCATCAGCTCTGGTCCTCAATACTATAACCACCGTCAGCCGCAGGGTGAAAGCTGGGAACTGTAAACACAAGAGACTGCAGGGTGGTCTGCATTTCTGAAGCATTTTTATGGTTTGTCCTGCAAATCTTGACCTGAATTTCTACTTTTGCTCTTCCTGTATGAACAGGTTCAATTCTGAAAATACAACACAACCTTCCTTTGCAAGAACAAGAAAGGCAAAGCCATTATGGCTCACGCGTATGACCGATTTACATGTGTGACCTTTGTGACGAGGGCTGGCTTCTGCAGCAGCAAAACCCTGTTTTCTGAAAATGTAAGCATTTTTCACACATCTGTCAACCCCCCATGACCATTGTGATGAGTCGACTAAATTAGTATGCATAGGAAAGTCTTATCATCAGCTCTCTTTGTACCAAATTTGGTTAAAAAATTTGCAAAAATTTGTAAATACCTACAATTTTATCAAAAAGCGTCATTTTACACACATTTGCCAGCCTCTTGTGACCCCTCACCTTTCCAAGGGGTCATCCAAATTAGTGTGCATAGATAGGTCTTACCATCAGGTATCTCTGTACCAAATTTGGGTTTGAAAGTGTGAATAGTATTTGAGAAAAAACATCTTTTGTCAAAATATGGCTATTTTAGACCTATTTCCTGAGCTCTCATGACCCTTGACCTTTCCGAGAGATCAACCAAATTAGTGTGCATAAAAAGGTCTTCCCATTAGGTATCTCTGTAGCAAGTTTGGGTTTAAAGTTGTGAATAGTATTTGAGAAAAAACATCTTTTGTGAAAATATGGATATTTTGGACCTATTTCCTGAGCCCTTGTGACCTTTGACCTTTCTGAGGGGTCATCCAAATTAGTATGCATAGATAGGTCTTACCATCAGGTATCTCTGTACAGTGTACCAAGTTTGGGTTTGAAGTTGTGAATAGTATTTGAGAAAAAAACATCTTTTGTCAAAATATGGCTATTTTTCATCTATTTCCAGAGCTCTTGTAACCCTTGACCATTCCGAGGGATCAACCAAATTAGTACGTATAGATAGGTCTTACCATCAGGTATCTTTGTACCAAGTTTAGGTTTGAGGTTGTGAATAGTATTTGAGAAAAAATAAATGTCATAATATAGCTATTTTGGACCTATTTCCTGATCCCCTGTGACCTTGACCTTTGTGAGAGGTCACTCAAATGGATAGTTTAGAAAGATCTTACCACAAAGTATCCTTGGGCCAAGTTTGAAGAATGTGGCTTGAATAGTCTCCGAGAAAATGCCAATGTTAAAGTTTACCACGGAAGACGGACGACTACTGGCCCAAAACATAAACCCACTTTTGCTTCGCACGTGAGCCAAAAAGCGGTCTTAAAAGTCATTTGCTTTTTCGAGAGAAGTCTTAAATGGATAATAAGTGTCACCTGTCATTAAAACCACCAACGCTGGTCTTTAACCCATTCAGCCCTGACGCACTACAGCAGGAAATGGGTCGACCATGATAATTTAATCTGGCACTGCCTTTGAATTATCATGGTCGATCATTCTCCTGCAACTGGTGCATAGTCATTAGATGATGCCTCCAAAATTTGGGAAATACTTGCATCGGGCTGAAAGAGTTAATGACAAGTGATCCTCATAAGGGCGGTCACTCAAAACAGGATCCATTGCACTATTATACCCCCATTCATATGTGACGGCTTACCTTAAGGTAGTTGTGCTGCCTCTCCTGCTCCGCCTTCAGGTACAGTCGTGTCAAGCGACCCAAGTTTTTCTTGCACACTGTCTTGTCCACCTGCGACATGAAGGCAAGACTGATGTGATGTGATGTGATAGAACTTTATTGCCATATGTAACAATACATTAGGAAATCGTTGCGGTGCTGCGCAACATAAAAGGAAGAACATTTAAACACATCAAAATATAATTAAGCTACTCACGTGCACACACACACACACACACACACACACACACACACACACACACACACACACACACACACACACAACCATATGCCTTAGTAACTATTGTGGTCTAAGCATAAAGGCAATAAACACGATTTCACAGTAACACAAATCACATAGGCGTATCATAATATAAAACTGAACACGTTACTTGCATCATAGACACAGCAGTGCAGTTAGCCCTATTTCCCACACATTAGTTTCGCCAACCACCTGCTGCTGTGGTATACAGTCACTCCCCACTGCCAGCAGGCTATCTAGGTCACTGTCTGGCATCAACTATTCCTTCTATAATCTCTGTTGCGGGACTAATGATGTGCGCGTTATGCCTATGTGTGATGTTCTCTAACTCAGCTTTCTCAGTTTTCTACATATCCTGCGGGATGTTTGACAGCAGATACACTTAGTAGTAGGATATTGGAAGAGCTTTCACTTCTAGAATCATAAACAGTTCTTCCAGTCAGTATGACTAGGTGTGTGCGAATGATTAATTGCCACCGATGGCTTATCTTGCACTCGAGTCAGTTTCACCCGATTGATTGATTGATTGTACATTGCTTAACGTCCCGACAGCAACAAGGCTTTCTCAGGACGTGCCTGCACTGCTTGTGAAAAAAAAAAAAAAAAAAAAAAATGTATGTCGCCAGCCGGTCAAATACATTAAATAAACCTAACACATGGGGCCTAAATAAAGCTAAGACCATTTAGCAACACACATCCAATATCAAGAGCTACAGGCAGTGCAAACAGTAGGGAGAGTTTTAAAAAGGCAAATACAGGTGAATGGACAAAGGGTAGACAGAAACACATGCCCCAGAATAGAGAGAAAAACCCGACCACTCCGTAACTAAAAGTGTGTTCTGCACAGCCATGTAGATCAAGTATTATGCTGATAGCTGGGCAATACTGTATATATATACATTACATTCAACAGTGGGATGGATGGGTCAGGTCAGCCCTGAAAAAGGTGAGTAATTTACTCGCCATGGCGATTGATTTTCTTTTGGCGAGTAAAAAAAAAAGTGAGTGTGCTCGTATATTTTCCAATCCATACTTCTTCAGTCCTAAATCCGAAAGTGCCCGAACGTTCAACCTTCACTTCTTGTAATACTAAGCAAGCAATAGCGACAAGTTAGG
The DNA here is from genome assembly GCA_036245525.1 of Semisulcospira habei. Taxonomy (NCBI): domain Eukaryota; kingdom Metazoa; phylum Mollusca; class Gastropoda; family Semisulcospiridae; genus Semisulcospira; species Semisulcospira habei. Next base: position 92,991,741 of record BTPG01000007.1, on the reverse strand, counting down.
GCTTACGTTTTAGTGCGTCTATGACGCATTAAAACTCAAAATCACGTACTGAAAATGTAACTATGTAAAATTCATCCTTGCACCACCGTGCGTACCCTAACAGAGGTCGGTGCAGTCGTTCTACTTTTAGTGACAAGTTGGTTCATTTAGCCGCTCGATTGGTCGCGGCTGCGTTCAGAATCACCCTGACTCCAGGATCTGTGCGAGTCAGGGCTCCCAATACAAATTCTTAAAAATCCCTGAAAAAAATCCAGTCGCCGGATTTGCGCAGGCGCGAGTGTTACTTTCAGAGTATAGTGTTACTTTTATGGCTGTGTTAATAATAATAATACCGGTTATTATATAGGCGCTTTTCCCAAATTGGCGAATGGGCTCAAAGCGACGCGAACTGAACCCAACAAGCACGCTCACGTGACACGCACGCATTCACTCAGAAGACGAACGGAAATTTTGATCGCTTGTATTTGAAATTTATAAAGTGGCCTGAAACCGGTACCAAAGCGGAAGGGGGGGGGGGGGGGAGGGGTGAAAGAACAGAAGTACCCGGAGAACCCCCGCCAGAATTAACGGTGACACTTACTAGAGGAGAAAAGTCCGACGCCGTTACCCGTAACCGATTGATTGTACATAGCTTAACGTCCCGACAGCAACAAGGCTTTATCCGTAACCGAACCTCACACCTTTAGCATTGGTGGGAGGCACCTTAGCCACTGCGCCGATGAATCGATCAATAAATACGTGCTGCAGTATGATTTGGATCACTTGCAAGAGTGGTCCGACACATGGGATTTGCATTTTAATGTAGAGAATTGTAAGGTCTTGCATGTTGGAAGGAACAATCCTGAACATGATTACTTGATGAAAGTTATCATCATCATCATCAGTCCCTTGCCCGAACTGGGCGTTGGGGGGACTGAAAGGCAGCAGCAACAGACTCCACTGAGTTCTATTTTGGGCGGTGGCAAGCAAGTCTGGCATCTCGAGTTCGGTCCATTCTTTTATGTTTGCGACCCAACTCTTTCTCTGACGACCTCGCCGACGACTTCCTTCGAGAGTGCCTTGGAGGATAGTCTTGGACAAGGTGTTGTGTCGGGTCACGTGGCCAAACCAAGCAAGCTTGCGCCGTTTCACGGTTGCCAGAAGGGGTTCATGTGGGCCCACCAGGGAAGTGACGATGCTCCGTACATATTCGTTGGTCTTGTGCTCGCGGTACGAGATGTGGAGCAACTTCCTCAGGCACTTGTTCTCAAAGGCCTGGATTTTCTTTTCTGAGTCTGCAAGCAGCGTCCAAGTCTCACAGCCGTAGAGTAGAATAGACACTACGAGGGACTTGTAAAGCCTGTACTTGATGGTGAAGCTGATGGAGTTACTTCGCCATATTCTGTCCAGCCTGGCCATTGCGGATGTTGCTGTACCTATCCTGATACGGATCTCTGCTATGCAACTACCGTCTTTGGACAGGGTGGCTCCCAAGTACTTGAAGCTATTGACCTCTTCTAGCTTCTGGCCGTTCATGTGAATGTTGCTGCTGCTGTTGCTTGTGGTGTTGATCATCACTTTGCTTTTATCCGTACTGATCTCCATGCCATAAGACCCTGCGCTACTTGAAAGTTTGTCTGTCAGGTTTTGCAGCTCACTATTGCTGCCTGCCATGAGGTCAATGTCGTCTGCGAATCGAAGATTGCACAGGGATCTGCCACCAATAGAGATTGAAGTATGGTGGTCGTGGAGGGTTTCCTGCATGATCTTCTCCAGGAATATGTTGAAAAGGACAGGAGAGAGCAGGCATCCTTGACGGACACCGATCGTCGTCCTGAAGAACTCGCCTGACTGATTGTTAAGTAGAACCGCGCTGCAGGCGTTCTTGTAAAGCGCTTCTATCATTTGGATCAGCCCCTCCTCTATGTTGAACGATCTCATGACTTGCCAGAGTCCGTCGTGCCAGACGCGATCAAATGCTTTCCTGAAATCAATGAAGTTGTGGTAGAGTTCGCGCTGATGCTGCAGATGTTTCTCGATCAGGACGCGGCAGTTGAAAATCTGCTCTACAGTGCTTCTTCCAACTCTGAAGCCAGCCTGTTCTTCTGCCAGCAGTTCCTCGGTGAAAGTTTTGAGGCGGTTGAGAATGATTCTAAGCATTACTTTGCTAGGGTGACTTATCAGACTGATAGTTCTGTAGTTCTGGCACTGTTTCAGGTTTCCTTTCTTGGGGAGCGGGATCACTAGAGACTGTGTCCATTCTACTGGCCATTTCTTTTGCTCCCAGATCTTTTGACAGAGTGTAGTGAACAGTGACATTAAAAAGGTGGTATCTTGTGAGGAGGAAAGGGACTTAGGTGTGTTTTTGATATAAAGTTCTATCTTTTGATCCCCATATACAGAACTGTATCAATAAGGCCAACAAAACGGTTGGAGTAGTTAAGAGAGCCTTTAATTATTTGGATAAGGACTCTTTCAGTAAACTGTATAAAGCACTAGTCAGACCACATTCAGACACTGTACGGTACACAGGTTTAAAGAGACAATCAGTTGCACTCGAAAGGGTACACAGACAAGCAACAAAGCTGGTTAAAGAATGTAGAAATATGACTTACTTAGACAGACTCAAATATTTTGGACTACACTCCTTACGTGGACGTAGAATACTTGGAGACTTAATCTAAGCTTTTAAAATTTATAATGGCATCGACAACCTAAATTGGAACGACATTTTGGGCAACACCGTTTAGTGACAGAACCCAAAACTCTGAAGGGAAAATCTTTGCACAGCACTGAGACACTAACCTGCGGAAGTTTTGTTTTCCAACAGTTGCCATTGTTTGGAATGAATTACCAGTTTCATAAAAAAGCACCTAATATAAATTCTTTTAAAAACCAGCTGGATGAATTACCCAAATTTAAAGAGATTTTCTATTGATATGATGAATGATTTGTAGGAAAAATTGCATGCATAACAGACCAATAAAGCACCTAATATAAATTCTTTTAAAAACCAGCTGGATGAATTACCCAAATTTAAAGAGATTTTCTATTGATATGATGAATGATTTGTATGAAAAATTGCATGCATAACAGACCAATAAAGTAATTAAAGAAATAAAGGACATTTGCAAAGGCCTCACGGCCTATTTTGTCTGCACACTACTACTACTAGACTTATGACAGCCTGGCCAACAGCGTGACACTTCAACACCGGCTGCTGTTAAAAATGGTGCACCGCACACCCCAAGCGGCCAATGGTGCCACAGTTCCAGTTCTATTTATTATCACACTCTTTGTCTATATCCTTTGCTCTGCTAGAATTCTTCTCGACGATGTTTGCATGCAACATGTTTACGATGTGATCGAAATGGCGGTAGCCGTGAGGTGCGTGCGCATCGTTAGCGGAACCCGGCCAGGGAAGTTAACAGACCCTGGCTGCGACTCGCAGTTCACCGTATTTTCATTACTTTAATTTCCTCCCGGACAATTTTTTTTTTCGCGGGTCGCAGGTCAATTTCGCGGAAATGACATTTTGTTTTTCGCGGAAATCCGTGAAACCACGGGTAATTGGGAGCCCTGGCGAGTGTAACTGGACGGGCAAACTGTTAGTTTACATGTGGTGTCAGCATGTTATTACAAAGTGCGTGCTACATGTTAAACGCGTTACTTGCAGTGACGTCACCATTCATACTATTATGGGATACCACATAGTGCGTTTCACTTTTGATCTTGAACAAAGTTGTAAATGGCGGAGAAAAAGCAAAGGAAGCTGGAAATGGAATGCTTCTGATTCTTCAATCCGGCACCTTCTGATCGTGATAATCGCATAGAAGAAAGTTGCACTTCAACACCGTCGTCTCCATAAACAAGCGACAGTACCAGATGATACCCCTGGGCCATGTGTGGCACCACCACTGTGACTCGCAGTTTTCAGAGTTCATGGCTGCATGTATTTCCATGGCTAAAGCATGACGGCACACGGATGGCATGCGCAATGTGCATGGAGGCGAACTCAAAAAGCAAGTCCAGAAATTTGAACAGAAAGTTTGTCAGTTTTTTAAATTATTTTTTTATTTATTTTATCGTGGTCGATCCGGCCATCTTCTTGTACACAGGTATTAGGCAAAAGCTCTAAAATTGGAGAAATACGTCTTTCGGGTTAAATGGGTTGAAACCGACTTTTAAGTACATTAGTTCACACACACGCACACACACGAGAGAGAGAGAGAGAGAGAGAGAGAGAGAGAGAGAGAGAGAGAGAGAGAGAGAGAGAGAGAGAGAGAGAGAGAGAGTCATTGGGTGATGCATCCAAAATGTTACATTTGTGAAATGCAGCCTTTGGGTGGATTACTCCCCTCCTTCCACTGGCCACATATTGAGGGCCTGGAATCATTGTTAACCGAGTGCGAAAAATTCCATGGACCCGAGAACAATGAATATGAAGTGGGGTCAGCATGAGGCATGGATCCTCATGAGCCCCCACAACTGCTGGGGCTCATGAGGATCCATGTCTCTTGCAGCTGGATCATGTTCAGTTTCCTCAGCAGCGAAAGATTATCTCCTCTCAGTCCTGAAAATGGCGAGTAATTTACTCGCCATGGTGAGTTAATTTTTCTTTGGGCGAGTACAAAAAAATACCCATTCGCCAAATGCGAGTGAGATGGCCTTGGTTGCCTGCTCGGCGTTAAACCCAAATAACTAACTAACTAACTAAAAGAGTGCGCTCGTGCGTTTTCCAATCCAACGGCGAACCGCCAGCCGAACATCTGGTACGCGCGTGACCTGACCGCACCGCGAGCCGCCTCTCGATCACGTCACTCGAACTGTGCGTACCATTATAACAGAGGTCGGTGACAGTCGTTCTATTTTTAGTGATGAATTGGTTCGTTTAGCCGCTCGCTCAGTCGCGGCTGCGTTCAGAATCGACCTGACTCCGGGGTCCGTGCGAGTGTAACAGGGCGGGCAAACTGTTAGTTTATGTGAGGTGTCAGCATGTTATTACAAAGTGCGCGCTACATGTTGAACGCGTTACTGACTTGCTGTGACGTCACCATACATACTATTATGGGATACTGCATCGTGCGTTTCACTTTCGATCTAGAACTAAGTTGTACATGGTGGAGAAAAAGCAAAGGAAGCTGGAATGCTTCGGATTCTTCAATCCGGCACCGTCTGATCTTGATAATCGGTAAGAAGAAACAGTTGCACTTCGACACCGCTATCTCCATCGACAAGCGACGGTACCAGAAATGATACCATGAGCTGTGTGTGGCACCGTGGCCGCTGCGACGCAGTTTTCAGAGTTCATGGCTGTGCTGCGTGTATTTCCATGGCTAAAGCACGACGGCACTCGAATGGCATGCGCAATGCGCACTGAGGCAAACTCAAAAAGCAAGTTCAGAAATTTGAACAGAAATAAGTTTGTCAGTTTTTTAATTGTGGTCGATCCATCTTCTGGTACACAGTTATTAGGCAAAAATTGGAGAAACACGTCTTTCTGAGTGGTTAAACGGGTTGAAACAAACTTTTAAGTACATCAGTTCACACACACACACAAACACAGAGAGAGAGAGAGAGAGAGAGAGAGAGAGAGAGAGAGAGAGAGAGAGAGAGAGAGAGAGAGATGATGATGAAACTTTATTTTTCAACGGTAAAAAGTTTTGACAGAAAACAAATCGTCATTTTACAAACTTGCCGTTGCCAACTACAGGATAAAAAAGAAGGGAAACTATAAAATATATATGTACATACAAAACCCAATAGCATCATTATATACAGAAAAAATAATAATACTCATCACACACATGCACGCACGCGCGCGCCGCTTACACATACACCCACATGCACAAACAAACACGAGCACACACACACGCGCACATACATATAAAAACCATTTGTATGAAATACACGAGGTACAGGAAATATTACAGTACCTGAGAAACTTTCTAAGTCTGACTCATCAGGTAATCAAAAAGTTTTGTTTTAAAACTTCCTGGTGAGGTAATAGTTTTCAAATGTGCAGGGATAGAATTCCAAGCAAACGGACCAGAGAATGACATACTAGTTTTAAAAATGTAAATTCTTGGCAGTGTTAGGGGTAAGGTACTGTTTCTTGAGGTCCGTTCACGTTCTTGGTGAGATATAAATTTAGCGATTAGATACTGGGGTGTCATATTATTCAGTATCTTATGCATATAGACGCATTTGTTTAATGAAAGTTGCTGACGCAGACCGAGAATGTTTAAATGTCTAAATTTGTCTGTGGTAGGGATGGGGCGTCTATCATTTTTACAGCTCTTTTGTATATGGAGTTTAATCTCTTCATGTGGACATCACTGCAGCCGTCCCACACTGTGGAGACATAATCAACATGGGACTTTATATGAGCATGAAAAAACAATTTACGGGTATTTGTATCCGTTACATGTCTAAGCTGGGACAATAAGAAAGTGTTTTTAGCAATGGTCTTACAAACAGCATTTATATGGGTCTCCCAGCACAGTTGTTCATCAACATGTATTCCTAAGAATTTACGCTCAGTGACTTGTTCAACAGGTTCAGCGTTTAATTGTAATTGTAATGGCTTAGTCGGCGTTGATGTTTTTGCCGCGTGGCGATTAAGATACTCTTTGTTTTTGCTGGGTGAAGAACCATATGGTTCTGTCTACACCAGTCAGATACCTCATTGAGACTGCATTGTAAACTATGGCTAATGTCCGTCGTTTTTTTGCCAGAAACATGAAGACTCGTATCGTCAGCAAATAGATTACAATTAACGTCAGAATTAGTGATATGCAACGGTAGATCATTAATAAATAGTATGAATAGAAGAGGGCCCAAAATAGATCCCTGGGGAACGCCATATTTTACATTTCCTTGCTTAGAGTATCTTCCATGGGCGTACACCATTTGTTTTCTGTCTTCGAGATATGATCGGAAGAATGCTATAGCGGTTGCGTCCAAGTGATAAACGGTTAGCTTATTTAGGAGAATGTCATGGTCCACAAGGTCAAACGCCTTTTTAAGGTCTAAGAAAACTGCTCCTGACATCAGGCTTTTATTGATTGATTCCAGCCAGCTGTCTACAATATGTGTCAGTGCTGACTAACAAGAATGTTTCGGTCTAAAACCAGACTGGTGAATATTAGAGAGAGAGAGAGAGAGAGAGAGAGAGAGAGAGAGATTGATTGATTGTACATTGCTTAACGTCCCGACAGCAACAAGGCTTTCTCAGGACGTGCCTGCACTGCTTGTGAAAAAAAAAATAAACACAACATTGAATGTATGTCACCAGCCGGTCAAATAGTTAAATAAACCTAACACATGGAACACATGGGGCCTAATTAAAGCTAAGACCATTTAGCAACACACATCCAATATCAAGAGCAACAGGCAGTGCAGACAGTAGGGAGAGTTTTAAAAAGGCAAATACAGGTGAATGGACAAAGGGTAGACAGAAACACATGCCCCAGAATAGAGAGGAAAACCCACCCTGCGGGGCTGACCAGGGTGACCCTGGGAACTAAAAAGTAGTTAACCCCACCCAAGTCCCCCAGGGCAGACCCGGGTGGGAGAGAGAGAGAGAGAGAGAGAGAGAGAGAGAGATTGATTGATTGATTGATTGTACATTGCTTAACGTCCCGACAGCAACAAGGCTTTCTCAGGACGTGCCTGCACTGCTTGTGAAAAAAAAAACAACTAAACAGAACATTGAATGTATGTCGCCAGCCGGTCAAATACGTTAAATAAACCTAAAACATGGGGCCTAAATAAAGCTAAGACCATTTAACAACACACATCCAATATCAAGAGCTACAGGCAGTGCAGACAGTAGGGAGAGTTTTAAAAAGGCAAATACAGGTGAATGGATCTCTGGTAGACAGAAACACATGCCCCAGAATAGAGAGGAAAACTCACCCTGTGGGGCTGACCAGGGTGACCCTGGGAACTAAAAAGTACCTAACCCCACCCAAGTCCCCCAGGGCAGACCCGGGTGGGGGTGAGAGAGAGAGAGAGAGAGAGAGAGAGAGAGAGACTCAGACTCAGACTCAGACAGTTTATTGTTCAGACAAAATGTCCATACAATGGAGTGAGACATTACATAATTTATAGTTCAGGTGTATATAAAAGCCATAAGGCGATGTTTATAACAAAACACACACACACACACACACACACACACACACACACACACACACACACATTTCCATTCGATCTACGCCAGCACATAATAGCCACTTTTGACCTACATGTAAAATGCGGTATCCAAATCCAGGCCACAGCCGTGTACCACACAGACCAGGTCGGAGTAAGAACCACAGTTTGCACGTGGAATCATACAAGCATGCTGCTACGGAGTGTAAATGCATGAAATACAAATCTTGCTAAATCGGCAATAGACTGCGGGTTGGTAGTGTCTAGGATACACAATTCTTTCTTTTTGAGTTCCATAAGGTCAAACTTACATAGGTATTTGACACGCAGTTCATCGTAGAATGGACAGTAAAACATAAAGTGAATTTCATCTTCCACAGCCTTGGCACACAATGGACACACTTTCGTTACAGCATTGAGAGTACTATATCTTTGTTTGTTACTTTGCAATTCGGTTATGCCAAGTCTAAATTTAATGTATAGATTTTTGACATAGGTTGGCTTAACCAGTTCAAAATAATTTTCTTGGACAAGTGTATGTTTAAAACTACGATACACAGTAAAACGTTCACTCTCAAAAAGCTTCGATGACCAGTTTTGTTTGGCACAATCAACCATCCTTTGTTTAAACTTGTTTATAAAAGCATTCCTGTTTCCAACACCTTGTGAAATCCATACATGACCAAACCCATTTCGAAAAAGCAAATTCTTTATCTTTGACACCCATGTTTCTTTCCCTTTATCGTCTAAATCCTTAAGCATATGATAAGCCATATTTGCAAATCTAGTAACAGGTAAAGCGCAGAGTCGAAGCCAGTAGGAAACACATCTTACTGACGTTAATACTGACAGTGGATATCGACCAAGTTCACCATAAACCATCAGGTTCGGTGTGCGGAAGTTGACATTAAGAAAACGTTTACATGCAAATGTATGGACTCTTTCAATTTCGGCACACTCGTTTATACCCCAAATTTCTGAGGCATACAACAAAATTGGGACAACCTGCGCATCAAACAGCTTGAAAAAAACATCAGGACTAGCGCAGTTAATTTTCTTCAACATACAGAAAATATCGATTACACATTTTTTTGCCTTAGTCACTAAGTCATCAACGGATGTGTTTAAACTCAAACGTGTGGTAAAGTTTAACCCAAGGTACTTATACATATTGACAACTTCTACCCTCCTTCCCCCGTAAATCCATTTTTCATATTTTGACAAATACCCACCATTTCGAAACACAATTATTTTTGTCTTGTCTAGGTTAACAGACAAACCAAGCTTAGATGCTTCTTTGTATAAATTGTTCAGCTGAGTCTGAAGGCCATTGGGGGTTGATGAAAACAAAGCAATGTCATCTGCAAACATCAACAAAAACAGTTCTGCTGCATCGGCTTTTAGTTGGAAACCATGTTTACCATTTTCAATAATGTACACAGCAAGCTCGTTAATCAAAAAGGAGAACAATGTCGGCGATGCTAAACATCCTTGTTTTAAACCTTGGAAACACTCAAAAAACGCTGTACAATTCAGGCTGTCTCTAACACAAAATTTCACCGAGTCATACATTGCCTTCATAGCTGAAAGCATTTTGCCGCGCACTCCAGCCTTCAATAAAATATTCCAAAGCACACCTCTTTTAACAGTATCGAAAGCTTTGCGGAAGTCAACAAAAGCCACATAAACTTTCTTATTTTGTAGAAGTTGTTTTTGAACAATAGCATAAAGTGTAAATATATGGTCCACAGTAGAGTAGGATTTCCTAAACCCGGCTTGTGTTTCAGACAGAATATTATGTTCCTCAGCCCAGTCTGTTAACCTTCTGTTCAAAATGTAGGTATACAGTTTACTAACACAGCTAATCAGAGCAATACCACGATAATTATCTGGATTATTTACATCTCCTTTCTTGTGGAGTGGGAAAATAATAGCTTTAGACCATTCGCTGGGGAACAACCCTTTGTTGAATAGAGCATTAAAATACTTAGTGAGAAAGGAGATGATAGCTGGGTTGGAGACTTTAAGAACTTCATTTATAATTCCATCAGGCCCGGGGGCTTTTCCTGCTTTGGCATGTTTTATAGCAGCAATAACTTCTGCTTCTTCTATGTTGATATCTAGGTCATGAAATAAGGCTTCATCAGACTCAGAGTCTTCTGAAAAATATACATCATCATTATTCTCTTGCTGTGCTATGTTTTCATTTAGAATGCTAGAGAAGTGATCAAACCACTGCTTCTTTGTTATATTGTTTCTTAAACGACGTTTTCTTTTCCACTTCTTTATTTCCTTCCAAAATGCCTGAGAGTTATGTCTATACTCAAGAATTTTGTCAACAGCTTCCCTCTTAAAATTAACTTCTTTAGCTCTAAGTAATCTCTTGTATTGTTTTCTCTCATTAACAAACGTTGCTTTATTTTCCATGGTTTTATTTTTTGTGTATGTACGTAGGGCTTTACGCGTTCGCATTTTTGCATTTCTGCATTCCTGGTCAAACCAGGGGTGACTAGCGGTGTTTGTTTTGTGTGTATTGCCTGTGGAGGAATGAAATTGTTTTGTCATGCAACTAGCAGCGTCTTTGATAGCACATGTGAAAATGTCTAATGCACTATTAATATCATCATCGATCTCAGCAGTAGCAGCTACTAGAGCATCCTGGAATGCAGGAGTAGTTAAACTGTCGCTGAGCGTTTGGGCATTAGCAGGTTCCCAGATAATCTTATCAAATGAAAAACACTGCGTATCGTCATCAGAAACATCGTTGTGGGGTGATACACGTACACAAGACACAGTAAGGACCAGTGGCATGTGTACAGACTCTATCCTCTCGCCAACTTCAAGTTTGTCACACAAACAAATAAAGTCAGAAGATGCAACAAAATAATCATTAATACTACAACCAGTGGGAGAAATAAATGTCAGGTGCTTTGACAGATCAGGGCTACAGAACCCATTCAAAATCATCAGTTCAAAACATGCACACAAATCTAATAGTTTTCTTCCAAATGTATTTACAGTCATATCTTCAGTAAATCGTGAAGGTTCAAATAGAGCGGTATTAGTTAGTAGTGTTTCATCAGGATCAAGCTGAAACAAATATGGATTAGGCTGCAAATCCCCAGTTCTACCATTAAAATCACCACACATTAGGAAATGAATGTCTCCAAATTGCTCGAGGGCACTAGCAAGACACTGTTCTAATTCTTCCAACAGGCAGTCGTACGGTAATTGTCTATAAAATGGTGAATCCTTGGGCGGAACATAGCACGCGACCAAAAGCACATCGCATTCAGTACCAAACAATGATCTGTCAAGTTTGAGAAAAACACTTTGAGCGCATGTCATGTTCACTTGGAAAACAAACTTGGCATACACATTTTTTACTAACACAACAACACCTCCCGAGCTTCTTCCTTGACGTGACAGTTTGACTGCAGGTAAGGAAAAACACGTGAAATCAGACCAGCAGTCAGGCGGGACGAAAGCATTGTCTAAAAATGTTTCAAACAAACACACAATGTCATAATTACTTACATATTGTAGAAAGTCTGGGTCAGATAGCTTGCTCCACAGTCCATCAACATTCCATGACAGAAAGGTAAGTGTATGCAACACATTATCTACTGGCTGCTCTACAACACACGCGCGCATCGGTGACACATCCCGTGCAATTGAGGTGGGAGACGCGGCTTGGCCGACATATCACGGGTCACTGGATTCGTCCCCGACCTCAATTGTAGGGGAACTGTGTGGCCGGCGCCGTTTTGCTCATTTAGGTGAAGGCTGTAACGGGGATACCAAGTGTGACGCACGTGCCGGTGTTGCGTTGACCTGCTGACCAGTAGCTGCGGCGGCACCGAGTCCTTGGATACGGTTGTCCGGTCTTCTGTCGACGCTGTTGTCTGTCGCATGACGGCGGCCGAAGTTGTCGGTGTCGTGGTTCCGTTGCACTAGGGGTCCAGCGACGACCAGCTTGTTTCCCTTGTAGTACGCCCGCATGCCTTTTTCCCGGTGCAGTCTGATCTGTTCATGTTGCCGGTTGGTTAAGTCACCAGCAACATTAACCCCCTTTTGCTTGAGTGCAGCACGACCCTTGGTCAGGACGTCCATCTTGTCCCTCCATCTCGCGAACTTCACGATCATGGGGCGGGGCTTGTTGTTAGCTCTGGCACGGTTGGCTGCTACAGAAGCAAAGTCCGGTTTGTTCCCCACCCGGTGTGCGCGTACCAAATCGTCCTCAGTCCAGGTTTTATTTGGCACTGTGCCCTGCAGACATTCCAGTACTTTGGTGGCACAGGAATCGAAGGTCTCGCCTGGCGTTTCCACGATTCCAAAGAGTCGCAGATTGTCCCTACGTGAGAACGCCTCTAGCTTGTCTAGTTCTTCCTCGTAGCGTTTCCGCAGATCTTCCATGTCCTCCTGCAAGTCTTCTACAGACTCGGAAACCTCCTCCTGCTTCTCAGTCAGTTCCTTGCAGGTGTCCTCCAGGCTGCGAGCGCGTTGCTTCAAGTCAGCAATGTCGGTGCCAATCGCCTGTATAGAGGTCAGCACATCACAAAGGTCAGCACGAAGAGACCCCAGTTTCTCGTCAATCACCTGTGTCTGCTTGTCGATTATACGCTGAATGTCACTGACAGTAACTAAAGGTGATGTAGTTCCAGAGACCTCGAGTGGATATGCGGATAGAGCTTCTTTGTCTGCCATCTTAGCACAGTTCGATTCACACAACAGTGCTACACAGTAATACACAGTACTACACAGTGCACGTAGCTGGCAGTGTTGTACTAACAGTCACACCGACGATTGTCGTACTCAGTTCAATGGCGATACAGGAAAACCAGTCAGATGGCAGAAATCTGTGGTCGCACAAAGTCCAAATTTACACCTTTATGATCAGCGTAGATAGGCCAAGACACTGGTGGTAAAATCCAAACAGTAGAACTTTGATTAGTGACGAAATCGCCTAATTTTGCATCGCTAATTGACTCTGAACTTTTTTTGGTGTGCTACATTCGTGAGCTCGAACTCACTCCGAGAGAGAGAGAGAGAGAGAGAGAGAGAGAGAGAGAGAGAGAGAGAGTTTAGACAAGGCACACTTTGGTTGTCAATCTGCCGCGTTCAGCAGAAAACGCTATATTCTCTGTTACAATACATGATCAAACGATCATACAAATAAATAAATAGATATATGTTTTTCTGTGTGTGAGAGAGCGAGGGAGACAGGCTTTTGCGCGATAGCTCACCAGTTAAAGAATCAGTATCATGGAAAGGACACACACACACTGTCACAACACATTTAAAGAGGAGAGAGTGAACTGAATTATTTTATTTTAAGGAACATACAGATGATGCAGTTTTTCTTAAATAAATCTGCGGACCCTCTATAATGCTCAGATGGGGGTCTGTGTACCCTCTAAAATTTATACCTGGGTGTCTACAGACCCTTTAACCTGTTGTGAAAACAGAAGCCCAGATCTACTTAAAAAAAATAAATAAATAATAATCCCACCACAGTTCACATGTCATGGGAACTTTGTCAGTTATTTCTCCACTCGATACTATCAAAAGCCTGAAGTCAGGACATAAACATTAACTTGGTTATGATTGTCTGTTCAAATATTTGTTCTCAATGCCTCTGGGCAGAAAACACTCTCTAAAATTACATTGGGTGTCAAACACTTGTAGTACATTATATTGTTGAGTTGGGCTATTTTCAGTAGTAAAATTTTCAGTTTGGCTAGTAACATTTTCAGTTTGGCTAGTAAAACTTGGAAGTCACTAGCCAATGGCTATTGGGCAACATTTTAGACTTTCAGGGCTGCCTTTCTGTCAGTCACTTGCAGTGTTTCTGGAACTATTGAATATTGATTGCTGTTTGCTGTTTATCCCTGATCGCTTGAGAATATGAGTGAAGTCAGCAAAGAGAAATAGAGCCTCATGAACGTGGGGGGCTCATGAGAATCTATGTCTCTTGCAAGAGGATGCACTATCGCACTAAATGCCATTATTATGAAAATTCTTATTATTGTTATTACTCTTGCTATTCCTATTATGATTCCTACTTCCATTCACATTATTATTATTCCCATTAATATTATTATTTCAGCAAATACAATGTCATTCCTAACCTTTGGCTGCCAATAGCGCTGTCTGTCAAGGTGATTCCTGCACAAAAGGTGCAACCGGCAGCCAAAGGGTCAATAAAATCTTAACACAGAAGAAAGTAAATAAGATTTTTTTTTTTACAACTGTATAAAAATAATAAAATATAAAGCTGTCGACAAAATCTGAGACCTATTGATGCTGGTTCTATACAAGTCAATGCAAAAAGAGCTGTAAATTTACTCACAGTAGCTCCTCTGCGGATACGCTCACGGTTGTAGTGAGCAGTGTTGGTCCACCAGTCTGCCTTGGCCTTCACGTAACGCAGGATCATGTTCTCAATCGGAGTCGGCAAGCCTGGAACCTGAGACACATATTTCACATACCTGTTAGTTTGATCATTAAAAGTTGACTCATTAGATTTTTGTCCATACACACTTTGAATGTGTTGGGCAAACAGTAAATGTTCAAGATATACAATGGGTCTCTCAGGATGCCAGTCGTCCAGTCAGAAGTTTGATGTGAAAAGTCGACTCAATAGATTTTTTGTTCAAATGTCTGGACCTGTTGAACTCATTTAAAGCCGAGTCGTTAGATTTGTGCAAAAATGACCATGACAATTCACGGGTAGTGTCAGACTAGCTTGGTGTCTGATGGCACCAGGCTAATCTGGCGTTACCCTTGAATTATCATGGTCCACCATCTCAGGCTGTAATGTGTATGGGATAAATGGAATAACTTACCAACAACATAAACAAGATGTGGATTTCATCCCAAAGTCTACCGCATTGTTTGGAGCTCAGATGTGTTTATCTTTTAGGAACATATTAGGATTTTAGGAACACAGTTTTTCATATTTTTAGGCTTATAATACTTATCCATTTCCCTCCTCTCTAAGCCAATCTCTGATCAACACACACGTCGGTGCACACAAATAAAGACGGACACACTGTGCTTCCCACCATTAGTACGCTCTGTAAACTGTAACTAATCAAGATGACAAACCAGTTGTTATGCATGATTTTAGTGTAGTGTTAGAGTTAAATAATTTTATTTTTGTTTATAAAAATGAGTGGCCTTGGTCCAAAGCGAACAATCATACCAACTGCGTGTCCGGTAACAGATTGATTGATTGATTGTACATTGCTTAACGTCCCGACAGCAACAAGGCTTTCTCAGGACGTGCCTGCACTGCTTGTGAAAAAAACTAAACAGAAAATTGAATGTATGTCGCCAGCCGGTCAAATACGTTAAATAAACCTACAACATGGGGCCTAAATAAAGCTGAGACCATTTAGCAACACACATCCAACATCAAGAGCTACAGGCAGTGCAGACAGTAGGGAGAGTTTTAAAAAGGCAAATACAGGTGAATGGACAAAGGGTAGTCAGAAACACATGCCCCAGAATAGAGAGAAAAACCCACCCTGTGGGGCTGACCAGGGTGACCCTGGGAACTAAAAAATACCTAACCCCACCCAAGTCCCCCAAGGCAGACCCGGGTGGGGTCCGGTAACAGAGTTGAAAGATTTGGCTGATGTACAGGATTTTGAGAAGGAGGGGGATGTTGGAGAAATATATGGTTTTGAACTTGATTCAAATGGCATGTACAAGAGGAAAGTAATTGTTGACATGAAAGACGGTGAAAGACAGATTCCTAAACTTGGTCAGCTGCGTGATGTTACTGTACCTACTCCGCCTGTAAATAATGTGCCCTACAACTTAATACATGTGGGTAATAAGTATTAAGTTTCACCTGTGCCTGTTCCACCACCCACAATTGACTGGGACATAAAGATTGAATTTATTAGTCCTTATGTATACACTGATGATGAAGGCGCCTTAGTGTTTAGGAAAGTTGTTAATTCTGGGCCGCTGATTGTAAGCCTTGTTCCAAGCTTTGCCCCAGACAACAATAGCAGAGATAAACTGAAAGTTGAAAATTATGAGAGACGGCAGTATCTTCTTACAACTAGAAAGGGTAGATCAGATACTTCTGTTGTGTTTATGCCAGCAAGCTTAGTCGTGGCTAGAGAAGCGACAATAGTATTTGAAATTATCATGAAATCTGTTGCTTCTGCAAAAGAGGCAAATATTGCACAGGGAATAAAACTTACATGGGATGAAACAGTATCAGAATCAACAAAGGTTTTTATTGCTATTAGAAAAAATGTAGATGTTTTTGAAGTTTCGAGCAGTGTTCCAGCTGTCAAGATATTAGTCGACAAAACAACTTTTGTTCGTCTAAGTTACATAAACCTTGAACACATTGATCTTGTTTCGTTTTATTATGCCAGCAAATTATATACTTTTGAAGAGTTGCAAAATGTAATTGCTGATTAAATAAAAAATATTTGTCAATAAAAAAATGGTAAAATTCTATCCAATACTACCGACGCTTGATTGATTGATTGATTGTACATTGCTTAACGTCCCGACAGCAACAAGGCTTTCTCAGGACGTGCCTGCACTGCTTGTGAAAAAAAACCCAACTAAACAGAACATTGAATGTATGTCGCCAGCCGGTCAAATACGTTAAATAAACCTAAAACATGGGGCCTAAATAAAGCTAAGACCATTTAACAACACACATCCAATATCAAGAGCTACAGGCAGTGCAGACAGTAGGGAGAGTTTTAAAAAGGCAAATACAGGTGAATGGATCTCGGGTAGACAGAAACACATGCCCCAGAATAGAGAGGAAAACTCACCCTGTGGGGCTGACCAGGGTGACCCTGGGAACTAAAAAGTACCTAACCCCACCCAAGTCCCCCAGGGCAGACCCGGGTGGGGGACCGACGCTTGAGCCGACTGAAACAAATGTGACGACTAAAACAACGCTTGCGCCTGATCCGCATGCGACAGCTGTGCCAATTGCATCAGATAAAACATTACAGGCAGACGCATTTCGTTTAATGAATATTACAGAAGCAATTAAATATTTGGAAAGTGAAGAGGCGAGGTACTCCAGATGTAAGAGACGGTATCAGACCGTTTTTAATTCTGTTCAAAACACTTCTATGGCTATTGGTGCAGTTTCAGCTGGATGTTCTGTAGGAGGTATTGTTCTGTTTGCCATGGGAATTGGAAGTTTGGCTGGAATAGCAGTTGAGGGTGTTAGCGTTGCTACATGCCTGGCTTGCTTTGGTTTGGAGGCCTTGAACAAAAGATTTCACACGAAATTACAGAAACATGAAGCATTGAGTACGCTTGCTGGTGCAAAGCTGAGCAGTATGAAACTTATTATCAGTAAGGCATTGAATGATAATTTTATTGATGATGAAGAATTTAAGAGAGTCCAGGATGATTTAAATAATTACAAAAAACAGAAATCTGAAATACAAAATAAAATGTGTAGTCAATCTCCTGTGAATGTTGAAGAGCTAAAAGCCAGTTTTTTAGAGATGGGAAAACAGATCGGTGTTCAGGAAACCACAGAAAAACTACACAATCTTTTAAACAAATAAAAATCAGATTTGGTAATCAATCAATATTTTTGTCATATGCTTCGCAGAGAGATGACACGTCATTTACACCACTTGTGCCTGATTGTTTAGCCCCATCTGCACCACCGCCAGAGTACTACTGAGAAATTTTTTTTTATTTTTTATTGTCCTTGTATCTTGTCAAATCTGTCTCAGTATCTTGGGACTTGAGTCAAGTTGTTGTAAGAACTTAGGGTAAGTACTTGTAAGAACTTAGGGTAAGTAAATAATAAGTTCTTATGGCAACACACTTAAAGGTTACCTCTGCAGATTCCTAAAAGTTAGTTGTAACTTGTTAATAAGTATTAAGTTTCACTTGGCATCACTTGATCAGGTAAATCATTAGGTGTTTTACAGAGACAATAGTTATAGAGAGATACAATAGGAGTCCCGATAGATAGTTAGATCAATGAGGCCGCATCAGTCATGCTCGTCAGTTTTTAAAAATCAAAGGGTTGATTGGGTAATAAAGGGGGTGTAATAAAGGTCAACACATACACACACAAACAACAAGTGTGTATGTGTGTGTGTGTGTGTGCGTGTGTGTGAGTGTGTTAATTTAGTGTTATCCATACTGTTATTGTTGTAGTTCTTTTTTCGTGCTGATGTTGTTGAGGAACTATTTTGTTGTTCTTTTTTATGTTGTTATGCTACGAGTTTGCAGATCACGTGTCAAATGCAGCTTTTTTGTTCGTCGTTTACAAAACCCTCAAAAAGTACACTGTGACTCCCTGTGCAATATTTTACTTGTTGTCTTTATTTTCTGTGCAACAGACATTTTGTTCTAGCTTATTGTGTCATTGGGCAGTGGGCAGATGTTCACATCTGCACGGGACATAGACGACCCCGCCCTCCACGAGTCGCCTGCTGCCTTGCAGGCCTGGCCGCTTGGCTGCGGAAAGGCTAAGGGAGGAAACCCCTGACATCAAAGCCCCCGTGTCTCCGGGGAAGGCTTTTGAGCCATTGATTGATTGATAGTACATTGCTTAACGTCCCGACAGCAACAAGGCTTTCTCAGGACGTGCCTGCACTGCATGTGAAAAAAAAAAGAAACAGAACATTGAATGTATGTCGCCAGCCGGTCAAATACATTAAATAAACCTAACACATGGGGCCTAAATAAAGCTAAGACCATTTAGCAACACACATCCAATATCAAGAGCTACAGGCAGTGCAGACAGTAGGGAGAGTTTTAAAAAGGCAAATACAGGTGAATGGACAAAGGGTAGACAGAAACACATGCCCCAGAATAGAGAGAAAAACCCACCCTGCGGGGCTGACCAGGGTGACCCTGGGAACTAAAAAATACCTAACCCCACCCAAGTCCCCCAGGGCAGACCCGGGTGGGGGTACTTTTGAGCCAGAGACTAGGACAAGGACAGTCTGATATAAAACCTACGACCCGAGGACCTCGATGCCATCGTCCCAGCTTGCTAGGCCATGGCAGATGAACCAAGGGTTTAAAGGGTGGGGCCAGTACTGCGCACACTGCACTCCACCAAAAAGCTCCACCGCGCAGGCTTTAGGAAACGTCCACGGACCATGACACTGACCATTCCAAGTCCTGTAGCGACGGGCGAGGGGCGAAACGGCAGGTGAAAGATGTCACTGGAAGCCGCAGTCTCAAACCTGCATGCAGGCGGTTCAGGATATTGGTCGCCTGATGTTGACCTGGGGATGACAACATCACTCGGCACACCCTGAACGACCAAGCAGCCTTCTCTAGGGACAGCACTGCTTGCTCCACACGGAGAGGGGCCTAGAAAAGGTGGCCTAACCAAAGCTCGTCCCCTCGCAACCCCAGTTGGCTAGCCGCGGTCAATGGGCATCTTCTCCTGCGGTCAAAAAACAAGAAAGAATAACGGATCCACTCTCATGACGACCACGACCGGACTCAACGTAGCATGCTGGAACGTCCGAACCATGCTCGACAAAGCAGACAGCGGACGCCCTGAACGTCGCTCCGCCCTCATTGCCCATGAATTGCGGAGGTTAAACATCGACATTGCCGCGCTCAGCGAAGTACGCCTTCCGGACGAAGGCAGCCTCCAAGAACTTGGTGCTGGGTACACCCTCTACTGGTCAGGCAGGCCTGCATCAGAAAGACGGCTTTCAGGCGTGGGTTTCATGGTCAAGACATCCATTGCGACTAAGCTGGAAAACCTACCAACGGGCCACTCAGACCGCATCATGTCCATGCGCCTCCCACTGAGACACCAGCAGCACGTCACCCTTCTCAGTGTGTACTCCCCAACCCTCCTGGCAGAGCCTGCTGAAAAGGACAAGTTTTACACTGACCTGCGCAGCCTCCTACAGCGTACCCCTGCAGACGACAAAGTCATCATCCTTGGCGACTTCAACGCCAGAGTGGGCCAGGACTCTGAAGCCTGGAAAGGAGTCCTCGGCAAGCATGGCGTGGGGAACTGCAATGACAATGGCCGCCTACTGTTGGAGTTCTGTGCGGAGCAGCAACTGGTCATCACCAACACTCATCATCATCATCATCATCAGTCCCTTGCCCGAACTGGGCGTTGGGGGGACTGAAAGGCAGCAGCAACAGACAGTGCTCTCCACTGAGTTCTATTTTGGGCGGTGGCAAGCAAGTCTGGCATCCCGAGTTCGGTCCATTCTTTTATGTTTGCGACCCAACTCTTTCTCTGACGACCTCGCCGATGACTTCCTTCGAGAGTGCCTTGGAGGATAGTCTTGGACAAGGTGTTGTGTCGGGTCACGTGGCCAAACCAAGCAAGCTTGCGCCGTTTCACAGTTGCCAGAAGGGGTTCATGTGGGCCCACCAGGGAAGTGACGATGCTCCATACATATTCGTTGGTCTTGTGCTCGCGGTACGAGATGCGGAGCAACTTCCTCAGGCACTTGTTCTCAAAGGCCTGGATTTTCTTTTCTGAGTCTGCAAGCAGTGTCCAAGTCTCACAGCCGTAGAGTAGAATAGACACTACGAGAGACTTGTAAAGCCTGTACTTGATGGTGAAGCTGATGGAGTTACTTCGCCATATCCTGTCCAGCCTGTAGAAGTAGAAGAGCTCTTCCAAGCCCAGGTGGGAGGCAGATTTGCAGCCTTGGCTACTTTGGATCACCAACACTACTTTTCAGCAAAAGGACAGTCGAAAGACCACCTGGATGCATCCTCGCTCCAAACACTGGCACCTTATCGACTATGTCCTAGTGCGTCAGAGGGACCGCAGTGACGTCCTCCTCACCAGAGTGATGCCCAGCGCAGAGTGCCACACTGACCACCGCCTTGTCCGCTGCAAACTCAGGCTCCACTTCAAGCCAAAACCCAAGAAATGGGGGCCCCCCAAGAAAAAGCTTGACGTTGCCAGCCTTCAGCGTGACGATGTGAAAGCTGCCTTTCAGACAGATTTACAGCGCAAGCTCAAAGACACAGCGGACCCAGTAGACTCCTCCCCTGAAACACTTTGGGAACAACTGAAAACTGCTATTGCAAAATCCTCTGCAGAAGTCTTGGGTTTCGCCAGAAAGAAGAACAAAGACTGGTTTGACGAAAACGATGTAGAGATCCAGGAACACCTAGCAAAAAAAAGAGCCGCCCATCAGGCCCACCTAGCCCAGCCTTCCTGCCCTGTGAAGAAATCTGCCTTCCGCCTCGTCTGCAGCAGTCTCCAGCGCAAGCTCAGAGATCTCCAGAATGAGTGGTGGACCAGACTTGCACAGAGGACCCAGCTTTATGCTGACAATGGTGACTACAGGGGCTTCTACGAAGCACTGAAAGCAGTGTATGGCCCCAGGCACCTGGTAAAAAGTCCCCTGCGAAGCGCGAATGGCCAGGCACTCCTCACAGATAATACTTCCATCTTGAACCGCTGGTCGGAATACTTTCAGAGCCTCTTCAGCGCTGAGCGCACTGTTCAAGAAGCAGTCTTCCTACAAATCCCACACCTCCCAGTAAAGGTTGAATTGGACGAACCGCCCACCGCTGAAGAGACCCTCACAGCCATCCACCAGCTCAAGAGTGGCAAAGCAGCAGGCATTGATGGAATACCGCCAGAGATCTGGAAACATGGAGGCACAGCACTGCACAACAAGCTCCATGACCTCTTTCTCTGCTGCTGGGAGGAAGGAACACTACCAAAAGATCTCCGTGATGCAGTCGTTATCACCCTGTACAAGAACAAAGGCGAGAAGTCTGACTGTTCCAACTATCGGGGAATTACCCTGCTGTCCATTGCTGGGAAAATCCTTGCAAGGCAGCTCCTGAATCGGCTGGTACCTGCCATCGCTGAAGACCAACTCCCAGAGGGCCAGTGTGGCTTCAGAGCAAACAGGAGCACCACCGATATGGTCTTTGTGCTGAGACAGCTACAGGAGAAGTGCCGCGAGCAGAACAAAGGGCTGTACGTAACATTTGTCGACCTAACAAAAGCGTTCGACACTGTGAGCAGGCAAGGCATGTGGCAGATCCTGGAGCGACTTGGCTGTCCCCCAAAGTTCCTCAACATGATTGTCCAGCTACACGAGGACCAGCAAGGCCAGGTCAGACTCAACAATGATCTCTCAGAACCATTCCCTATTCTCAACGGCGTAAAGCAGGGCTGCGTGCTGGCACCGACCCTCTTCACCATCTTTTTTAGCATGATGTTGAAGCAGGCCACAGTGGACCTCGATGATGACGATGCAGTGTACATCAGGTATCGTCTCGATGGCAGCCTGTTCAACCTTAGACGACTGCAGGTCCACACGAAAACCCTAGACCAACTGATTCGTGAGCTGCTTTTTGCTGATGATGCTGCCCTCGTTGCACACACAGAGAGAGCCCTGCAGTGCATCACGTCTTGCTTCGCAGATGCTGCCCAGCTCTTTGGACTCGAGGTCAGTCTGAAAAAGACAGAGGTCCTCCATCAGCCGGCACCCAAGACAGTGTATCGCCCCCTCCTCACATCACCATTGGCGAGTCTGAACTAAAGTCAGTGCACCAGTTTACTTACCTTGGCTGCATTATCACGTCGGACGCCAAGCTGGACAAGGAGCTTGACAGCAGGCTGGCAAAAGCGAACAGCGCTTTCGGGCGACTTTTCAAGCGGGTGTGGCACAATCAACAGCTGAAAACAGGCACCAAGATCAGCGTGTACAGAGCTGTGGTCCTCACCACCCTGCTGTATGGTTCCGAGTCCTGGGCCCTCTACCGCAGCCAACTACAACTCCTCGAACGCTTCCACCAGCGCTGCCTGCGCACCATCCTGGGCATTCACTGGAGTGACTATGTCACCAACGTCGAGGTCCTTGAACAGGCTGAAACTGTGAGCATCGAGGCTTTGCTGCTGCGGACACAGCTCCGCTGGGCGGGGCATGTCTCCAGGATGGAGGATCATCGCCTACCAAAGATCACCCTGTTCGGCGAGCTTGCTACTGGACACCGTGACAGAGGGGCACCAAAGAAGAGATACAAAGACTGTCTCAAGAAGTCACTTAGTGCCTGCCAAATCGACCACCACCAGTGGTCTTCGCTTGCTGCGGACCGTGACACCTGGCGCTCCACCATTTACAAGGCAGCTGTCTCCTTTGAGGACTCTCACAGAGCTAGCCTTAAGGACAAGCGGCTCAGGAGAAAAAACAGAGATGCCGCAGCTCAGAACCCTGGCCATACCTTCCCCTGCAGCCACTGCGGTCGAACCTGCCTGTCTCGGATTGGCCTCCGCAGCCACGAACAAGCCTGCAGACGTCGTGGGCAACTCCTATAAAATCTTCGTTCGCGAAGTAAAGCCAAGAGAGAAACTGTAGCGACAGGAATCCATTTCCTTCTACTCTAACTCACCCTCTGATCCACACACACTGGCACACATAAAGACAAACACACGGCGATTCCCGCCAGTCGTAAGCTCTGTGGTCTGGCGTAGCATAGCCACTCTGAAGAAGAATAACACGAGCAGTGAAATGACGTTACTTCAAGCTTCACGTCATGGCATCATTAGCCCCATGATGTTATATGTCATCATCACAGTACTAACATTTGACGTTACAGAGGATCAACTTTGCAATTTTCATGCCTAGAGCTTACAGGTCACAATTTGACCTAATCCTAACCCAGGGTCGGGACAAACAACAGGCTTATGCAAACACTGTTTCTGAAAAACCATGTGAGTATTAATGAGAAGATAGCTTTTTTTGTGAAAGAAAAATTAAAGTTATGTTAGCTGTCTTACAAATGACCCCGAAAAAGTGGTGCAGAACAATGTCTGATTTCACATCTAGAGCATACGGGTCACAACTGACCTAACTGTACCCGACAGCCGAGACAAACTGTAGGCTTATGTAAAATACTGTATACGAAAAATCATGCGATTATTAATGAGAAGATTTTTTTCCGTAAAAAAGATTCAATTGTTTTAACTCTTACCAGTTCGCTCTATTTGAGGCCAGTGAACAAAATGACTTTTACCCTCACACATGACCAAGCAAAAATGCTGCTGAAAGCTCTTCTAGTGGTCAAAAGTTGGCTTATTATACATCATATTAAAGTGCATTGAGTCAGCTTTCAGTCAGGATAAGTAAAAAGTCTGTACTTAACGTAGTTTAGAAGTTGTTGTTTATTTAGCGACGAAGAAAAAATGGTGTCCGGTTTCCAAAAACAGTTTTCACGAAAGTCACTAAGAAGAATTTTTTTTTGTTTCTTGCCCCTTTGTTTAAAATGTGAATCCAGTGTGTGGACAAATCATTTCTACACATTTTTGTGAAGTTTCAAGAAAATGTGTTTGAATTTCTAAGAGTTACGCAACATAATCTACACCGGTCAAGGGCAGGAAAAAGTGGGCGTGTCAACACCTGGCATGACTGAGACAACAAACATGTGCTTCTCTGAAAATCTCTGACTTGCTGAAAATATCACTGAGGCAATACACAGCAAGTAATAAAACTTGTTTATGTACTTCATAAAGTTTCACGATTCTGAACCAGACAATAGGTAAACAAAGACTCACATGGATAGCACATGGTCAAACCAAAATAGAAAGTGTCACAATGACCTGCGATGGTTTTCTTTCGTTTTTTCCACATCACTGGTGCTGGAATCATGTTCAGTGGCCTGGTTGCTGGAAGATTCCCCTTCAGTGAGATACTCTTCACTTTCGGACTCAGATGAACTCATTTTGACGGAATATTCTCAGAGAGAAATCGCAAGCAGTGAAAATAACGCAGTAGGGAAAGCAAGATGGTGGACGTAGTGACTCGATCGATAACAAAGGTCACGAACAAACTCAAAATTAATATTTTTTTCATTCTATCATATGAAAGTGACTTTCTAATGTCAATAAGTTATTACAATAATACTGAGAGTAAAAATTAATTGGTTTTAATTCAGTAAACACGATGGAATTTTCCATGGGCGTGGCTTCGTATGTATACATACGATGGCCAAGGGAGCGAACTGGTAAGAGTTAAGATTAACCCATATAATTCGTGAAATAATCCAAAAAATGTGAAAATATATTTTTTCCCAAAAATATTCAATTATCACTCAAAAGGTTCTTGAGGTACAATGCTGGTAAACGAACTCATTCAACATCTCCCTTTTATCTGGCTACATGCAAAATATCTAGTAAAAATAAGAAAAATTACGGGCTCCTGTGCGGATCAACCGAATGTTGTGAAACGGTCATTTTCTCGCCAATGAGCAACTTAATCAAAACATCGAAAAAAGGATTGATTGATTGTACATTGCTTAACGTCCCGACAGCAACAAGGCTTTCTCAGGACGTGCCTGCACTGCTTGTGAAAAAAAACAACCAACTAAACAGAACATTGAATGTATGTCGCCAGCCGGTCAAACACATTAAATAAACCTAACACATGGGGCCTAAATAAAGCTAAGACCATTTAGCAACACACATCCAATATCAAGAGCTACAGGCAGTGCAGACAGTAGGGAGAGTTTAAAAAAGGCAAATACAGGTGAATGGACCTCGGGTAGACAGAAACACATGCCCCAGAATAGAGAGAAAACCCCACCCTGTGGGGCTGACCAGGGTGACCCTGGGAACTAAAAAATACCTAACCCCACCCAAGTCCCCCAGGGCAGACCCGGGTGGGGTTCGAAAAAAGGACTCGAGATAATTCTTTTAGGGACAATATCCTAAAATTTCAAGCTTGTTATTCCTCAAACACGGGCTCTAGTTGCTGTCACATACACACACACATGACTCCAAATAGACGTTCTCTAGCAAGGTTTGCATAGCTAGACGTGACGTCATTTTTATCTTGTTACTTCTTTGCCAGAATTTCTGCCCCGAATGCCAAAAACGTCATTTGCATGCTCCGGAATGCGCTCCACCAGCCCCATTTCAAAGTCTACCGTATTTTCAATACGGTAGACAAAAAAAGACACCTACCTTCCACGGGATGTTGGCCTTCCAGCATCGCCAGGCCTCGGAGAGATGCTGCAGGATGGTGCGCGCCTTGTTCTGCTTGATTCCCTCTGGCATCATGTCCAAGATGTCGTGCATCACCTAAACAAACAAATAAATGAATGAAGGGAACCTTGAATGAATAAATAAGTGGATAGATGGATGGATGGAAGGGTGGCTGGGATGGCGTGAGTTGCCCAAACAAAAATCATCTGAAACGGGGCCTTCAACCTGATACAAAAGGCCTCCACCACGCTAGATCTTCTTTCCGCGAGGGCCAAAAAAATCAAACGGGGGGGAGGGGGGGGGGGGGGGGGGCAGTCCTTGCTTGCTTCTCGGCACCGAAAAATAAAACAGTGAGGGGGGGGGGGGGGGGGGTAATTGGCGGGCCACCTTGGGTGTGCCCGCCTAAGTTCTGAGTGCACCACGCACTCAGGCAGGGCACGGACACAGCCCGCCGCGTCATGTTCTGTCGTGGAATAAAACCTGTGCTTTCCTTCTTTTGCTACCCAGAATGTTTTTTTTTGCGGAAACGTCTTTTTTTTTTTTTTTGCGGATGATTTCTTTTTCCCCACGGAATTTTGCGGACAATTCCCATGCCTTTAAAGGTGGCCGCTCAAAACAGGTTCTGCTGTACTGTCAGAGCTGACTAGGTAAAAGAAATGTGTACTCTAACATGGTAACAGAAAACAAACAACAAACAAATAAATAATACTCACAGCAGCTCTGAGCTCCAGATCGAAGTGGCTCTCCACCCTCTGCTTGGTGACAGTCTTGGCCACGCCCTTGGAGTGACGACCCTCGAACTGTCGTGACAGCAGGTTGCCCAGCCAGCGTTCCAACAAGGGGGTGATACCACGCATGAAGAACATCCAAACACGCCAGCCCGCTGCCCAGATTCCGCAGCCAGGACCCTTGCCCACTGGACCCTGTAGAGACGAAAAGTTGTGATAAAAATAAGAGCTGTGGTCTCTGGCATTAAAAAAAGACATATCTAAAACATAAAAAAAATAGCACAGAATATAGCTCAGAACAGTCAGGCTCCATAAGGCAGTGCCATACAGTAGGATCAGGTCAGTGATTTCTGATCATATGCACGATCAGATGGTCATGCCAGGAACTGGAACATTTTGGATTTCAGGGAAACTGTGACAGGGAATGTGGGACAGAGCCCCCATAACCCCCTGAATATTTTGAAAATGTTAAGATATGAACTATTTTGGGCAAAATTTGAAGATTTCGGGTAAAAGTTTAACAATTTTCTGCAATAACTGCAGCACTTTCCTCTTACCTGAGAAGACTTTTATTACAATGAATCCGCTAAGGAAACTTTTTTTTCACCAATGCGCGTAACACAGAAGTCTGTCTCAAATCATTCAAAGCCCAGCTATCGATGATAAGTGCTTTAAGTGCGTGAAAGTTTCATGTGCTCTAGGTATGTTCTAGACATGGAAACTAGTGACAAACAACAAGTACATATGTACTCACAGTGTTGAAGCGGTAGTAAATGAGATGCTTGAGGTCCTTGCACATGCGGATCTGTCTCATCAGCTTGTACTTGTAGCGGTACATGCCTGTCAGCTGCCCGACATGCGCGAAGATGTACTGCATGCCGTCTGAAAGCTGTGGAAATGGAAAAAGATGGAGAGGTCTTAATCCATATCATACTGAGGCAAAAAGCTTCAAATTTGTACACTGCCATATGCAAGCTTACAGATCAGGATACAGACCAATGGCTTAAGTTCAAGGGTGGTGCCTGAATAGCTTATTTCACACACTGGTGTATTCCAAATGATAAGGGGTAAAAACAGGTTCCTCTGGAATATTCAATGCATGAACATTTGCATTTTTTAGGATAAAAGAGGCAGAGGATCAATAGATTGTGTTCCTTTTTCTTAGCAGCGAAGGGGTTAATTTCTGGATAGTAATGCTGTTAATTTCTATCAGCCACAACAATTGCACAGACATTTTTTATTTTTATTTTTTAAATATATAAGCTGCCTAGAGTGCTATCTGAGGTTGGCACCATAGAAGTCACCATTATTATTATTACAGCAGAACCTCCTTTGAATGGTCACTGATTTTTACCGTCACCTGATGTTCACTTTCACGATGGATGGATGATGTTTACTATATAAAGTACCTTGATTCTATGGCCACATGCTGAACGCCACCTACAGTCAGCGTATGGGAGCCAAAATGGCAAAAATACCGTAAATTTACGGCCACGGCCAGACTGGTGCTGTGATGGATCAGTGACTGCTCACAGGGTTCGAAATACCTTTCAAAAGTATGGGGCCCTTCGGGCCACCTGTTAGCAAAAGTAGGGGGTCCCACAGGAAAGTAGGGGGCTCATGAGCCATCGCATGATTTAAGGACAAGGACAGCGAAACATAGGAACTCTCCTTTGCGGGAGGAAGCGGCTTTAGCTAAAAGAAGAATAGCGAGCTGCAAACAGCAGTTTGAACGTATTGCGCTAGACCGCTTTGCAGCAAAGAGGTTGATGCGATGCGTACTGTGCTAAATATATAGCCAGCCATGTGTGTCGGGTGAAAAGTTCATGACCTGTGTTGGGACCGCTCTGATTTGGTACTGCCTACCGCTGCTTCGAGACAAAAGTCTGAAAAGAAGGGGGCACGTCAGGCCCCTTGGAATAAAGTAGAGGGCCTGAGGCCAAAGTAAGGGGCCCTTTTCCCTCGGGCATTTCAAACCCTGGCTCGCTCGACACCTAGTCAGCCGCCACACACTGAGACAAAGCACACACATTGTGTCATTATGCAATAACGTATGTGCCGTTTAGGCAGCTGTGTATGCGGTCCCTAACAAATGTCGCCCTATCTATCCGGGCATGACTACATATCTTTTTCAAGTCGGTTTACTGTGTGGTCACATAATCTTCCGGTGCGACCAAAATTTGACTTCTCTTTCGCCCTGGGCACCAGCATGGCAGAAACTGTCACCTGAACTGAGTGCGTATGTGCGCAAACGCGTGTCAGTACCACAAGCCTAATACTCCATCTCAGCACTCATACAGTATATGGTGTGTTCTATAACAGTGCTGAGATCAACTTGTAGGCCTGTGGGCTGACATTCCAACTTGTGTACCCCTGCAGGGGCTCATGAGAATCTAGTGCGTACAAGCACCGATGTGCGTGTCTTTGTAATTTTCGGTGACTGATGCGTATCCAGAACATTAACTTTTTTCAGGAAATTGGTTACACATCACAGCCAGAAAAAGTGCAACGCATTTTACCTCCGCTCGGTAATTATCAGGACATTAAGGTGATGGGCGACTAAACCCACTTGGATCCTGGAGCGACTTGGCTGTCCCCCAAAGTTCCTCAACATGATTGTCCAGCTACACGAGGACCAGCAAGGCCAGGTCAGACTCAACAATGACCTCTCAGAACCATTCCCTATTCTCAACGGCGTAAAGCAGGGCTGCGTGCTGGCACCGACCCTCTTCACCATCTTTTTTAGCATGATGTTGAAGCAGGCCACAGTGGACCTTGATGATGACGATGCAGTGTACATCAGGTATCGTCTCGATGGCAGCCTGTTCAACCTCAGACGACTGCAGGCCCACACGAAAACCCTAGACCAACTGATTCGTGAGCTGCTTTTTGCTGATGATGCTGCCCTCGTTGCACACACAGAGAGAGCCCTGCAGCGCATCACGTCTTGCTTCGCAGATGCTGCCCAGCTCTTTGGACTCGAGGTCAGTCTGAAAAAGACAGAGGTCCTCCATCAGCCGGCACCCAAGACAGTGTATCGCCCTCCTCACATCACCATTGGCGAGTCTGAACTAAAGTCAGTGCACCAGTTTACTTACCTTGGCTGCATTATCACGTCGGACGCCAAGCTGGACAAGGAGCTTGACAGCAGGCTGGCAAAAGCGAACAGCGCTTTCGGGCGACTTTTCAAGCGGGTGTGGCACAATCAACAGCTGAAAACAGGCACCAAGATCAGCGTGTACAGAGCTGTGGTCCTCACCACCCTGCTGTATGGTTCCGAGTCCTGGGCCCTCTACCGCAGCCAACTACGACTCCTCGAACGCTTCCACCAGCGCTGCCTGCGTACCATCCTGGGCATTCACTGGAGTGAATATGTCACCAACGTCGAGGTCCTTGAACAGGCTGAAACTGTGAGCATCGAGGCTTTGCTGTTGCGGACACAGCTCCGCTGGGCGGGGCATGTCTCCAGGATGGAGGATCATCGCCTACCAAAGATCACCCTGTTCGGCGAGCTTGCTACTGGACACCGTGACAGAGGGGCACCAAAGAAGAGATACAAAGACTGTCTCAAGAAGTCACTTAGTGCCTGCCAAATCGACCACCACCAGTGGTCTTCGCTTGCTGCGGACCGTGACACCTGGCGCTCCACCATTTACAAGGCAGCTGTCTCCTTTGAGGACTCTCACAGAGCTAGCCTTAAGGACAAGCGGCTCAGGAGAAAAAACAGAGATGCCGCAGCTCAGAACCCCGGCCATACCTTCCCCTGCAGCCACTGCGGTCGAACCTGCCTGTCTCGGATTGGCCTCCGCAGCCACGAACAAGCCTGCAGACGTCGTGGGCAACTCCTATAAAATCTTCGTTCGCGAAGTCAAGCCAAGAGAAGGTGATGGGAGATTTACCCCGGCTTGTGTCAGTGCCATGCCCCCTTTACTGTGCCACCTGTCCCCTCATTTCACTGAAGATAAACAAAATGTATTTTTCTCTAAAATGTATTTTTTTCGAAAAATACTTACCGATGGCATTACTATTAGGAAGGTACCGATTTCAGCCTAAGCATCCGTTGTGTACACTAAACAACCAGGGAGGCGACTCCAGGGAGTCGTTACCAGGAAACCCTGAGTGGCCTCCCCTGCCTCCCTATTCGGTCATGTGCGTGGCAGTATCCCAGTCTTTGCCTTAGCTCAAAGGTGTCAAGTGGGGCAGGAGGGAGGGACCTCTGAGTAGTGTCATCGGTAAGTATTTTTCGAAAAAATACATTTTAGAAAAAAATTACATTTGTTTTCTCAAAACTCTTACCGATGGCATTACTATTATGTGCCCACTCCTGACGATTTCAGCTAAAGCGTGACCTATGGCGCCTGTGGCGCTGGGAGGGAGTGCTGCGCCGCCGAGATGTCCCCCATCAGGGTCAGGCTGACACTAGGGCCGGATAGGTCCTGTAGGCGGAAGCGGGCGAGAATAGGCGGGAGCGCCCTTGTGTGAGTGGCATTGTTCCACGCAGGTATATTCTCAACGCCCTGAACAGGTCTTGCTGACGGGACTCCCGGGACTGGTCCATCCCCTTGACTGGGCGGATGGCTAAAACCTGGGGTGCGGCTGCAGGAGGCCGATTCTTGGCTGGAAACGTCCTGTCGGGGAGGAGATGCACCGATCCATCAGCCCTGAACTGGGGACAGGCAGGACGCACTGTGGAAGCGTGGATCTCGCTCGCCCTGGACGCTGTAGCGCGTGCTAGCAGGCAGCAGGTCCTCCTGGTCAGGTCTCCGAACCATGCCAATGGGGGAAGTTCGGACGAGCCGAGTTGAGCCATGTCAGTACCAGTACCAGCGCGGGATCAACGAGCGGGTGACCGGCCGCTGAAGATCCTGGTGTGCCATCAGGTCAGAGAGGTCCTTGCAGGCCCCCGGGTCAGGCCGACCCAACTGGTGGTCAGTGTCCGCCATCCTGGCCAGGTAACCTCTGATAAGGGGGCCAGGCTCCGCTGGAAGAAGAGCCCCAGAGAGAACTCTGCCAGTTGGGGTGAAGTGAGACCCGAGGGGGAAAGCTGCTCGTCTGCGCACCAGGCCTGGAGGATCCTTGACATTCCCTTGTAGACGTTTCGGGTAGAAGCCCTGCGTGGCGCTGCGATAGCTTCCACCGCTGCACTTGAGAGGCCTCTTTCGGCAAGGGACTGCCGCACAAACTCCAAGTGGGTAGTCGCAGCCGCTCTGGGCATGTGCAATAAGATTCTGCCTGGGTTGCTTGAACATCGTGCGAGGGGTGGGGGGGCCTCAGGGGGAGTCCGTGGCGAGGCTCAGGAAGTCGGTGGTCCTGCTCTTGGTCCAACTGAACGATGCCCCCAGGAGGAGAACCGTGTTGTAGCCCTTGAGCTTCTGGAGAACCTAGAGAGCAAGGACGGAAGGCAGATACGCGCAAGTGAGCAGGCCGTTCCAAGGGCTGAAGAGCGCGTTTACTGCCCAGGCCCGTGGATCCAGAATGGGTGAGACAAGAGCATGAGCTGTCTGTTCCACCGCGTGCAAGAGGTCGATCATGTGCATCTCCCAGCGTGCTCAGAGCGGTCTGAAGATGTCTGGGTGTAGTGAATACTCCGTGAGGAGAAGTCGGCTGCGACGCCAGAGGGAGTCCGCGCAGACATTCCGTCAGGAGGCCGGGTGCCCGGGCCCGTGTCCAAAAAGGGGCGGGAGGGGGGGGGTGGGGGGGGGGTGGGGGGGCGTCGCACTGGAGGAGGTGACCGACACGAGACCTGGAGGCCCTCCGAGAAGGTCGTGAGGATCCAAGGGTCGTCAGGACGCGGGAAGAGGGGTGCTACTGTTACGTGTTGAGTCGTGGTTGTAGTATGATATCACACCAGACGGCACGCACTTAAGGTTCTTTTAAAGAAACTTCATTCAGCTGCAACCCGTCACACGTGGCTTAAGGTTGTGGACAACACTGGAGTAACAGTCCCAACAATATTTTATTGCAGCGATGATGAGATCTCCAACCAATGCATTCACAAATGCACCAACACTGATACAATATCTCCTCTGCGAAATGTCAACACTTTGACACAATGCGTCTCTCATACAATGTACATCACCATTCACTGCACAACTCCGTCACTGACAAAGAAGCACGATACCTTGCGTCAATGTCAATGTGCTTACGATACACTGCAATTACATGGGTGAAACAGCCAAATTTTTGAAAAACTGAAAGGGGGTCCAGGGGCGTGGCCCCTGGTGGGGTGCAGGGGCAACGCCCCGCGGCGCTGAAGAAAATCACAATGTCACCTTGCCACATTTAACTGTCTTCAACATCATAACTATTGTCAACGTTTTGCCTGCTACGCCACTGTCATCAGTACTTCTTTTTGCTTTATAATACACTTTAGCATTGTTCTTTCAATGTTTCCTAGTCTTTTTATGTACAGAAAAACAAATGTACACAGACTTAACTGTTCTTGATCTTGCCATCTTGTCATCAGTACTTCCTTTTAATACACTTAGCACTGTTCCTTCGATGTTTCCTAGTCTTTTATGTACAGCAAAAAATATTGACAGATTCTACAGTTCTTGATCTGACATACGTGGCTTTTTGAAGAAGGCCCGAATATCAGAATTTGACTGCAATGCAGCTCTTTTGCCTCCTTTAGGCTGTGTGTTCACTGGCACATGGTGTCTTGATGTAGTCTGGGTGGAGCTCTCTGGCAGTGGCAAGACATCTTGGCTCTCTGTACTGATGCTTTGAGGCGTCACTGTGCTTGTGGAGCTGTTAGCAGCGTCAGATGACTGAGCAGTGGCAGACGAGGACTGGGTGAGGAGGGAAGTACTGCCGGTGATGGGGAGGAGAGAATGAGGAGGACTAGACTGGGAGGATGTTGCTCTCTCAACTGCTGGTGTGCATCGCACTTGTCTAGGACCCGACTTCTTTTGGACAGATGCAACAGCAGAAACCATCTTCTTCCGTCGATCCTCTAGCTTTTGCTGTTTCTTTTGTTGAAGGAACTTTCCATACCTGCCTCTGCTTGACTTTATGAAGCCAGCCATCTTTGGTGTCAACTTCATGTTCAGTGCACTCTCCCCACTTGAGGCAAGATAACTTTTGATGATGGCAGATGACTCATAATTCTCTACGGTCAGCTTGGTTCGATCAGCACGAATGATGTCATCCA
Organism: Semisulcospira habei; assembly: GCA_036245525.1. Lineage (NCBI taxonomy): Eukaryota > Metazoa > Mollusca > Gastropoda > Semisulcospiridae > Semisulcospira > Semisulcospira habei. The sequence goes on along the minus strand of BTPG01000007.1, from coordinate 92,957,753 downwards.
TAAGATTGAAGCTTGCCTCTACAAGCGGGCCCGTAAAGATGGTCAGAAGAGCCTGAACCAGAGTCGTCAAGATTGGGTATCGAAGAGACCCACTTGTCTGCAACCTGAAGACTCTTGCCCAGAAGTCATGGTCAATCCTCTTGCTGGCGTCAAAGTCTGTCACCATGGATGACACATCATGGTCAACAGAGAAAGATCTGGCTTCAGCATCCAAACGACCAACATCTTCCTTTTTCACTACGTTTGGTAGGGACTTCGCGAGGTTGATGATGGAAGGTCGAAATCTGTCATTGTTGTAAGCTTCAGGTTTGAGACATGCAAGTCTGATGATAGTAAGGTTTCGCAGGGGGAGCTTCTCAAGAAGAGCCTCAACACACATCTGGTAGCCCTTGCGGAGTTTCTTTGCCACCTCCTTTGCCCAGTGGCAGCCTTTCTTATGCAGAGCCGACGTATATGCAGCATAAGCAAACTCTCCCACGCCCAGGTCTGCGTCTCTCAGTTGTGCATCAAGGTCGGTAAGGACACTTCTTTTCTTCATGGCAATCAGCTCTTTCGTTCCACCATCAGGCACATTCTTCCTTTTCATGAACAGAATGAGGATGTCCTGTACAAGATTATACATCTTGTTTAGCAGAGTGTGCAGAATCGGCTCTTTGGTCTGGAGATGTTTGATGTAACCCTGGAAGGAAGGTAGCACTCCCCGGTAGATATTGACAAGTGTGCTGAACTTGTCAAAGTTGAAGAAGAGTGCATTCAGCAGTCTGTCTTTTCGGCATTCGTTGGTAGATGACTTGGCCTGCTTTTTCTGGGCTTCCTGAATCACATCAATTCTTGCTGCAGCATCAGATCCCACAGCATGCTTCTGCTTGATGCTGTCAATGACATCACTGCAACATATTATTAAAGTCTATTAGAAAACTAAGGCTGAGATTTTCCTCTTTTTTTTAATTTGATAACATGAGCCAGTAGTACACACATGTGTGTATCTGCATGTGTGTGTTTTTGTTTTGTTATTTTGTAAAGACATATAAAGACATATAAATTATACATCACTGCATTAAAAAGAAATATAAATAACCAGAAACTCACATGAATAATGAATTTCAAAACAAACTATACCTGTACTGCTCCTTCTCTTCCTTCGTGACAAATCCAAAGTAATACATCCGGAGCTCATCCATCAGAATGTGGAGCCGTTCAGTGACAGTCAGCATATTCAGGAAGCGGCTAGGGCAGAACCTCAGAACTTGCAGTGGCTTTTCTCTCCCTAACAGCTCCTGAATTTCGCAAAACAAATCCTTGGCCTTGGGCGACTTCTGCAGATCATAATATATGTCTGACGCCACATCCTCAACATAATCCTCAAACGTTGAGAACATGATCTTGGCAGCGTTAGACACTGTATGAACAGTGTCTCCTGCCACATCCAGCAGATGAGGATTGTTTGCTCGCAGTAGAGCCTCAACTCCTTTCTTGGTTCCCCGCATGGTATTACAGTTGTCCATCATGCAGGAGATTAGGTTTGTGACCGGCACTTCCTCCCATTCACCATCTGGGCCCGCTTTCATGGAGTCCAGGATGGCTTCATGGATGTTGGTGGCTGTGGCTTGATTGACAACCTTTGACGCAAAGTGTTCAGTCTTAACATAATTTTCATCAAAGTAGCGGACAATCACATTAACCACTTTGTCCATAGCATTGTCTGTGGCTTCATCCACATTGAAGCTGAAGAACTTCGACCGCAGCTTACTTCGCATGTCCTGTTTGCAAGCAGCAGCTAGTCCATGGGTAGTAGTGTATGCCACAGCCGGTCGAGACAAATGCAGGCGAGACAAAGTCTTGCACTTATTATCCGAGAGGATCTTCGCCAAGTCTAAGATCTCAGGCAACAAGCTGTATGGTAAAGAGTGTTCAGCACCAAATGCAACCAGACGCGCCCGCTTCTCCACCAAGCCACACACAGGCTTCTCTAAAGTTGGTCCTTGCACGTTTTCACAGGACTGGCGAACCTACAACATATACACATAAGCAAAATGTTATTTTTTTGGCAGTGAAAATGGGATTGCAAATCAGTTTGAATTCTGTTCTTTAAAAAAAATTCACTTCAGATTTTTAGATTAGTCTAGCTTTTCAAGGTCTCATTTTTATTTTTTAATTGAAATTGTTTGCTTTTATGGTTAATTTTGATCAATGATGTGATTCAGTTTGATCCGATGAAGAAAGAAAGAAAAATCTTTGCTTGAATAATAATTGGACAGTTGTTTAATTACAGTCAAAAAGAATTTCTTAAAATATTTTTTAACATTTATTTGTTTGAGATATTTTAATGTTTGTGTATCCCTATGCAAAACACAACTTTATTTTGTGTGTGTTTGTAGTCTGATCATAAAAATAAATGTATTCCTGAAATATCTCCAACCCACTGTGGCATTACAGTCCGTCCACCATGATACTATGTCCGCGAGCCATGAGTTATGACTTAAAATTACTGTGCACATCGAGTTTAAAGCGTTCGCGAAAACAGTATTCCTCCGCCGATTACCTCATACTTCTAAATTTACGAGGTAGGGGTCGGGTAAGGGTTAGGCTTATAGCTAGTGCTCGATTATTGCTTACTTTATTTCAAATGACAATGAAAAGACGATAATCATGTTCATTCCATCTAACATTTTGGAGGGACTATTTTACTTTGGACGTAGTATCGTAAGCGGACATTCTGTCATTTTACAATTGTTGACCACCACCCACACATTAAGTACCCATCCCCACATTTGAAATTTATTTCAGAAAAAAAAAAGAAGATTTAAATGTTACTTACTTTGAAGTTCTTTTTGTGGTCAGGATGCTCTGCATGTTCCTTCAGCCTTTTTTTTCCGTTTGTCCCGTATTTCAGTTCCGTATTGCACACGATGCAAAGACAAACACCAGCTCTGTCGATCTTCTTGCACCATTGTCTGAACGGAACTTTCACATCGTCGATGTCTACAGTTTCGTCTAGCCATTGCCATCGCCACTTGTTTTTGACACCTGCGTCAATGATGACAACGCTTTCGCCTTCTTTTACGAAAGGCATCTCAATTGCAGCACAGTCAATGAATCAGCGGAGCGGAATCAAATAGTTGCTTTGAAAAAACTACAGTAAGAAACACGAAATATGGCTGGCGCTCACCACATGTGTGCTACGGGGTTTACAAAATCCATCGCACGGCGTTTCCGCTTCCTTCGTTTCTGTACTTTCGCTTTCCGATCGGCAGTATTGCAACACAGAAAAAAGCTTTTTTTATTTCTTTTTTTTTTCTTCTCAAAACGGAAGTTCCGTCTACAGCCTTTTTTCAGAAACGGATTCCGTTCTAAAACGGAAAAAGTTTCACCCATGCAATTATACAACTGAACAATGTACCGACGCTGTTACATCGCAATTTTACAACTGAACAATGTACACACGCGCTTTCTAGCACGAACTGTTATAGTGGTATGCGCTTTCCAGAATAATCGAGCAAATTCGTACAACACAACCAATCAGAACAAAATACGTTAACTAAAACATAAATATTAATGAGAAAAATTTCACCAGAATGGTCTACAAAAATCTGGCTGCTATTTCCGGCCCCTATGTTGGGAAATCCCCGCGCGTTATGACGTCACACAAAAGTATGCCAGACAGGTCACGACCTTGCCCACATCCTCTGGAAAGTACACAACTATTCTTAATAAATACTGACCGCTAACTTCACGCGCACAGTAAACAGTGGTGATTACTCGAGCGGTTTCTAGACTCTTCTGGATTCAACTCCGTGTTTCAAAAGATAATCAATTCCGCATTACACGTGAACGATAGTGAAACTTACTGAAAAGGTACGTGATTCATAATCATGATAGCTCAAATAAACATCGGATCGCTACCTACGATCAACACATGCACGCTCTCACAGAACAACACAACCACAATCGTAACAGCTACACATGAGCGGGACGTCTCGACACGACAGGTCACAGTAGGCTGCTGCCACCCTGGCAACAGACGAGGTGTGGTACGTTACCCGGTTCGCCGCCCCTGCCACGGAGGGAATGCCGCGTGAGGACGCCAAGGACGAAAGATCCTAAGTATCTGCCAAGCACCCCACCACTGCATAACCAGCTCTAGGAAGCCTATGTGGGCCAAGGCGTTGCGTATCAGGGCCACCGACTTGTCCAGTCCGCGTGGCCACCGAGACTGTAAACCCCGTGTCCCCAAGGTGCCCTGAAGGAGGCGTGCCTAAAAAGTATCCGAGAGATCACGGAAGCCGGCAGACAGAGGGAGGGGCTTGAACCGCTTGGTCTGCCGGGGCGCATCTACCATAATCGAGGCCTCCCTCTGGGGGGGGGGGGGGGGGGGGGGGGGGGGGGGGGGGGGGGGGGGGGGAGGGGCACGCAGGGCGGGGAACGATGGTCATCCAGAACCAGGGCCGAGGGGGAGTCTTGCGATCCACGCTGGTCCCGGTCTGCCGCCGAAGACGTCAGGCGACTCCCACGAGGGCTCCGACCCTGGGGGAGAGGATGTCCCGTCAGAGAGGGTGAGAGATCCCTGGATGAGGGACGAGATGATCGGCTGCTCCGAAACGGGGTCCAGCAGGGACTTGAGGCGTGGCTGCGGTGTCTGAGAAGAGGGCGTCCCGCCCTGGTGGATGAGCCGCGTCGCCGCTTGGTGATGTCCGAGCTGGCTCCCGCGCCGTTGAACAGCGAGCTGGGGGCAGGCATGCGGGGAAAGTCGGGGAGGATGAGGGTCCCTACTCCGCCCCCGGGAGGCGTAGGGGGAAGAGAGAGGCGAGGGACGAGCGAGACCTGTGTCTGTAACCGTCCGTATGACCTACTGTCCCAGTTGCCGCGCCCGACCCGGGTGGACACAAGTCCGCCGCACCGCGGGGCGACCGAAGTCGCTGCTGGCCCCGCTCGGGTCTGTCCGACGCCTATCCTGCACCCGAGATCGCTGCCCGCCCCGCTTGGGCGCCTTGGTTTCTTCCCGCGAACCCTGCACAGCCACACCGGAATGGGTGAGGTCAGGGAGGGGGTGGGGTGGGGGTGGGGCCAGGCTCCTGTGGGTCTGCCCGGCCGCTGATTATCCGGCGAGTGAGGTCGCTGCCAGCCCTGTGCGGACGCATCGGAGAGGGTGGGTGGGTGGGGCAAGGCCCCTGTGGGCTCGTGCAGTGGATGCCTGTACTCTACCATGTAGTGGGGCAACTGAAGTCACTGCCAGCCCCGCTCAGGAGTACCGGAGCGGGGGGAGGCAGGCCCTTGTGGGCCTGTCCAGATGATGCGTATCCAGCGACAGAGATTGCTGCCCGCCCCGCTCAGACGCCTCGGAGCGGGGGTGGGGTGGGGGAGTTCTGCAGACTTGGCCAGGGGACAGGTGTCCCCCGGCACGTAATGGGGGAGGCCGGGTTCGCTGCGGGCCCCGCTCGGACGCATTAGAGCGGGGGGGGGGGGGGGGGGGGGGGGGGGGGGGCAGTGTTCAGGAGGGCGTAGGGGCAGTCGAGGCCTGTCCTGCGGGCCCTGCTCGGACACATCGGAGCGGTGGCGGCAGAGTTCGAGAGGGCCATAGTGGGTGCCGCTTGGAACAAACGGAGTGGAGGTGTCCGGGGGCTCCTCAGTCTCACCTCAGGGGATCTGCTGCTCACCGCGATGCAGGGTGACCGAAGCCGCTGCCAGCCACACTCGTTACCTGGAGCGGGCGGGCAATGCCCCAGAGGACGCGTCGGGGCCAGAATATTATCACCTCGTTGCGGAGCGACGAGGCCGCTGCCGGCCACTTTCCATGGAGTGGACGGGCAAGGTCCCAGAGGGCACGACTGGACCATGGAGAATAGGTCCGGGGGACCGGAAGGCAGCGGTTGGGTCCGACGAGCTGGCATCCAGACTAGCCCTGTGTGTTGTTCACGCTCCTCCGAGCGGGAGGGCCTGGCGTGATGGTCATGCTCCTAAGAGCAGGTAGGCCCGGCCTGTCAGTCACACCCCCCGGTGGGCGGGCCCGGAGTGTCGTTCATGCTCCACAGGGCGGTTGGGCTCCTTGTGCCGTTCACGCTCCTCAGAGCGGGTGGCACAGATGCAGAGGACCTATGGGGGAACAAGCTGGCTTTACCACATAGCAGGGCGACCGCAGTCACTGTAGGTCACGCTCCCAAAAGCGGGTGGGCCCGGTCTGTTGTTCCCGCTCCTCATAGTGGCCGGGCAAGGTCTCGGGGGGGGGGGGGGGGGGGGGGGGGGGGGGGGGAGGGAGCCTGTGGTGACCAGCAGGTACGTTCGGGCCAGCGGAATTTCTGGCATAAAGCACAATCCATACAAGCAACCGCCAGAGGCCAGCAACAAATGGCCCTGTGAAAGGACTCACCACACTGTCCGGGGGGCCAATGGCGTCCAGAGTGCCCGATGAGTGGACATCCCAACTAGGTCCGCGGTGGCGCCTCTGTGTTGCTAATCAGGCCTCCCAAGCCAGACTGTACCCCCCACTGACCACTCTCTCTTTTTCTCAGTGGTAAGGCCACAGAGCGTGGAGGGTACGACGTTTGAGGGGCCGCCTTGACACGGTGCCCCTGCCGGCATCTGTCTAGCACACAAGAGACTGAGTAAGGCGGCTTACCTGGGGGCACGCCCACAGCTGTCCACGCCGCCGGCGCCATGGGAGGAGCCACAGGGGAGGTGGAACCTTTACCTCAACGGCCGTTCACGCCAGTAAAACCCCCCGCTGTCGGAATCAAAGCTCCTGCCCGGAGTGAAGGTCTCAACCGTCTGCCCGGAAGCACCACCGGGGGGGCACGAAGCATGGCGCACCTACACCCAGTGCATCCCGTTCCACAGAAATCTCTGCAAATGGGAGGCTGTCATCTGTGCACTACAACATAGAGCAGAAACGTGAAACCCGACCGCGCGTGGTGCCTCAGGTCACATGAACTGCGCACACGACCGCTCTGCAACCTACATCAAATTCCACAGCATAAATCCATGAAAAAGCAAAAGCCAGTAAGGATACCCTGTAATGAGCGCAGGTCCTACCTGTGCACTGTAACAGAGAGCCCTAAGGCCACGGGAACTGAGCTCACTCCCACTCCGACAGAGCTTCATCAGAAATTGACCGGCAAATGACAACCGAAATTCCACAGAAAATGCCAGGGCCAGCCTAATCCCGCCGGCTCAATGGCATTATACGAGGCCTTACCTCACCCCATCGTAGCAAATGCTTCAACCGGGGTAGAAGGTAATCCAGTCGACAAAACTAGCGGAGACTGAAACCAGTAATCCTTTCACAAGGCAGCTAAGCATAAGACTGGTGGGATATGGCCATGCACATGACCAGATAGGGAGGCAGGGGAGGCCACTCAGGGTTTCCTTGTAACGACTCCCTGGAGTCGCCTGGTTGTGTAGTGTACACAACGGATGCTTAGGCTGAAATCGGTAAGCTAAGTATACCTTCCCAATAGTAATGCCATTGGTAAGAGTTTTGAGAAAACAAACATCAGCGTCACTAGTACATTATCACACTTCACAGAAGCATGAGGAGGTCGACAGAGGTCCTGTTTTGGTGATGGCACATATATACGCTCATATCCGAGTTTCACAAGCACAACGGCAACGTTTTCTTGGCAACAGGAATGTTACGTGTTGAGTTGTAGTCGTAGTATGATATCACACAGACGCACGCACATAAGGTTCTTTTAAATAAACTTCATTCAGCTGCAACCCGTCACACAAGGTTGTAGACTACACTGGAGTAACAGTTCCAACAATATTTTATTTCAGCAATGCAATCTCCACAAAATGCATTCCCAAATGCACCAACACTGATACAATGTCTCTTCTGCAAATGTCAACACTGGTGACACAATGCGTTTTTCTTATAACATACACCACCATTACGTTGCGTCTCTCACAATGTACACCCTATATGGGCCACGTACCTACGATAAACTGTGTGTCCCTACAACTGACAATGCATGACAATGTACACACGTGCTTTCTAGCACCATCTTTTATAGTAGAACAACTTTCCAGAATAATCTAACGAATTCACACAACACAACCAATCAAAACACGTAACTGAAACTCATAAATATTAATTAAAAATAGAACTTTTTAGAATAACTACAATAGTCTACAAAAATTAAATTTTCTCTAAAATATATTTTTTCAAAAAATACTTACCGATGACATGACTACTAGGAAGTGTCTACTACTTGCTCAATTTTAGCCTAAGAACCCGTTGTGTTACAACACAACCTAGGAGGCACTCGGGGAAGCCCCAGAGGGGCCGAGAGTTGTCTCCCGTCCCTGCCCTACCGGTTCCGGGTCACGTGGTAGACCAACCAGTCGGAATACTTAGCTCGCCAGCGGCAAGCGGGGCAAGTGGAGGGTCCTTCGAGTCATGTCATCGGTAAGTACTTTTCGAAAAAATATATTTTAGAGAAAAATTAATTTGTTTCCTCAAAAACATTACCGATGACATGACTACTAGGAAGAATTGCAATAAGGAGGCGGGTGACGCGTACCAACGGTAAATCAGAGCCATCCTTCCTGTCGCAAACTCCCGACAATTTTAGCTAAGTGCGTACCAACGGCGCCTCTGGAACCGGGAGAGAGTGTTGCGCCCCAGAGATGTCCCCCACCAGTGCGAGGTTGTTTCGCTGGCCTGCCAGATCCCTGAGGTAGAAGCGGGCGAAGGTCGATTCTGTCTTCCAGCCCACGGCCACCACGATGTCTTTGACAGCGCAGTTCCGGTCGCACACGGCGCTCATGGCCATGGCTCGTACCTTGTGTGCACGTATGTGAAGCCTCTTTGCTCCCTGCGGGGAGAGGTCCAGGTAGATGGACCGTGTGACCCAGCGTAGCCAGGAACATATCGTCTGATCTGTTATGCGAGATCTGCTGTTTTGAACGGTAGGAAGAGGCGTGAGCGTCCTCTCCGGATGGCTTTGGATCGTCGCAGATAACGCGGCGGGCGCGCACAGGATCCTGTTGCCTGGTCTCCTGGGGAGAGTTCATCAGGCCTGCCTACATGTTCATGTGGTTGTCAGGAAGATTTGGGAAAATTCTCAGCAAGATTTGCGAGACTGTCAGTAAGATTATAGTTCAACTGGACGATAAACCTTGCTTCCAGGAACCAAAAATCAAACAACAGGGGGGGGGGGGGGGGGGGGGGGGGAGGGAGGTGGTTGGTTAACTTAATCACCTATAAGAACATACATTGTCTATTTTGCTGTACCTAAAAGATAGTAAGAAAATTTCTGAGAAAATGGACTACTTCACCAGAGCGTTTATAACTTTTTGGAATAGACAGTTTTTAAGTCTGTTTTTATTTTCTTCGTTCACATATGGATGGATAGTACTTCATGTTGTGGTGGAGTATAATTTGGTACCTGTTTATAATATTTACTGTAATTAATTACAGGTAAATTAACTGAAAAAATGCACCTTGATTATTTTGATATCTGTAAAGGACAAACAAAAGACATTAAACTGAAAAATGTGTCAGTGTGTGAAAATATGAATGTGTGTGATCGTGGAGTGAGATAATTTTACATTAGTGATCACGATGATCAGGCAATCAACTGATAATCCTTCAGGTAATCGAAGTTCACGTATCTCGTCGGCGGACGTTGCTACAAATTAATCGCCAAGTTCGTCTGTTGGGCGAAAGTTTCGAACATTTCTGCAGGGAAATACTGATACAAATAATCAAGTGGTGTCACTTCCAACTCAAGTGGAGTTGTTGGGCCCACATTTCGCGTGAAAGGCTGCAAAACAGGATCTGAAATTGGCCGCCGATGCCAGATAGCATCGCCGCCGCCATCTTGCAGTCATCGCATCGGTAAACACTGCAGAAATACTCTGGTATCTTCGTCATCCCAGTCCGACAGATCGCTAGTATGCACACTAGACACACTTATGTCACTTCCCTCTGACTCGGAAACTGGATTGTTGCCAATTTACTCCGAAAAAGCTGTAAATTCTGTATGTCGCCATGTTTGTAAACACGTGCATTTAAAACAACAGCAGACCTTGCTTCCAAAGGACAGGGCTTAGCTGTTCCCTCTCACAAAGGACAGGGCTTAGCTGTTCCCTGTTGTGTTTTTATTATTAAGTGTTTCATAAATATCATTAAAAAAACGAATTTTACAGACGTTCATCCGCTTCTGTTTCGTCATCTGTTTCGTGTACTCGTTTTGGAGGCATGATTTCGCACCGACTGTGAACCTCAAACTAAGACTGAAAGTAGCGATCCCATCTGCAAAAATGAACGCGAACAAAGACGCGCTTTCCAATTGGCTAGACAAAATTATAGGTCAGCACACAGTAGCCAATCAGGATCAGGCTTACTACTACCGGCAGAAATGGCACAAACTGTCTTTTTGCCAAAACAAACCCCAAAATACCGTAAAAAGCTACCGTAGAAAATTGATACATGACCGGAAGACCGTAAAAAAACACCCAAACTCGTAAGAAATACGGCGAAATCGTAAGAGTAGGCAGGTCTGGTTTATGTTTCTCAGCGGCCGTAAGGTGATCACCTGTGGCGCGGTCAGAGGAGACCTAGACTAGGCAAGGGAGGCGGGGTCCGTGAGGAGCTGCACGGAACCATCCGCTTTAAGTGCAGGCAGGCAGGGCACGCTGACAGCGCGTGTAGCTCGCTAACTCGGGCCGCGGTGGCAAGGCCAACAGGAAGCATGTCTTATGAGTCACATCCGCGAAGCGGGCCAAGGGCAGCGGTTCGAACATGGCAGCGTTAAGCTACGTGAGTATCCAGGGTAGGTCCCAGCGAGGAATGAGCAAGCGGGGAACTGGCCGCTGCAGGCCGAAGTGAGTCATAGGTCTTTGCAGTCGCCGGGATTCGGGCGGCCGAGTTGCCGGTAAGTGTCAGCAATCATGGACAGGTACCCCCTGATGGTGATAGGGGCCAACCCTTGGTCTCCAAAGAGCCAGAGGAAGAAGTCCGCGAGCTGGGGATTCATCAGTTCAGTGGGGGCGAGGCGCTGGTCGTCGCACCACGAGCATAGGACTCGCCATTTTCCCTCGTAGATGCGTCTGGTCGAGGGTCTGCGGGCAGTAGCGATTGCCTCCACTGCTGCACTTGAGAAGCCTCTAGAGGTGAGGGCTTGCCGCACAATCTCCAAGCGTGAAGGAGGAGCCGCTCCGGGCACGGGTGGAACAGCGGCTGGCGGGGTTGCCTGAGCATGGTGCTCGGCGTAGGTAGCAGTGGGGGGGTGGGGGGCGTGGCGAGGCTGAGGAGGTCAGTGGTCCAAGAGCGGTTCCATGAGAACGGGGCAACCAACGAGACGACCGCATTGCATCCTCGAAGCTTGAGGAGGACTTGGGGACGAGAACCGTCGGGGGGTAAGCGTATGCAATAAGACCAGGGAATGGAGAGCGCAACGAGCGCCCAGGCAAGGGGGTCGGGGATTGGGGAGACAAAGAGGGGAAGCTGGTGATTCCAACTCGTATCGAACAGGTCGATCATAGAGGGCTCCCAACGATCACAGATCATCGGAAAGATGTCCCCGTGAAGCGTCCATTCCATGCAGAAACTGGCCGCGCCGGGATAGAGTGTCGGCCAAAATGTCCAGGTGTCCTGGAATGTGTTGGGCTCGGCGAGAAATGCCGCGGTCCTCGCACCAGCACAACAGACGGTAGAGGAGCATGCACAGGTCGGGGAAGCACGTCCCGCCCTGTTTTTGAATGTAGGACGCCGCCGTCGTGTTGTCCGTGAGGACGAGTAGCTCCTGGTGAAGGAGGTGAGCTTCCTACGCCAAGAGAGCTTGCCAGACTGCTTGCATCTCCAACCAGTTGCTGTGAGTGTCTGCCAGCTCCGGTGGCCAGGGCCCGGACGTCATGAGGAACCGCAGCAGTAGTTGGGCACCCCAACCGGCAAGACTTGCATCGACACAGTGGGGGAGCTGCGGGAGCGGAGAGGCCAGGGGGACTCCCGAGGCGAGCCAAGAAGTGTCCGCCCAATGCCAAGATGGGGACACAGCATCTGTGTCACTGGCACCAGGGCAGCTATGTTGCCGGAGGACGGATGCCAAGGAAGTGACGCCGTAGTGGCCGGGAGTAAAGACGACCGAGGGGGAGAAGATCCGCGGCAGCGTTCATTAAGCCGAGAAGCTGAAGCCACACTCTGGCGGGGGCCGCATCCTCCTGAGCTAACTGGCCAGCTGGGGTGGTAATCTTCCGCATACGCGGCTCTGGTAGACGTACTCAGTTGAGGTCGGCTGCAATTCCATGCCGATATGGACAACCGGCGTGCAGGAGTGAGGTCCGACTTGCCCGCGTTGATCAGGAAGCCCGAGTGCGATAACAGGCGAAGCAACGCATCGTTGCCCGTCAGGTTGGCCTCCGACTTGTTACGTAGGAGGAGGTCGTCTAGGTAGGTCGACGTTGGACTGGAAGACGGCTGTCGGGCCTTGGCCACTACGGCGTCCATGATGCGGGTGAACACCCCAGGGCTGAGGTTGAGACCAAACGGGAGGGCCCGAACTGGTAGACGACCCATCGACTGCGAAACGGAGTTATCTCCTGGAGGCCTGGTGCATCGGGACGTGGAGAAACGCGTCGGACATGTCCAGGCTGACTGCGAAGTCTCCGGGCTGCACGGCGGCCCTCCGGGCCCTGGCGGTCTCCATACAAAAGGTAGGGGCTGAGATATGCTTGTTGAGAGCAGAGAGATCTCTGATGGGTCGCCACTTCCTGCTTGGCTTTGGTATGACGAGGAGGCGGCTGTGGAAGGCTGGAGCGTCAGGGCGCCGCACTACCTCTGTGGCGGCCTTCTGCAGAAGGGAGGTCACCTCTCCACGCAGGGCGGAGGCCTTGAGGTGGTCGCTCGGAATCTCGGTCCAAGGTGGGAAGCGTCGTAGCGTCGGCGGAGAGAGAAGGACGATCCAGAGGCCGCAGCGTAGCGGGGCCAGTGGTCGGAGAGGGTGTCCTTCACCGATTGCCACGAGTCACCGAAGAGCAGAGTACCTCCAAGGGGGGCACGACGCAGCTGAGTACGCAGATCGGCAGGCATCCCATGGCAGGCTTGAAGCAAGGAATCCCGATGCATCAAGACGCAATAGGCGGCGGCTGCCATGGCATTGACTGAAGGATGGTACGTCACCCGGTTGGCCACTACCACGAGAGCGAGGAGGTCTCCAAGTCGGGGCGTGAGTTAAGGACGCCAGGGGTCCTCAACACGGCGAACGAAGGCTTGGGACAGGAGCTCCAGGAAACCCGAACAAGCCAGGCTGTTACGGACAAGGGTAGCTATCCTATCCAACCCGCGGGGAAGGAAGTCTGGCGCTAACCACCCGTAAACGGCGAGGGCACGAGGGGCCCCGCCAAGCTAAGACGAGCGTCAGGCACGTAATGATACAACAAGTACAAGCAAAACGTAGTGCCGCTGAACAACTGACGCTAGCCACCCGCTAACAGCGAGGGCACGAGGGGCCTTGCCATGCTAAGACGAGCGTCGGGCGCACAATGGTACAACAAAGTACAAGCAAAACGTAGCGCCGCGGAACAATTGTCGCTAACCACCCGCTAACGGCGTGGGCACGAGGGGCTCGCCAAGCTAAGACGAGCGTCGGGTGTCAGAAAATATGACATATGAAAAGAGAAACAAGGCGCCCCAGGAGCAGCCGAGGGCTGTTACCGTTACCTTACCTCCCTAGACGAAGCGGGGACGGGGGGGGGGGGGGGGGGAGGGAGGGGAACCTCCATAACACCGGCCCGGCGCAAGGCGGGAAGCGGGCCACACCAGGCAGGCGCAGAAGAGGCAACGGTAGCCCAGGCAAACGAAGCCCCCTCAGCAGGAACCCGCAGGGGAGAAGCACTGCAGCACAGGCAGAGGAGAACACGAAGTCCAAAGTCGCGTAAGCAGGACGACCGGTCAGTGGTCAAAGCAACACAGGTAGAGTCCTAGGCTAACGCTGAACACGTCTTCACAGCGCGAGCTAAGTAGGACGACTGGTTGGTCTACCATGTGACCCGGAACCGGTAGGGCTGGGACGGGAGACAACTCTCGGCCCCTCTGGGGGTTCCCCGAGTGCCTCCCAGGTTGTGTTGTAACACAACGGGTTCTTAGGCTAAAATTGACAAGTAGTAGACACTTCCTAGTAGTCATGTCATCGGTAATGTTTTTGAGGAAACAAACTCGACTGCTAATTTCAGCCCCAAATCCCAATGTATAATGACGTCACATAAGAGTATGGCAGACCGTTCACGACCTTTCATAACAATCAAAGAACAGCTGCTAATTTCACGCGCACAGGAAACAAATATGACTAAAAATAGAGCGGCTCTACTACCGCTATTCTCCGTGTGACTTTGCTAGAAGCTTCCGGACTAAATTTAGCGTATCATAACAAAACCAATTCCGCTATGTGCGCGAATGATAGAGAATCTTACTGAAAAGGTACATGATTCATAACCATGATAGCTCAAATAAATTTTGAATCGTTTCCTACGATTAACACAAGCATGCTCTCACAGAACAACACAACCATAATCGTAACAAGGAATGACCGTTCATTGGAGGTTTTACTGTATTACTAATGCGGAAACAAATATAACACAGAATCATCTCTGGCTCTCAAAAGAATACCCAGAGCAAAATATTCTCAGGTCAACATAAGACGTAGTTAGCTGGCTGACTATGACAGATGTCAGTCTGAGGAACCGTTTTAATTAACTGTTTTTTTTTTTTCCTCAAGCCTATGTAAAACACGTAAACTGTGCAAAGCAATAATACAAAGGCAAATAATGCTGTCTAATGTATGGCTCCTAGGTGCCACACTACACTCAGGCTGACCTGCAGCTTTTGACAGCTGCACCAAAGAGTCTCACAACAACAAATGGCAAGTTCAACTTACCTGGAAAGCGTCGATGTTGCCGAGGCGGTACTGGACGTGGCTGTCAACGATGAGTTTGGTCAGACGCAGGATCTCACGACACAGATGGAAGGCGTTGCCGAAGCGTGACTTCTTACGCTCCTTGGTCGTCAGTGTCTGTAAAAAAAATTGCAAAACAATATTCATTTATTCTCAACAAGCACAAGTCTGGCTGAAAGTTACTATATTTCCACACTAAAGCAGTAAAGCTTTTTAAAAGAAAGCAGGCTTGTTTTAAAGGACTTCTGCAAAAAAAAAAATCTACCCAAAGAACATGTCCATGATGAAACCAAGTGCCTCAACACACTTAAAGTTATTTTCCTCAGGATCAAGCATCTCAACACAGTCAGAAAACTGTCTGCAACAGATACTGCTGACAGTATTATGTATGGGTCCTTTGTGTACTAACTTAGAGCTTTATGATGTAAATACAATGCCAAATGTTGAAATTCATCGTTTGGTGGGTGTGTTGTTTTTGTACCTGAGAGCACAGATTATCACCTGCATTGGCCTCGTTTTGAATTTGTGCATATTTACTAGCCTACGTCACAAGGCAGAACCCGGTCAATACTGCAGACAAGGTCATCGGTGTGGTGTACACACGTGTCAGTGTACACATGTACTGATGTTCTCTGGCATCCCTTTGACATAATTTTCGAGAATGTAAAATAAACCTTCTATACTCGCTATACTGTCAAAATCAATGTGGGTTCCGCTTGACCTGCTACCCTGAGTAACGATCGTGCTGGGGCGTGGCTTGTTCGACTCTGTCTCCGTGCCAAGCGACTGAGCCAGCATCCACGGTGCCTAGTTTGACCTTTGATCCTTTATTCCTCAGAAAAAAGAAAAACAGAACAGTGGTATTTATACCCACTTTCTGCACTGCAATTTTATTATTACATGGTATTTATATGGTGCTTTTCTCATATTAATTTTGTAATGTAACCGCGAACTGAACCCAACAAGCACGCTCACGTGAATCACGCGCATTCACTCACACACTGCACATAAACACAGAACATTCACGTCGTGCTAAGGGCAAGCTCAAGCGAGCTACTGAAGTAGTTTTTGAAAATCGTTTGTATAATTTGAAATTTTATTAAGTTGGCTGAAACTGATACCAAAGTGGAGGGGGTGGAAGAGCCGGAGTCCCCCGACGGTCCGCCCGAATTAACGGTGACACTTACTAGAGGAGAAAAGTCTGACGCCGGAACCCGGAATCGAACCTCGCACCTTTAGCATTGGTGGCAGGCGCCTTAACCACTGAGCCACATATTTTACATCTCACACATCGAAGTCTACGTAACTGAATGCATCTCTGGAAACGACAAATGCATCACCGCAGCAGAAACACTACCTCTGTGAATCGAGTGAATGAGAGCCCACACAGACAAAAACGTGTCACGATCAGTGATGTCAGTGCCGCAATTTTGACACACACCGTAGTTTTCAGATCCTTGCAGCATAAAATCTGTTGAACTAGCTCGTAACTTTATGATAAAACAGGTTTAAAATCTTGCGAAATCAGTAAGAGATAAATTCTACTTCTTCTTCTTCTCGAACGCCGTCACACTTGGAGTTTGGCTCTCAAAATGAAATCTGTGGTCTTCTGTAGTGCCTCCACAGGCCCGTACAGTTTCTCTTGTAGAGTGGCGGGCTTCGGCCATATCTCCTCCCTCAGCGGCTGGTGGTTCCCACAGTCCTGGAGGATGTGCTCTGTGGTCTGCTCTGCTTCTCCACAAGGGCACAGGGGAGATGGCACGAGGTGGAAGCGTCTGTGCAGGTGGAAATTGAGTCGGTTGTGCCCGGTCCTCAGACGAAAGATGGTCACCTGCTCTTGTCTGGACAGCTGATGGTAACTGTCTATGGGCCGTTGTGGTGGTCTGTACACAGACTTAATGATGGTCTTCATCTCTGTGAAGCTGACTCCATTTTCATCTTGTTCTTTCTCTGCGCCCGCTTTTGCCATTCTGTCAGCTTCTTCATTGCCGTAGATGCCACAGTGTGAAGGGATCCACTGCAGCACCAGTCTGGTGCACTTAATGTTTTGCAGTGCCTCTTGTAGACGTGGCAGTTTGCTTGCTGTTGCTGCCTCAAGGACAGACATGGCATCAGTAAGGAAGACAATCTGGGCATCAGGGTCTGCAGTGCCACTAAGGGTGTTAGCTGCGTGGACCAGGGCTTCCACCTCAGCTCTGTAATTTGTGCAGTGAAGGCCTGTTGGTACTGCCTCTGCCTGCCATTTTCCGTTTGGGTACTGAATGTACACCCCAGCCCCTCCATCCTGAACTGCATCTGTGGCTGATCCATCGGTGTATGCCCGTATCCATGCTTCCTGGGGATACTTTTCTTCGAGCATGGCCAGTGTCAGGGCTTTCTTGCTCACAGTGCTGTGCTCATCTCTGGTGGTGATGTAGGGTACCGTGGAAGAGATGGTGATGTTTTCTGGCTTACTTTCCCAAGGTGGAAGGTCGCTAGCAGGATTCAGAGCCTCTACCTGCGCAGGCAGCTTTGCCTGGTGTTTTCTCTGCAGTGCTCTCGTCGCCTTCACAAAGCTTGATCTTTTCAGTCTCCCTGAGGTTGGTTGTTTCATCCTAGCGCTCATAGGGTGGTCTTTGGAAGACTTGATCTTTGTGGACTGTATCAAGGCTTTGAATGCAATCTCTTCTCATGCGCAGGGGTGGGATGCCTGTTGTCTCTTCCATCTTTTCAATTGGTGTGGATCTCATTGCGCCGGTGATGATACGCAGTGCCTGGTTCTGAACTCTGTCAATGGTCTGCTGGTGTGACTGGGCTGCCGTCAACCATGCATTAGATCCGTACTCAAGGTGTGGTCTCACTGTGCCTTGATATACATTTTTGAGGATCTTTTCATTGGCTCCCCATTGTGTTCCAGCCAGTTTTCTCATGATGTGCAGCTTTCTTCTAGCTTTCGCTTCTGCATTCCAAATGTGCGGCTTCCACGTCAGCCTCTTGTCAAGGGTGACTCCCAGGTATGTCTGTTGGTCTTCATACTGCAGCGGGGTGTTGCCCAGTGTTAGGTTGCCAGCCTTTGCCTTGTTGGAGAGAGAGAAGAGTGTGGCTGATGATTTTTCTGTGTTGATGGTCACACACCAGTTGTTGGTCCAGTCTGTCAGCCTGTCCAGGGCTAGCTGCATCCTATATGTAGCAGTTGTTGCATACTCTTCTGTGCACCAGAGCACCAGGTCGTCTGCGTACAGGGCTGCGTGTACTCCTTTTGGTAGCTCTGGCACAAGGTCGTTGATGAAAAGTATGAACAGGGTCGGTGACAGGACTCCCCCCTGTGGCACCCCCTGACGCAACAGCACTTTTTGGCCACAGTACCCATCCACTGTCACACGGGCTCTGCGATTGTGCAGGTATGACTTGGTCCACCGGTACATATTCCCTTGGATGCCACTGCAAAGGAGTTTCACAAGGAGACCATCCTTCCACACCTTGTCGAAAGCCTTCTGTAGGTCAATGAAGGCAGCTAATGTCACCTTCTGATCTTGAAAGGCATCTTCTATGACCTGTGCAAGGTGTGTTGTTTGGTCTTCTGTACTCTTGTAGCTTCTGAAGCCGGCTTGCTCTGGCACAATAATGCTCTCGGAGTCCAGGTACCACTGCAGGCGCTTGTTGATGATGCGCTCCATGGTCTTGCACACACAACTTGTTAGGCTGATGGGGCGATAACTCAGGGCTTTGGATTTATTCTTCCCTTTCTTCAAAATTGGGATCATCCTGGCTTCCTTCCAGCACTGGGGTACCTGTCCTCCTCTCCAGCTGTGGTTAAAGATGTCCAGTAGCTTCATTAAGGCAGTGTTGCCAAGGTGTTGTAACATCTCGTTTGAGATGCTGTCTGGACCTGGAGATTTTTTCTTCTTCAGCTGTTTGATGGCCATCTTCAGTTCTGGAAGGGTGATGTCCTTCTTCATTGCATCATGGATGTTCGCATCTCTTGTTCTCTCTATTTCTTCCTGTCTGATTTCTTTCGTAAGCATTCGTGGGACAGTGATGTCACTTTCTTTCGCATAGATCTGTGCAAACATGTTTGCAGCTTTCCTACCAGTCAGTGCTTTCCCTTCTTCTTCCAAGGTGATCTTCTGTTCCCTGGTGCCCTCATCGTTCAACGCCTTGGTCAGTCTCCACAACTTCGTGGTGTCCCTGTCCATGTTTAGTCTTGCAGTCTTCTCTCTCCAACTTCTTCTTGTGCACTCCAACTTCATCTTCAGATACTGGGCCTTACTGTGTTGTAGCTTGATGTTGTTTTCTTGGCTGGGGTTGGTTTCAGCGTCTTCTCTGGCCCTAGTGAGGTTGTCATGTGCTTTCTGAAGATCTGCGGTCCAGTATGGGGTGTAGTTTTTCCGGACCCCTCCTTGGCTGCCTTACTGATAATGTCATTAAACTCTCTGACCACATTGTTGATGTTCCTTCCAGAAACAGTGAGGTCTTGCATTAGCTCATTTGATCGGATACTGAACAAGCGCCAGTCTGCCTTTCGGTAGTTCCATCTTGGCCGGTGTGGCGAGCTAGCTGCTGTGCATCCTTTTAGGGTTAGGAGGATAGGGCGGTGGTCACTTCCTCCTAGCTGTGGTCCTACTGTTCTGCTGAGGCGCTTATGAACATCTTCAGTGCAAAGCGCCAGGTCCGGTGTAGTGGTGGTGTGCCAGCGGCGAGAGTAGAAGGTAGGTTGGTCCTCAGGGTCATTGGCAAGTATCAGGTGGTTTTCATCTTGCCACTCCTCAATGTCTTCTCCTCTCTTGTCCAGTGTGTCATATCCCCAACTCTGGGACTGGCTGTTGAAGTCACCAGTGATGAGGAATCCACTGTCCGGGACCTGGATAGTGTCGAGGGACAGCAACTTATCATTAGGGCAGTAGTAGTTGACAAGGTCAAGGGTGCTGTCACTGGTGGTTACCTTGACCTGGATGTATTCTGCCTCTTCCATGAATCTCCTGGTTTCGCTGGCATTCAGGTTGTTTCCAACTAGGGTCATAACCCCCCCCCCCCCCCCCCCCCCCTTTCTTCCTCCCTTGGCGATCACTTCGGAAGACCTGATATCCTCTGATCTTAAATGGTTTCCCTTCTTGCAGGTGCGTCTCTTGTATACAGCAGATGTTTATGCTGTTTTCATGCAGAAAGTGCTCTAGTTCTGTTTTCTTGTTGGTAACCCCTTCGGCATTCCAGTGCATGATGTTCACATTGGCTTTTTCTTTGTCTCTGGTCTTGTTTTTTCGTTGGCCAGTCGCTCTACTTCCCAGTCCCCTGGCTCCTCGAGACAGTCGGGAAGGTCCTCCAGTCACTGGGGGTGGGTTCCGAAGAGGCGCAGAGCCCGGTACTGCACCTGCCTGGTGAGACTCCACAGGGCGAGCACCATTCCTGTTGAATCCATCTCCAAGTGTCATGTGGCTGTATATGCATGGTACTGTGGTTTATTAGAGTGCGCTGTGCAGCCCAGTACCTCCGTCTTCAGCACTCGGGGTTTCTGTCGGGGTTACCTCACCCTTAGCTCCTGGTCAAAAGGCCTATCCTGGGAGCACAGGATGGTTTAGTTTTGGAGTATCCTTCTCCTAGATGGATTGCCGACCAAGGCTTATGGGTCCCATCTACTCAGGTTTTTCCTCGGAGTTTTCCTTCTCGAAGGAGATCTGCCAACCATCCCTGCCCGGATTTGTATAGGGTTTTCTCCCCTAGCCTTTGCCTCTCCCAAGGCACCCACAAGGCAGTGGGGCTATTTACCCATAGCTGGGGATCTGGTTCATGGGCATCAGGGCTTGTCCACACATCGATGGGCCTGCATGCCGCATGTCTGGGGGCCAGATCTCCTCCGAGTCCTCTGTAGTTCAGCCCGAGTCCGTAAGGTGCTCGGTTACCATGAGTCACCACGAGGAGGCACTACATGAGGCTTGTTGTTGGAGAGGCTGTGTACTGGCAGGGAGAGACTGACATGTTCTGCTCCCCTTTTCGCAAAACTGTTAGCCAGCGGTGGGAGCTGAAAGCGAGAGCGACAAGCACAGACGCTACACTACCACACTAGACGCATCACAACAACCATTTGACCCACATAAATTCTACTGAAGATCATGAAATCTGAAAATCACTAGCGCTCGCGGAACTATAGGAAGATCGACAAAGACCGTAGCCGGATTACTTACTGATTCACATAACAAGAAAGCGACAAATTCCAGATGGGCGGTCAAGCCAAGCTCTATATTCCCTTGTCCGTTGTCAATTCTACTTAGGGGTATCTTGTCTCTCTTTCTCTTTCTTCTCTTCAATTCAGAGTTTGTAATTGTCGGCTGGCTACGAGTCAACTGATACTTTCTTTTTTTCTTCGCTGGTTCATCCGCCATCTTGTCTCTGATTGGTTATAATTATGCAGATGACCTAAGATCGTATAGAATAGTTATGACGTCAGCTACCATCGCCTATCACAAGCAATCTTTTGATGGTGACCAGTCACAAGATTTCAGTGGCCTCTTTTCGCTTTAAACGGACGAAAGAAAGCATTTGGTGGGACAATAGAGTGGTCACTGTCTAAGTGGGTGTGTATACAGAATCCCAGTAAAAGCTTTTTGCGAACTGAAGCTTTAAAAAAGGTCAGGATGGTCCCTTTAAAACAATATCAACAAAGGTAGTGCCTGATTAGCCTGAACACCATGCTAATCAGACACTAGCCTAAAGCTATCACTCTGGCGCCCTTAAAGCATGCCAGCCTTGCCTGGCATTTACCTTGACAGGTTTGAGGTTGAAGTTGTAGTCAAGATGCAGGTAGTTGAGGTTCTTGCGATGGATGAGCAGGTTGAGCATGTTGTACCCTTGTCGGCACACCTGCAGCCCCACCTCCACCCAGTCCAGCTGTGTCGTCTGGAAAAACTTGGTGGCCTTGAACGACCGAAACAGGTACCTGAAAGAAATAATGCCACAGACATTGTGAAGGTAGAATCCAGACCAAAAAAAGACTGCCAATTCTATAAAATGTAAAGAAATTCCCAGCAAGGAAAGAAACACGCTTATAAAAGAAAGACACAAATGCACATTTTTATCTGTGTAGCACATGTCCTTTATAAACATTGTGTCTTTCCGTCTTGAGAATTTCTTTACATTTTACACACTTGGAACTTATATGCGTGTTTCTAAATTTGATGGGAAATTCTGTGCACAGGGAGAACCAACCATTCTACGAGCCTAGCGGCCATTCTGACTTGCATCAAAGTATTATATTCCTGGTAGTTTCACAATTTTGCATGCCCAAGCATTGCAAAATGTGAAATTGTTCTAGACACTATGGATAACTTCTTTTGGGCCTTAAGCATTTTCAAGCTCTACACAGTTTGACTATTAACGCCCCTGAGCATGCAGGCACCGGTTCTGTTTACAGTACTGGTGACAATGAGTGAAAGAACACACACCTTTTCTTCTGGGCCTTGGGTGGCTTGTGTTTGAGAGCGTTCAGCACGTAGTACTTCAGCAGCTTCTGGTAGGACACTCGCACCTTGACAGGCATTCCTGCGGGGCAGTGCTCTCGGTACCTGAAAGACATGGTAATAATAATTACAGCAGTAATAACCCATTCATTGTCAGTGGACCAGTTTGCGTTTTCAAAATCATTTTAAACTGGAGGTTAACTCATTCAGCCCAGCGCACATATTTCCCAAATTTTGGAGGCGTCATCTAACGACTATGCACCTGTTGAAGGAGATGCATGGTCGACTCATCTCCTGCTGTAGTGCGTCAGGGCTGAACGAGTTAAAAATCCCCAGCCGTCGAAGAAGGATGGATACATAGTTAAGTGGTTTCAGCAACAGGCACAGATCCTCATGAGCCCCCGCAACTCCAGGGGCTCATGAGGATCTATACTGATGATCGCAAATCAGAATGAGATAAATACATTTACGTCTTAGGCCATTTGCTTCAGCGAGAAAACAAATAAAACAGCAGTAAAATACTGTATCAAACAATCAAAACATCAACACATACCATGACTTGACAAGGGGAACGTCTATAGCGCGGCGTGTTCTTCCTGAGCGCAGGTTGAAAGGCCGTGGTGCCCACAGCAGCGCAATGCCGTTGGCTGTGTTGTCGGTGTACAGTGGAGTGTCACTCAGGAATGGCTGTACGTGTTCTGGCAGCTCGAAGTCCTCATCATCATCAATGACTGGGTCCACTGACTGAAATGGACAGCAGTGTATGTGCATGTCGTCAAGGATGTAGATTAGAATGTAACATGTCAAAAGTATAGAAAACACTTAGAAATAAGACAAAATAAACTTTACTGTCTTGAGAAAAGAAGAGAAATGTGCCTTGAAAGCTAATACATTCAAATCTCATACATAATCTAGATTAGTGTCTGCTGACATCTGATATTCTAGAGACACTTCCATTTTGAATCACACAAGCAACCTACACTTGGTCAGTGAAAAGCTTTATTATTTTAATATTTATTTTTCATTCGAGCAATAAAGGATTTGAAACTATTATTGCTATTATTCACTTTTCATTTTAACCATCAAGGTCTCGACAGAGCCCTTCATCAATGACAAAATAAATAATGGAGGGCCTGGGGCCAGTTGTTGCATGGGTGAGCTTAGTCCTGCGTCACTATAGCGGCGCACCTTGCTTAGTGGCTGGTGCAGGACTAAGCTCGCTCATGCAACTGGCCCCTGAAAATTATGTGTGCAAGTCTGTGATTTTGGACTTTACGGCTGTAAGCCATAAGGTCCAAAATGATAGACCAGCACACGCTTCTCTTCCTGATGTGGCAGCTCTCACCTTGACGGCCGTGCGATGAGAGATGGGGTTGATGAGGGGGTCGAAGTAGAAGGCCGGCAGGTCTGGGTCCTCCGTCTTAATGAACACCACGTTGGGGGTGTGGTACCTGGTGAAACCAAGAGAAGGCCGCCGACTACAATACTGTTATAGTTTCTTCAATCCACTCCGGAGCACAAACATTACAAACGGTTCAGCCCCTTGGTGATACTGCGTCGCGGAAAAGACGCACGATAACGCGTCGTCAATTGTCAGCTGCAGTCACAGAGTTAATGTGTGGAGCGAAGTCCCACACTAAACCATCCACACATTACTATCAACCACTTCACTGCCGAGAAAAGTTGAATGCAATCAAACTGCAAGAGGCATAGATCCTCATGAGCCCCTGCTGTCACGGGGGCTCATGAGGATCTATGCCTCTTGCTGAGACCACTTTGTGCCCGTGTCCTTCAGACGGTTGTGGCTTTTAGTCCTTCAGTGAACACTGATTTCAGAAACAAAATGTTCCTCCGCTGGCAGGGAAGGGGGTTAACCCTCTTGCACATGCCTGGTGCCAGTATTGTTAACAGCACCTGCGTACACAAGGGAGGTAACGAGACTCACCATGAGAGATGAACCTTGAAAGGAATGTTGTTGTACAGGTATGGGAAGGCGATTCTGTACTCTGTGCGCACTGGCTGGCGGATGATGATCTTGTTGATATCGTTGAACTCGTTCCAGTCTTCATCCCTGAAAGCAGAATTGAAATCAATGCCATGTAAAACAGCAGATACAACTCTTATACAGAGGGGTCGGCAAACGCATCAAAACACTGGGTATATAGTCTAGGAGGTATATATATATATTTGTTTTCCTCCCTACGTCACACGACCAGTAAATTTAGCGCAAACTGTACCATGTGACCGTGATATAAAAAGCACTGTAGCGAAAAATGGCGGACGTTTTATAGCCCTCTCGATGACGCGTTACGACCTCGTTTTCGAGTCTTGATAGCAACTCGGTTCGACAAAATAGCAGAAAAAAACGCACTAACGTAGTCCTATTTGACGTAATACACATCATCTGCCTTATTTTTTACGACATGAGGAGCCAACTAAACAATATTTCACCACTAATTACATAGCGCAAACTGCAAAAGCCTTCCACCGAGACATTTTCAAAGTTCGGGAAACCACGGAACAAAAATAGCTTCCGAGGTTTTTTTTAACCAATCAGAGACACAATCCTTGCAAACCGGCAAGCCAGGCACTGTCGTCTGCTCAAACACCAACAGGCAAAATGCCACAATTTCACCAAAGCACAGAGCAACAAATTCAAGAACTAAAACGAAAATACACACCCAGCAATACTATACACAAAGCACGCTATTGCCAAATTTTCACGTCACTCAATGCGGGACTATCCGAAGAAAATCATCTCCCGAATTTTCGAAGACTGACATCATGTCTACGCTGTAAAATAAAATCTTACCTTAAAATCCATCAATCTCAGCACTAGTCCTGCTGTTAACAACGAGCGTTTTGTTTTGGTATTCCTTTTTCCAGATATCCCAACATACATGACACTTTAGGATAAAACAACGACAATCTGCTGCACACTCCAAGCCATCCCCTTCTGACATCTTGAATCTAAAAGCACGAGGCACCATGCTAACTTGCACAAGCTGTCACATCAGTGGTCAGATGCCGATCGCTTCATCAAAAAGTTCTTAATTTTTCTGAATCACACAGCAGTTAAGAAGCACTGTCACTGTAATACTTTAACGACCTTTTGTAGACATTGCTGCTTGAATCATTCTGTACACAAGCCAAGATTAGCTTTTTACTCGCGAAAACAAGACTTGCGCTTCTGACACGGAATCGTGCTACGTCAGTCTGGGAATCCCCGGCAGAATATGTATATTCAATGGTGTCACCTATCTGCCACAGAAGCGGCCGTCTTCATAAACCGGATTTTTTCTAAACAATAAACGGAGGAAGGAAAACAAATACGTTATTGGTCGGAGGGGTTCGCTACACGGACCTTTGTAGGCCTGAGGGAGGTCAAAGGAATCATTGTACCCCGAAGGCCTGAGGGGTACAATGATTCCTTTGACCTCCCTAACTTATTATATATATATATATATATATATATATATATATATATATATATATATATATATATATATATATATATATATATATATATATATATATATATATATATATATATACATACACATAAGTCAGACATTTCAGTCATTATCGCAAAAGTGAAACCTCCGCAAAAACTCTGAATCTAAATATAGGGCATTTGAGTGGTACACAGTAACCTCGAGGGTAGTAAAGTACAACTGAAACCAACGTAAGACTGTAGACACAAATTGAAAGCTAGAATGGAAAAATTAATTTTTCTCTAAAATATATTTTTTCGAAAAATACTTACCGATGGCATTACTGATAGGAAGATACATCCTAAGTCTCCGTTGTGCAAGCAACACAACCGGGGAGGCGACTTGGGGAGTCGTCGTTTTATATAACTCCCAGAGTGACCTCCCCTCCCTTACCATAAGGCCCTTTGGGCCTAGCGACCAGTCATCGCTAAGTGAACGTAGCTGGCGGCCAGCGGGGCAGTTTGGAGGACGTATCGGTAGCTAGACGTATCTTCCTATCAGTAATGCCATCGGTAATGTTTTTGAGGAAACAAAACACTAAGCAAATGCATCTTTGTGCCACCATGTGAAATGCTAACGCTGTTCATTCCAAGTCCCTCTCACACTGCTGATGAGATGGCACTTTATATTCCCTCTAAGATATAAGCACAGGTTGGTATAGACATTTTAAATTCATATTGTTAGTAGGTCGGCTTTACTAGCCTTCATAACCGACGTCATGAAATGGCAACATTGGCTTATTAACCCCTTTCCCGCAACTATACATACATTTTTTTCCTGAAATCCTTGTTCATTCAACGACCAAAAGCCAACACCGTCCTACAAACATGGATCCCAACTGGTCTCAGCAAGAGGCATAGATCCTCAGGAGCCCATGCAGTCATGGGGGCTCATGAGGATCTATGTCTCTTGCAGCAGGATCGTGTTCACTTTTTTCTTGGTGGTGAAAGGGTTAAGGCTTGTACACCAGTCCTATGAGGTTACATGTTTTCACTCGCTTTAAACTCTGGTGAACAGAAGACCCTGATACAGGGCACATTACTCACTGCATGTCTTTGTCTTTAACGAGGGGCTCGAATTTGGGACCCCCAGGAATGGCAAGATTGAGTGCCTTGGCAGTGAAGAAGGACTTGAGGTCAAACAGGTAGAAGTAGTTTTCATCTACCAAATCGGTCAACAGCTGATTGGCCAGGCGGTACAGGACAGACATCACAGGAAGGGTCAGCTGCCAGCGACGGTAAGTCGTGCCATTCACGAATCTGTGGGCAGAATATGAATACGAATACCTTTATTGTCCCAAGATGGGAAATTTGTTTGCAGCTTAATTTTTGTAAAACAGTTGTAAAAAACAACAAATGTGAACATAAAACAAATAAATACATTTGACTGACTAGAACACACTGACCGATTACAGTATGTGCACGTATATAACATCACAACCATCTGTAATGAACATCCACCTAGAAAGAAAACATTCTTAAAAACAGAGATGACACTACCTTATACCACACGCACAACACACACACTCGCAAACAACCCACAAACACACACTTGCGTATCACATGACATTACAAATTCATAGACCTGAGGCTGACATCTTGACCGCCCTTCAAATGATGCCATGACTATAGGTCTATGCCATGGCATCATTTAGGAGACAGATAGATGATGACGTCTGCGATTTGTTTTGCATGTCACAGTCCCATATAGGAAGAAAGTTTGTTTATTGGTTGATAACATAACGCCAAGACTTAGTTATTGGGGTTCAACGCTATGCAATTATCAAAATTATCTCAACGTCAAAATGAATAATTTATAAGCACCCTTGGGTGACAAAAATATAAATGACCGGAAAAAGGCCACAAGTTACATATATCCCACTATGGCACAGTGACAATTAGTATGTGTAAGAAAACAAGCTCTCTGCAGATGTCACTCAACCTGCTCCATGCCAGCAAGAGACAAATTCTCACGAGTCCCTGCATGTGCAGGGGCTCATGAGAATCGATGCCTCTTGTGGACTGCATGAGGTTTTGTGCCAAGTACTTCAACTTCTTTCACTTTCTCAGGATAGAAACAAAACTACATTCCAACCAGCCGGCCCTAGAAAACAACCAGAAAGTGATTGACAACATACTTGGTGTCGATGAGCGGCTTGTGGTCATAGTACCATTCCATAACAGCTTTATCTTCATCTGAGTCCAGCTCCATCTGAATGGCCTCCAAGGGCTCCACGTCCATGACGTTGTCGGCGTAGTCCAAGGGAGGCTCCTCATCGTCAAACGGAGGGAATCTCATGCGTTTGAAGTGGCGACGGTCTCGCTTCTCACGTCGCATCATGATCCACATGGTTCTGAATAAGAGAAATACATAAATATAACATGTGTCCCAAATGGTTCAGAACAATAATTAAGACAAAAGAATAAACAAAATATATAAGTTCTGCTGAATTGCAGCTGTATTCTCACATATATTTAGTAGTGAATGTAGCAATATACAAAAGGTCTGCCTTAATGAGAGGAGATAAGACAAAATTTACTTTCAACTTTTGTTTTTTGTCGTTGTAAAAGTTGTACAGGACCCATTGAACTTGTAAAAAAATAGACTTCTTAAATTCTTGACTGAAGGTACCTATAACATACAATGTATTGACAATGTAGTAAAAGTTCTACCTGTCGTGTTACAAATTTCATAGTTAATTTTGCTCCGAACATACTGAATTAGTCAGAATTTTTCCTGAAATGTATACTGTATTTTTAGTGAAAATTGGGCAGGTACTGAACTGCCAAAATTGTTACAAATAGAGTTAGATTTTTGCCTGAGCATACCTAAAAAGTGTTGGCCATGTAGGTGTTACACCCCAAGCAACGGCACGCCCCAACCCGCACACAGAAGGTCTTCCAGTCTCGAATACCTCATGTGACCAGTGCAGATTTGGTAACAGAACCGTTTTAAAGATCAGTTTGTTTGAAATAAGCAGAGAAGTGCCCGCGTAATGTTTTGTTGTTATGAAGTCATTACGGACTTTCAGAATCTGCACCTTTTGCAGATTTCTTGTCACTGCTTACCGCTAAATTGAGCTTTCTGTAACAAAGATCCATTAAAACGTCATTTAATTTCCAGATCTAGATGAAGATCTGTGACAGTTGTAAATGGCGCCGTCCCAAATGATCAACCAAGCACCAATGGGCATGCTGCCATTATGGGACTACTCAAGACCGGAAAGGTTCTTGCAAAGGTCTGAATTGACTTTGAAAAAAAAAAGCGGAAATTAAAAAGGCGCAAGAAATTATACACGGAAACAGTAGTAGTAGTATAGTAAATAGTAGTTTGAGGAGCGGAAAATCGGCGAGATTACCGAGGAAATCCTTGAAACGGCGGAACAATTCAGACCTTTGTTCTTGTGTATTGGTTAGGGCATGCCAAAGCTTGGGGTGTGATAGCAGTAAATCTAAATGTAGGCATGCATGAATCGCAGGATTTGTTTCATAATTTATCTTTGAACTTTTGAGTAATTTTTATAAAAGTTGCACAGTTCCGGCCTTGTTCAACTCATACTCTCCATATTCTCATGCCAGGAGAGTGGTACAGTATATAATTTAGTACATACCCCCACTGTGAAATGTAGACGGGCTCGATGACCCAAGGAATCTCGTTGATAAAAGTGATGGCGCCAGTGATGTGATATAGCACCTTACAGTCTCGAATCTGTTCCCACGGCATGGGCATGTTCTCCAACAGCTTCATCACTGCGTGGGGCATGTACTTCAGCGCTCTGTAGAAACAATGGACACAGTTTTATGGGCAACAGTTTGAAGTGACGGTTCACAAGATATCTAAACCATAAGCCAGGGACAATGGCCTGACCATGCCCCACGATCAGCAAGAGGAATAAATTCTCATGAGCCCCTGCGGATACAGAGGGAACTGGCTGGCTAAAGGGCTGTTCTGTCTGAACCCAAAAGCTGAAATTCAGATTTCTGAGATTTTGAAAAAGCTGAATCAGTCTCCAGGACTGCAGACTGTCACACATGCAGTTTTCAATATAATAGTGATTTTTATTTTAGAATTTCATGTAATTTGAATTGCACAAGAAAATGACACACAGTATCTGCAAGTAGAATGGGTGCTACCAAATTAACTTAAGCATCTGCCAAGGATCACACATGCATCATTCTACCTCAGAGTAGTCTCATAGATTGCTTTTGATATGGTGCTAATCATGGTCTGGCTCATACTAGATCTATCACATCCATTCAAGCGAGGGCTATCTTGTTGCACACAGAAACCAAAGATGACGCAGTACTTTAACAGAAACACAATCTGTGTACACTTGCAATGATGGCGTTAACCTTGATATGGATGCAGCCGCCAGTACTTACTTACTTACGCCTGTCACCCCTCCCAGGGTATAGGCTGTCGACGAGAGCCATCCAGTGACTCCTGTCCTGTTGCTTCTCCTTCGATTTTACTCCAGGTGGTTCCCAGTCTCTTGATGTCTGCTTGGAGGTCTTGACGCCGCCTGCCTCTTTTCCTGGGGGTTCCATGACAATGCCTGCCTAGTGATACTGGAAGCTGGCTTTCTCAGACTGTGACCAATCCATCCCCATCTTCTTCGCCCAATTTCATTCTCTGCTGTTATCTGCTCTCTTCTCTCCCAGAGTTTGACTTTGCTGATCTTCTCTGGCCAGTGGATTTTCAAAATTCTTCTAAGGCAACTGTTTATGAAGATCTGTACTGTTGACTGTGGTTTTCGTCAATCTCCAAGTCTCTGCTCCATACAGGAGAACTGCTTTTACGTTGGAGTTGAAAATCCAGACTTTGGTGTGTTGTGACAGCTCTCTGGAACTCCATACTTTTTTTCAACTGGAGAAAGGCTGCTCTGGCTTTACCGATTCGTGCTCCGACATCTGCATCAGTGCCGCCTTTTTTTGTCTATGATGCTCCCGAGATAGGTGAAGGACTCCACCTCCTCCAACGGGGTGCCAGCAAGCAAGACTGGTTCTTCCCTGGTTGCGTTCAGCCTCATTGTCTTTCTTTTCTGTTTGTGGATGGTGAGGCCAACTTGGGACGAGATGTCAGCAAGCCTCGTGGTCTTGTCCTGCATTTGTTGATGAGTGTGGGACAGTAAAGCCAAGTCATCTGCAAAATCAAGGTCGTCAAGCTGTGTCCACAGTGTCCACTGAATTCCACTTCGTCTGTGCTCTGTGATCCTCTTCATGACCCAGTCTATGGCCAGTAGGAAGAGGAACGGAGACAGCAAACAACCCTGCCTGACACCGGTTCTGACCTGAAGCTTCCTGGTGAACTGACCTTCGTGAATCATGCGACATGTCATGCCATTGTACTGCTCTTGATCAGGCGGACGAGCTTTGTGGGTACACCGTAGTGTCGTAGGAGTTTCCACAGACTCTCTCGGTCCATGCTGTCAAATGCTTTCTCGTAATCCACAAAGCTGACGTACAGCGGGGAGCTCCACTCCAGAGACTGTTCCACGATGATGCGGAGAGTGGCGATCTGGACTGTACATGACCGGTTTTTCCTGAATCCTGCTTGCTGGTCTCTCAACGGAGCTCTTCATTCTCTCCAGGATGATCCTTTTGAAGACCTTTCCTGGTACTGACAGCAAGGTGATTCTTCTGTAGTTGGAGCACTTGCTGAGGTTGCCTTTCTTGGGAAGCTTGATTAGGTACCCCTCCTTCCAGTCAGCCGGCATCACCTCTTCTTCCCAGATCTTTTCAAACAGTGGGTACAGCAGCTCTACTGTTGTCTCTAGGTCTGCTCTCAGAGACTCTGCTGGGATGCCATCTGGCCCTGCTGCTTTGCCGTTCTTCAAAAATGCCACTGCTCTTCTGGTCTCTTCCAGGCTGGGTCTGTCACAGAAGATGGGTAGGTCGGTCTCTGCTGGCTGGATGTCTGGGGGGTCGGGTGGGCTGGGTCTGTTCAGTAACTCTTCAAAATACTCGGCCCATCTGTCGAGTTGGTCTGCTCTGTCTGCAATAGGCTTGCCTTCTTTGTCTTTTACTGGTCTTTCTGTATGGCCATACTTGCCAGACAATCTTCTGGTAATGTCATAGAGCTGTTTCATGTTGCCGCTGCCTGCTACCTTTTCTGCCTCTGCTGCCAGGCTGTCTGTGTAGGCCCTCTTGTCTGCCCTGATACTCCTCTTCACCTCGTGGTTGGCTTCCGAGTATTCCTCCTGTGCCCTTGCTTTGGCTGCTCTCGTGCGACTGTTGTTGACAACTGCGTTCTTCTGCTTCCTCACTTCTATCTTCTCCAAGGTCTGTGCTAACAGCCAGTCCTTGTGATGGTGTTTCCTGAACCCTACAGTGTCTTTGCAGGTTGAGTTCAGCGCCTCTCTGCCTTCTACTGCTGCTCTGTGGTGACCGCCTCCTCTTCATTTACTAGCTCCTGTAGCGCTTGAAACCGGTTGGACAGCACCAGTTTGAACTCTTCTCTCACTCCAGTCTCTCTCAGGAGGCCTACATTATAGCGCTGTCTTCTTGTTGTCTCTGTGCGGCTTTTCTTTAACTTGACCTTTATTCTTAAGGTAAGCAGATGTTGGTCTGAGGTGACATCTGCTCACCTCCTCACTCGAACATCTTGAAGGGATCTTCTAAATTTTTTGCTAATGCAGAAATGGTCTATTTGGTTCTCTGTAGTATGGTCAGGTGAGACCCAAGTTGCTTTGTGTATTCTTCTGTGTGGGAAGATGCTGCCTCCAATGACAAGTCTGTTTAGAGCACAAAAAGTCTACAAACCTCTCCCCGTTCTCACTCATCTCCCCTAGTCCCTGTCTCCCCATCACCTCTTCATATCCGGTGTTGTCCTCCCCTATTTTGGCATTAAAATCGCCCATGACGATGGTGATGTCTCGCTCCACACATTTGTCTACAGCACTCTGGAGTCGGTCGTAGAACTCTTGTTTCTCTTCCTCGTCACTGTGGGCGCATAACACTGGATGACGTTCAGCTTGATCTTTTTCTTGGTTCTGAAGGCTGCTGTGATAATTCTTGGCCCAAGAGGTTCCCAGCCCAACAGCGCTCTCTGTGCCACTGGTGACAGCATGAATGCTACTCCTTCTGTATGGGGGGCATTCTCCTCTTCATGACCTGAATACACTTAAAAGCCTTTTCTGGCCAGACTGCGTCCATCTGGCTTCACTCATACCTAGCAGGGAAAGGTTGTACTTTTGCATTTCCGCTGCTATCTGGGCGGCCTTGCCACTCTGGTACATGGTCTTGACATTCCATGTGCCCATGGTTGTGTCCCTGGATAGAGAGAGGCGGCTCGGTCCTGTGGCTTCTGAAGACTTCCAGCTTTCACTTTCGTCGGCGTTTTTGTAGCTATTTCCTTATTTGCAGGGTGGGGAAGCTACCCCCACGCCCAACCCCCTTACTAGGAGGACCAGGGGTTTTCTGTCGGTGTCACCTTCCCTTAGACTATGTTGGTTCACGGCACCTTATTTCATTCGGTGCACCCCTCTCGTGAGGGACCCCCTATCAACCACCCAGGGGACGCGCCTCAACGCCACATGGTCCCAGCGCGAGGGCAGCCACCAGTACTGTTTACATTATCAATGCTTGCATACTTACAGGGGTGAAAACTGGCAAACCTTACCCCAAGTAGACGCGTTTGTCATGACGGAACTTGCGATTGGTCATGTCTCCGTGGTCGCGAATGATCTTCCGGACGTGCTCAGGAGGCATGTCCTCCTTCTGAGCGTCCACAAAGCCAAATTTCCGCTTCTCTGCATATCGCTTAGACTGCAGCTGTTGCCACTTGCGAGCTGAAACAACGTAGATTATAAAAATGACCCCACACTGATACAGCATGCGCTTTGAAGAACATTTTATCCCTTTGGGTGTTGTTAGCGGTTTTAGTCGCGATGATTCCCGAAGGAATCATCAAGACTAAAACTACTACCGACACCAAAGGCTTAAAAGTAACAGGGCCTTTGTCATGTACAAGTATTGACATTAGTAATAACATGGGTAGCAGATGTTTCAGCAACATGTAACCCAAAACGTATGATCAAAACTATTGTACATTCTGTCTTTTGAAAATGCCAACCTTTTGAAGATGATAGGTCATCTGAAGCTTTAAAAAAAAAGAAGAAGCATAAACCACTCAGAAAACTAGCCACTCACTGTCCTCGCAACCTAATTTATTCGTTAGGTGCAAATGCACCACTCTAAATGTAGAGGCAGTCACTTCTGTGATATGCAAATCAGCGACAGAAGCATGCAACGCTGGTCACAAAAAATGGATTGAAAAAATGAAAAAAAAATGCATCCCTTGTCACCACAGCATGCTGCTGACTATGTGTTGACATTCAGGTTCTTGGGTTTGTAGAGCGTGCTACATGGCCCATCTCGGCCAAGCAGACGAGAAACATGTCGAAATGAGATCCCCAAAATAGATTTTCCAGGGCAATTTTCAGTCACCAAATTGATTATTGTACACATGTACAATGTAGTGTGCAATAGGGTCACAACCGCAATGTTATCTGGGAAGTCACCCAGAGTTCATTTTTGGAACGTGCCCCCACACCAATTGACCCATTGAGTCTCATGATGGCCCATTGCTTTTCCAGGGTGTGTGACATCGGGCGCATCATCTTTACGTGTATGTGTGCCAGCTGTGTGTTTATTTCTTGCACAACTCTATAATCGATGTTTCAAATAAACCAGCTAAACACAACTGGCTTCAAGACTGAAACTTAAAAAGTTACCCTGACAATTCCGTCGGTGCCTTTCGCTGTAGGAATGTGTCAGGGATCATCACGCTACTCAACATTTGTCTTTTTTTCATTTTTTTTTCTGGCTGATCACCTTGGCGATGAATGATTGACCCAATGCTCACTGAATTGGCCCATTAAATTTTGACTGAGTGGACCAATTAGCCCACAGCATATTTTTAGAAAAATAAACCCTGGTCACCTGTTCCAGACAATCACAGCATGCAACTTTAATCCTTTGGCCGTCAGTAGCAGTTTTAGTCACGATTATCCCTGCAGGAACCATCATAACAAAAAGTGCTCCTGAGAGTCAAATGGTTAAGACAGAATAGTGATAGATGGATCGGTCATGACAGTTCAACTTCAAGCCAATCTACGGAAGTGTCAAATGAGCTGACACTATACGACACTTCAGCAACTACTTCAGCGCCCTGAATGAGTTAAACCCCATGTGCGTGTAACCACTGGTGCTATTACAATACTGCATGCACGAGAGTTAAAATTAAAACGCACTGCTGAACTATACATTTTGTCTCTCTGTACCTTTTTCTTGGAGTTTCTCCTCTGTCATGTACTCGGGAAGCTTCGGCGGTTGTGGTGGCTGTGGTTGTGGCTGTGGTGGAGGAGGCATATGCTGCTGTAGCTGTGCTACTGGGACTTGCGTAACCAGTGTCTGTTGTATCAGCGGAATTTGTCCTACAATGTAGGGTTGCCCACCTGGGCCGATCACTGTGTAGGGGAATGCCATGCTGGCCTCCCTTTGTTTGAATCAAACCTGTGACACAAGAAAACACAGTAAGAGTAAGACCTCTTAACTCATTCACGGCCAGACACATCCGGATGCACGGCATAAGCCGCGCATCAGGATGTGGCTGGCCGTGAATGAGTTAAACTTAAATCCCATCTTTATCACAGGCGGAGTAGCTACAGTAGTCCTGAAGATCAGGCCTTCAAAAAATGGCCACAGTTGTATGAAGAAACTTTAGACAGAGTTACTGTAGAGAGGAAAACACCAAGACAAGGATCACAAAACCAGGGTAGTGGGAAACAAAATCACTAAAGTGGGCTAGTTACATGCACACTGTCTTCAA
Source organism: Semisulcospira habei (assembly GCA_036245525.1). Taxonomy (NCBI): domain Eukaryota; kingdom Metazoa; phylum Mollusca; class Gastropoda; family Semisulcospiridae; genus Semisulcospira; species Semisulcospira habei. The sequence continues at coordinate 92,922,110 of BTPG01000007.1, read as the reverse complement.
AAATAACATATTAAAAAAACCCCAGAACTCTGGCTGCATGTGATCCAGTACTACATGTACTACTATAAGTATTAGGATAGTGGTAATCGTGTGAATTTGTTTGCCGGGTTAACTCTCTCACAGCCAATGTTGACATACCCGTAGACTGCTGTGGGCGACTATAGTCAACATAGAGGGCTCATGTCAAAGGACCGCATTTCCTGTGGTACAGCGTTTCTACTAGCATAACTGACTGATGCCAATGACAAGCAACATCCTGCCCTTTATCTCCCGATACAGTTTGCAGTGGTATAACTATAACCCGACGAGGCTTTCCCTTCACAACGAGCAGAGTGTACAAAATGGCTGCGAGTTCAAAAATGCGCTTTCACTGCACCACAGGTATTTGGCCTTATTTTTAATGATGAAAACAGCAAAGGGCCTGAACATGATTCTGCTGATGAATTGTCACCAGAACCAAAAAATTCCAACTAGCATCCTAGAGTGGAAAGTTTGTTTTTCTTTTTCACTGATGTATTATAAAAATTGTAAAAGTTGCCTGCATAACCAATTCATTAAAGTACCATTAGGCGTAAATTTGAAGACACATTTCACTTTTTCAGCACCATTTGTGTTTGTTATGCCTTGTCGACACACCTAATGAACTGTAACAGCTGTTGGGACACGCAACAAAAGCACACACGTAATCACACTTATTTATTTTTCCCAGCCGTTAGCGTGTCAATTTATTTTTAGTTGTTTCACATACTGAAAGTGTTGTATTTATAGAACGGAGTGGAGTCATTGTCAAATTACTTGATATTGAAATGACGTGTGCTGAACTGGATTGTCCCTGTGTCTAAATGAACCATATCTAGATATGTGTGTAGCGTTTCATAACCATCTGTTACAGAAATGTATATTTGAACAGTTATGGCGGTAGTGGGCCTTTAAAGTTACAATCATAATTATATGAATTTTGTCATAAAATTAGCATCTGCCCCAAAACTTGAAATAAATATTATCTGGAATAGTTTCTTATATATAAGCAATTAATGAGGCCCACTGTCCAGCAGTTCACGCAGCTGGAAACAAAAAAATTGGCGCTGGGAACAAGCGTTTCTATATGTATACATTTGGCGGACAGCAACTTGAGCAAGACATAGATCGTTCATGAATGTTCAAGGGTGGCGCCAGAATAGCGCCACACTTGAACTATCATGTTCGATCTGTCTCTATAATTGTAAAACAGTCCTTCCAAGGGCAACTTCACAATTTGGGGATTTTGGTCCTGGGGTAGAATGTGTTAATGACAATCAATGACACAACCAGAACCACGCTTTCGAGAAATGAACATTCCAATTCTATTGTGGTCGTCTTACATTCAGTCGCAATGTTTACCTCCGAGTTAAACAAATTAAAAAAAAAAAAACCGCGAGTAAAAAAGGTATAATTAGAAAAGAAATGTGATGCCATGCCACGGTAGTAAAGTGGTAATTTCTTACTTTTGCGATGCTTTTTCCTTGCATACTAGATATCTAGTAGTAGTACTTTAGTAGTACAGTTAAGTACTAGCAAAGAGTCCACCGTGGGTTAAACTTTCATTGTAATCAAAATATAAAACGAAACGTGGCCACGATCAACGATTATGACTCTTGCAAGTGTACTACGACATGAACACACGCACTTCACACATCTGCAAATGACACTTACTGTTGCCAATGTGGGACCGTCGGTCGTATTTGGAACAGAAACCTCTTTATTTTCGTAAGCACGTTCAGAGAACGAAACGTAATGGCCGCCAGATCACGTGACTAAAAACTACGCTCAGAGTTTTAACGGCACTTTGTCGTATTACATAAACAAAAGGCATAACATTTTATCTAAATGACTAAAACTTCAAATGGAAAAATAAGCTCGAAATAAAAGAGGCAAATGTGGATCGTTGAATCAAACGTCTCCCCAATAGATTCTGAGAAACAAAATCAAAGGGAAACAATTAAAAAAACCGCTGATTCTAAGAATCTATAGTTACTTCCCTTAGTCCGAGAACGCTGGTATGGCGGCTATTTCCGTATGACAAGTTACATAGCTCAGCCTACTATATAATGGTCAAAACTTAAGGGCCACTTTTTATCGCAGACGCACTGACAACACCATACAAATAATGTAACAATACTTGGAGTCAGTACTTTGCTAATTTATTCAGTAACAATTTCATTTAAGTTTTGAGTAAATCAAGCAATTGTAACAACAGCCGGCGCCGGGCCCGTTCGAAATGTTCACCCACCGGCCCCTCATTTGAAAAGTCACACAAGACTGGTCCAGTCAGTAGCGAGTGTACCCACCGTTTGCAGCCAGTCATTCAATGCAGCGTTGACGCATAGAGTTCACCAGGGTTCGGAGAACATGCTGTGGAATCAACTCTTCAGTGGTGCAGGAACTGAGTCAGCTGGGGGACGCCTTGAGGTGGGGGGTGGTTGCTGACTACACGTTGCCCTAGTACGTCCCAGAGGTGCTCGATGGGAGCCAAATCAGGTGAACGAGCTGGCCACTCCATCCTCATGATGCCCCGTTGCTCAAGGTACTCATCCAACACACGGGCGCGATGAGGTCGAGCGTTGTCGTCCTGCAGAACAGCATTGTCGCCTATGGCATGGAGAGCTTGCTGGATGAGGGGCTGCACAATCTCGTCCCGATAGCGCAGTCCAGTCAGGGTGCCTCGGATGACGTGGAGGGGGGGTCCTGGCTTCCCTGCTGAAGCCTGCCCAGACCATGACTAAGCCTCCTCCGTAGCGATCCACCTCTTGGACGCATCGATCTGTGAATCATCGTCCTGGCGTCTGCAGACCCTCACCTGCCGTCGTTGAAGAACACAGTGAACCGTGACTCATCAGTAAACAGAACCTGAGTCCACTGGAGTCTGTTCCACCTCACATGTTGACGACACCAGGCAACCCGGGCTCTGCGGTGAGCTGGAGTGAGGGTATTCTCACTGCTGCTCTGCATGAAGCCAGGCCAATTTCGCGCAGACGTCGGCAGACTGTGCTTCTGCTGACGTAAACGTTTGCAGCTTGCATCAGTTGACGTCGCAGAGTGGTTGACGTGACAGTTCGGTCACGCAGAGCCGCCACACAGAGGTATCTGTCCTCCCTTCTGCTGGTGCAGCGCGGGCGTCCTGAGCAGGGTCGTCGTTCTGCCCTTCCAGTTTCTTGGAATCGTGCCAGCAGCCTCTGGATCACTGAATGGGACACCCCAAGACGTCTCCCAACTTCTCGTCCGGAAATTCCATAGTGCAGCCATGCTAGCGCCCGGGCCTTGATCTACTGGCGACGCGTTAGGCTTCGTCCTGGTGGCATGGTTAGGAAAGTGACAATTATGCTCCTACTGTACCGGTATTTGTAGCGAAACAGAAGTGCTCAGTGTTCACGACTGACCCCTTTAGCACGTGCATCACGACTTTACCGAGTGTTTCCACCTGCCTGCCTTTGGTACGCTTGCCAATATCGCACAGCTTTTCACAAAAACTGACGATGTTTCACGTGGATTTGACACGTTCGTGGAAATTGATGAATTGTTGTCTATTGTTCCCGGTACAGTGGACTGTCTAAGGTCAACTTTTAAGCCATTTGGATTGAAAGAACATTGTATCTTATTAGCGTACTTGCGACGATAAACAATGACACAAAAAAGTGGGGTGGCCCTTAAGTTTTTGACCATTAGTATATTTCTCGTGAAGGCAGAACTTTTTTTTTTTAATGTGCGCACTTGATGATTATGTGTGTTGTACACTCGAAGGCGAGACACCACCGTAAATCGCGTCTGGATGTAAATTTGACTAGATGGGAATGAGGAAAAGTCTACTGACATCCCACAGGTTCCTGCCCACCAGGCGGCCCGAGATTCCAGCTAGGACGACTGCATCTCATCCACTGCTACGTCCCAATGTCGGCTAGATAGCCTTTCTGGACTTATATTTGGCACCCATTGCTTACTAGAGACATCCGAGACCGGGCTTTGTCCGTGTATGCTCCGATTCCCAGGGCCTGACCAACGCCAGTCAGGTTGATTTGGTATACGGCCTCGCCCTGTGCCTTGTGATTCTGCGGCACGCCTGTGGCGCCCGAGTAGCTTTTGCTCATTTTAACCCTTTGGCTGTCGGTGGCGCTTTTTGTCAAAGTGATGCCTGACGCGAGAATCATCTCGACTAAAAAGCACTACCGACAAATGAATCAAAGGCTTAAAATCATTGCAACCGTTTTTGTCATGGATCACGACTGGTCGAGGGTTATTCTGGGGTAATTAAGTGGAGCGTGGGGGGGGGGGGGGGGCGGTTCTGCTGAATCAGCCAGTTGCGGACTGAGAGGGTGTGCGTCAGTGTGTGTGTGTGTGTGTGTGGGGGGGGGGGGGGGAGGTCGGGGGAGGGGGGGGGGGGGGGTCATTCGTTTACTCTTCTCCTCTTACACTCTTTGGCTTTAAATCAAAAGGCGGTCACATTAACCATGAATTAGCTTGGCGCCATCAAGCGAAAAGCCTATTTGGCACTACCCTTGAATTATCATGGTCGATCCATCTCGTGTTGTAGTGCGTCGGACTGGGGCTTGTTCTTCGTTCTCCTTTGTAACAATGACTCGGAAGTGAAAACCATAATAAACAAGTATTATTGATTGTTTCTACCAATTGTGGAGTATGAAATAGTTTGACTAGTTAGCCTCGTAAACAAGTCCGTACAGTAATCAGCAAATGCCCGACTTAATATCGTAAACAAGTCCGTACAGTAACCAGCAAATGCCCGACTTAATATACGCGTAGTATACAAGCAAGCTTTCGAAGATATGCCAGACGGAGCGGAATACAACTCCTCTACAACTCTATCAAGGCTCGCAGTATCGGCGGTCTGGGGTTTCGGTCAACGAACCATCTGAGGGTCCTTGACGGCCATGACAATATATCAGGAATTACAGGTATGTACACCCCCCCTCCCTCCTCCCCCCAAGTTGTATCCCATTACCTGTACAGGTAGTAGATCAGGCCGCGTGCAAGCCCCCCCCCCCCCCCAACTCCATTACCTATCCCTGTAAGCAAAGATCCTCAGGTGCACGGCGTGCAGTAGGTCCGTGTGCGCTGTGCGCGAGCCCATTGCGGCCGTCATTGGTCCGAGGATGTTTTGCTCATGACTGGCGATAATCACTTTACCTGTATAGATTGTACAGCAGGCCTAGTGCGTCACTTTACCTGTATAGATTGTACATCAGGCCTAGTGCGTCACTTTACCTGTATAGATTGTACAGCATGCCTAGTGCGTCACTTTACCTGTATAAATTGTACAGCAGACCTAGTGCGTCACTTTACCTGTATAGATTGTACAGCAGGCCTAGTGCGTCACTTTACCTGTATAGATTGTACAGCAGGCCTAGTGCGTCACTTTACCTGTATAGATTGTACAGCAGGCCTAGTGCGTCACTTTACCTGTATAGATTGTACAGCAGGCCTAGTGCGTCACTTTACCTGTATAGATTGTACATCAGGCCTAGTGCGTCACTTTACCCGTATAGATTGTACATCAGGCCTAGTGCGTCACTTTACCCGTATAGATTGTACATCAGGCCTAGTGCGTCACTTTATCTGTATAGATTGTACAGCAGGCCTAGCGCGTCACTTTACCTGTAGAGATTGTACAGCAGGCCTAGCGCGTCACTTTACCTGTATAGATTGTACATCAGGCCTAGTGCGTCACTTTACCTGTATAGATTGTACAGCAGGCCTAGTGCGTCACTTTACCTGTATAGATTGTACATCAGGCCTAGTGCGTCACTTTACCTGTATAGATTGTACATCAGGCCTAGTGCGTCACTTTACCTGTATAGATTGTACAGCAGGCCTAGTGCGTCACATTACCTGTATAGATTGTACAGCAGGCCTAGTGCGTCACTTTACCTGTATAGATTGTACAGCAGGCCTAGTGCGTCACTTTACCTGTATAGATTGTACAGCAGGCCTAGTGCGTCACTTTACCTGTATAGATTGTACAGCAGGCCTAGTGCGTCACTTTACCTGTATAGATTGTACAGCAGGCCTAGTGCGTCACTTTACCTGTATAGATTGTACATCAGGCCTATTGCGTCACTTTACCTGTATAGATTGTACATCAGGCCTAGTGCGTCACTTTACCTGTATAGATTGTACAGCAGGCCTAGTGCGTCACTTTACCTGTATAGATTGCACAGCAGGCCTAGTGCGTCACTTTACCTGTATAGATTGTACATCAGGCCTAGTGCGTCACTTTACCTGTATAGATTGTACATCAGGCCTAGTGCGTCACTTTACCTGTAGAGATTGTACATCAGGCCTAGTGCGTCACTTTACCTGTAGAGATTGTACATCAGGCCTAGTGCGTCACTTTACCTGTAGAGATTGTACATCAGGCCTAGTGCGTCACTTTACCTGTAGAGATTGTACATCAGGCCTAGTGCGTCACTTTACCTGTATAGATTGTACATCAGGCCTAGTGCGTCACTTTTATCAGTACTTAAGCACAGGTATGTACCCCCTCCCTCCCCCCCCCCACACACTCCCTCCCAATACACACACCTACAATCACATTACCAGTAGTACAGATAGTAGATCAGGCCCGTGAAACCCATCCTTCATCCTGCTTCAGCAAGGCTAAGCTTCAGTCACAGCCACCTCCTGTGTCCGAGGTGACGACAAACGTAAAACTTCGATAACGCCGACCCGTGCCAGCGACTGCAGGGTTCATGTGAATCTATGGCTCTGGCAGATGGAAGGATGTGGGCACGAGAACAGAATTACTCATATTCTTCATATAATAAGCAGACACAATGTCAACAGAAAGCAACACAATCTGTGGTCCCAGCTCCGCTGTAGAGGCGCGATAGATGTGTCTGCACACTGTGTCCACATACGGAAGTTGTCGCCCCCTGTTTACACATAGCGCACTCTACGTCGCCTGAGACACCCTACAATCACCTGCCGGCACCTGTACTAGTCCGTTCTACAACTGTGATCGATCTCTCCTACTCAGTACTAGACCTACAGCATGCTCATCGATACTTTGTCAGATCGAGGTGGGAGTCAGTGGTCTGCCCCTGGGTCCCACCACACGCGCCACAGCTCAAGCCAGTCTGCCACAGCTAGAGCCAGTCTGCTACAGCTAAAGCCAGTCTGCCACAGCTAAAGCCAGTCTGCCACAGCTAAAGCCAGTCCGCTGCCACAATTAAAGCCAGTCTGCCACAACTAAAGCCAGTCTGTCACAGCTAAAGCCAGTCTGCCACAGCTAAAGCCAGTCTGCTCTGTCAAGGTACAAGACGATGCCATTTTCGCGACGAGCTATTTTTAAATTGTATTACAACGAAAATCACAAAACTGGACTTGACCCATTTAAACCCAAAGCCACAATCCCCAGAGTTTTGGAAGTGTCCCCTTATAACTATGTGCAAGTTGCAGAAGATGGATGGACCATGAAAATTCAACTACCCTTGAATTATGATGGTCGATCCGTCTCAGCACTTGTCCGATCGCTCTGATTGGTCCTGTGCCACTAGATCGGCTTAGAGCGTGTGCTCTCTGCACTTGTAATGATCAATCTCGGAAAAAGAATCACGTGCCGTTTGACTATCATAGCACTACTGACTACTATAACTATCATGGTCGATCCACATCTCTTTGTAATGTGTCTGAAAACTGTCGGAACGATTCGGCCACACAATATATGTTGCACTGAGTCAGTGACACCGAAATAGCGTGGCACCTAGCAATACCCTAGTAGCTAAAACGTTCACGACTATAGAGTCTTTCCACGCTACGTCATCAAAACCTGCGTGGCGGACAGCAAGACTCCACTTCCGTCTTGTAAACACAGGCCAAAGTACAACTGCTAGTTAGTTTCAAAGCGTAAGAAATGGTGAATTTTTGCTGTGTTCGAGGTTGCGGACATCGCAGCAACCGAGATAAAGAAATACGTTTTTTCCGCATTCCATCTGTTCCGAAACGTGCTCAGTGATTCAGTTCAGCGAAATTTGATTGCACGCCAGCGAAGAGCCGGAATGGCTTCGGCAGATCTACAGGAAAGACATCACAGAGACTACAACCAAACCATGGCATCGGGTTTGTTCAAGTCACTTTTTGTCAGGTACGTGCAATGGGGGAGACTAATTAAAAGTTTCTGTCAGCCTGCTATTTATTTCGATGTTGGTACACCTACTCGGAGTTCAAGAAGTTGGTAATCCTGCAGATCACGATCGTCCTTTTTTTTTTTTTTTTACATTGTCCGTAGGCCAACTTTTATCGGGCAAACCAGCAGCCGGATTGTTTGAAGCCAATCAGAATATCATGATTACAGTACATTATAAATATTCAGATGCCTGTTCGTAGTTAATTACCTATTATATTAAGTCGAATAAACAAACTAACACTGGAAGTGACAAATCAGCAAGCATCCTTCACGCGGTTGTACAACACTTTTTGTCTATGATCACATAGATGATGAAGATGTAGTGTGAGCAAGGAGAGTTGGTTTTAGGAAATTAAATAATGAATGTAGCATTATTTTCGATTTCAAGAATTATTTATTTACTAACAATATACTTCAGGGAAGGTATTCATTCAGTGTTAGGCCAAAAAAAAAACAAACAACAACCTTGGATTAGGGTAATATGACCCAAAAACATAGGGTCGGTCGGTTATTTTGTTTATTTTTAATTACCGTTTCCCTACCTTTTTAGTCTTAAAATGGCGCAAAATGTGCCATTGTTTTGTTTTTTGATGAAAATCCCCAAACAAATTTTTAGGGTCAGTGGGAAAACCCTAATCCAACCTATTTTTTTTTTTGGGGGGGGAGGGGGGGGGTGCCTTAGTACAGTTTGTTGTACAATATGTTTTTGTGTGTGTTAAACCTCCCTCCCCCCACACACATTGTTGTTTTAAATTCATAATACGTGTCGCTATAGAGACAAGAAAAGATATCATAATATATGTTTTACTTATTTTCAGGTAAGCCAGCTGACTTTCAAGCTTGTACTGATCCCGACTGGATTCCAAGTGTGAACCTGGGTCACCAGATGGGCAATAAACTGAAAGTGGAGACCTATCAGCGCTTAAGACACAGAAACCACAAAAAGATGGAGACTTGTCAGGAGCACATAGCATCAAATGACCTATGGAATGTAGAGATGGAAGTGCTGGGGTATCATCATCTGTGGAGGATGACCACATGATGACAGTTGACAAAGAGACACAAACAGATATGACAGCAAGCTACATCAGCCAGCTTGAAGATGTTGTCAACCAGTACACAACTGAGAATGTTGCTTTGCACGAGAAAATTAATGAAACAGAGATTCACTCAGAAGGATTTTATAATCAGAAGCCAGACCGTATAAAATTTTACACAGGATTGCCAAACATGATTATTCTGATGGCTTTGATAAAAATGATTTCAAAAAACTTGCAGGATAATTCTTTGTCTGTGTTCCAACAAGTTGTTTTGACTCTGATTCGACTAAGACTCAATTTGTCATTTAACTTATTGGCTGACATGTTTTGTGTTTCAAGATCCACAGTATGTCGCACATTTCATAATGTTCTTGATGTATTATATGTTCAGCTACAGCCTTTGCTTCACTGGCCGGACAGAGAAAACATAAAAAAAAAACATGCCACCTGCCTTTCTCCAACATTTTGGAAGGAGAGTAACTGTGATTATAGACTGTTTTGAGCTCCGACTGAACAGAGCATCCAACCTGCAGGCTCGCAATCAGACATATTCTAATTACAAACATGGTAACACTGTCAAATTTTTAATTGGCATAACACCACAGGGAATGGTATCTTTTATTTCTAAAGCTTGGGGAGGCAGGACTAGTGATAAACACATAACTGAACAGAGCGGCTTTTTGGACAATTTGCAGGTTGGTGACCTTGTTCTTGCTGACCGTGGGTTTAATATCCATGAAAGTGCGGGGCTTAGGTCGGCTGAAGTTAAAACGCCAGCATTTACTAGGGGGAAAAAGCAGTTGTCAGCTTTTGAGGTCGAGGCCACAAGAAAATTAGCAAATGTTCGCATTCACGTTGAACGTGTAATTGGAACAATCAGGCAGAAATACACTGTTTTGGACTCAACGCTGCCTTTGGCATGTATGAATTGTGCCGATGATGATGATGCTACTGTGTTAGATAAGACTGTGTTTGTTTGCTGTGCGCTGGTAAACTTGTGTCCTTCAGTTGTTTTGTCGGACAATGACAGTGAGAAAGACGTTTTTGAGAGTATGGCACAACCCATTTGTGATACTGAATTAAATACTGACATTTCTGATATTAGTGCAGTACCTGCGGTGGTTAATTAGACAAAATTGTTGTTTGAATGTGTAAGGTAAATGCACGTTTGTTTCTGTGTGGACTGCATTTATACCTATGTTTTTTTTGTTTTTTTTGGCATTGGCGTCTTATATAGTCTCCGTGAGGAGAAATTTGGGCAGCCCTCTCTGCGAAGGCAAAGTCGCCACTGTGCGGCGCCAGACCCAACCTACCTAATAGTAATTTTGTAATCTGTTTTCGATGGGGGAGCAAACCGGAGAATCCGGAGAAAACCCCCGAACGTGGCCCGAGACGAAAATCAAAGTTTGTCTTCGGTGAACATGGACTGAATGGGATTCAATACCATTCACCCAGAGGTCGCAGTCCTAGCAGAAATGGCATTCTAGTAACGCCAAGATCCATTAGGCCACCACACTCGCTTTGGAGATTGTTGATCTTATTGCGCTGTATTTAATGAAATATGTATGTGTCGTGTAATTATTATGTTGTTCAAAGTGGTGTGTGTGTTTTGTGTGTGTGAGAGAGAGAGGGCAAGAGTGAGGGCCATAGGCAGAGCGAGTGTGTTTGCACGTTTTAATTTTGTTGCGCTTTTTAATTCTGTGTACATTTTGTGCGGATACTTTCTTTTTTTCTGTAACTGCACTTTGAGCTTCACTTGAGGGAAAAGCGTAGATTTTTAATTGAAATAAATTATTTATTATTATAATAAATTGATTGTATCATGCAACAGTAATATTATCATGTTGTTTGTGTGGGTGGACTGACCTACCTCAGTGTCTGTCCTATCTTCTTGCATGTGCTGTGCTGTTTTAGAGTCCAGTTTATGTTTAATGAATTAATTTGTGGACATTCTCACAAGATCAACAGAAATGTTGACATCACAACAAATTTAAAAACACACAAACACGGATACTATATATCATTATATGCCTACAGCCTGTGCAAGCACTAACCAAAACAATATTCACGTTATTGTAAACCAACAAAAGAGTTTTGTTGTTAAACCAAAAGTAGTAGTTTAGTTACATGGGAAATTGCTCACCTTTGCCTGCACCAGCCTGTTGGCGGACTGCCCAGGAACATAAACTTTCAAGTTGTGTACAAAACCTGAAGTTAGCTGATTATGTGCCTGCAACGACTTCATGGATTTAAACTCCGTCATGGTATATTTGCTCTTGCTAAAAACTAAATACTCGACAATGTCTTCGTTACGAGTTGGTGGAAGATCTGCATGGTCAGATGTGAAGTTGAGTTGCCGCCGGTGTCGATATCGGCTATTTTCTCCTTATATCTTGATAAAGATACGAAGTCAAGACTGAGTATCCATGTAAGGCACTGCTGATACACTTGATCCTTTCGTGGACATGTTGTAAAATTGCCTCAGATTATCGAAGTACACGCTCTCTTTCAAATGGTAACCTTACATGAAAAATGAGCAGACCGGCTTTGCTTGTCCGCCAGCAGAATCACGCCCCCTGATTTCTATACCACGTGATACGCACAGTGAAACCACTCTATATTGCGAGAATTCAAGCCTATCTGCGCGCACAGTTCTAGTGCACAGGCCGAACTGACCAGTCCGAGCGTGCGAAAATCGCAGTAATGGCGCCACTTGTGCATTTAACAGTACAGGGCGAGGTCTACCGGGCCAACTCAGCGCCAGTCAGTGCTTGGAGCCAGAACTAAAGCCAACTTCCGCCACTAAAGGTCGCGCCCGCTGCAGAGCACAGTCAGTTAATTCAGGATTTGACGTCCACGGCACCAGACTGAGTGATAATGGCCCGGACGCCGGCCCGGCCGCCTAGCGGGCGGCGGGGTTAGAGGTTAGAGCTATTACCTATGGAGTACGACCTGCACACTGATCAATTCGGCAGCACTGCAACTGTGCCTCTTTGATTTACCAGCACTTTATAACTTGACGGACATCAGTGCTATCCGTGAACAACTGAAGCCCGTCGTTTTGCCTCGAGTGCAGAGCACAGTGATAGGTACCGTTTTTCTTATACAGTAGCGGCGTGACGCCTGGGACACAAGCACTTTGCCACCTCAGTAGTGATAAGAAAAGGTAAAAGAGATCGAGCATCTGTTGACAGCGGGTGCTGTACAACAAAAGTAACTCGCCGCTTATATTAGACCCAAAAGGCCAACTTCCGCCAAAGGCCGCAAAGACGCCCGCCGCAGAGCACAATCATGTGTAAGTTTTTTCTTATGTAGCTTCTATTTGCCTCAGTTTCCGAAGAAGGCACCTCCCCCTGGTCCATGCCTCCCCGGTTTCACCTCCCCCCTGGTCCATACCCGTCCACTCCGGGGTTCACCTCCCCCTACGGATCCATATTTCCACGGGGTTCATCTCCCCCCTACGGATTAATACCTCCGCGGGGTTCACCTCCCCATGGTCCATACTAGAGTTCACCTCCTCCTGGTCCATACCTCCCCCTGGTCTATACTTCCTCAGAATTGTGTGTGTGTGTGTGCGTGCGTGCGTGCGTGTGTGTGTGTGTGTGTGTGTGTGTGTGTGTGTGTGTGTGTGTGTGTGTGTGTGTGTGTGTGTGTGATTGCCTTGGTCTGGCTCTGGGAACACTGTGCATCCACAGATGATGGATCTCGGGCGGCTTTTCTGCTCAGGGGGTTCAGAGGGACTTCTTGAATTTTGCCAGACGCACGCCGAAACAAAGCGAACAGGCGGTCGAGAGGGCTGAATCAACATGACGTACATTCTTTTACATTTGCAGTCATGATGCACACCGGCGCAACGACGTCACTTGATTTAGTGTGATCGGATTCCACGCCGTGAACAATTCTATTAAACATAGACGTGGCGTATTCAAACTTTCATTTTTAGATAGACTTCGCGGCTGACACTACTGCATTTGTTAAAATTATGGACACTACCCACGCGATCGGACTATAGCGAGGCTTTGTTTTCAACGAACGACTTCAAACAACAAACGAGAGGCAAGTCACAGCGAGTAACCGGCAGCATGTGCCACAAGCCGCGCGTAAACATGACTGACTGAACACTCCGCCAAACATCATCTCTAAGAGGCACTGGAAGATGAGCCAGGAGGGCTCATTATGACCGAAAGACTATGCCTCTTGGAGATGTTTGGAGTGTTGCCCTATGTTTATGGTACTCGCCGCGATTTTGATCTCGTTCCCTGATGGGAGTCAGTCGTTCGATCCAAACTAAAACTCATTATTCATAGAAAACACTTCAGTTCCATGTTGCAATAACGACCATCGTATATCGCCACTGAGTATGCAAGACATGTTATAGCCCTCAGTGTATGTATGTGTATGTTTTCAGATACAAGTATGCAGCAGGTTTTGAAATGTATCCAAAGGTCAAGGTGTTCCCATCTCATAGCTAAAAAATGCCAACCGTTAAAGTTTACCACGGACGACGAACGGACGACCACTGGCCCAGAACATAGAATCACTTTTGCAGCTTCGCAGGTGAGCCAAAAATTACACTAGACATGACCCCCATCTAATTTATCTGTGTATTCTTCCGTGCCTAATTTTAATGTGTATTCTTTCGCCTACAGCCGCTAGGCAGCTTACGCGGATCTACGATGCCCCCCCCCCCCCCCCCCGTCTCCCAATTTAATATCTGTAGGTTTTTGGGTGTTTCATGAAAGAAATCAGTCTCCTTCGAAACGCCGGCATTCAGTCCCAGGCCAGGCTATGCGACGCGGAACGATCTACGGAGTGAATCCGGCAGAATGATTCAAGCTGCTACCGATGCTCCATAAGTGAACGCGTTTTTCCGAAACAATGGAGGAAAAACAAACAAACAAACAAACAAACAAAAAACAAACAAACAAACAAAAAACCCGTTTGGTTCCGCACAAGTCTGCATAGGGTTCCACTGCCCTGGTTCATGAACATATATTCTAAGGGAAATAATCAGAAGAAAAAGCTACATGTATTAAGAACTAAGAACGTAAGGAGTTGCTTCCCATAGTCTGCCGTTATGATGATGATGATAAAACTTTATTGTCATATTACTAGTAATAATACATTAGGAAATCGTTGCGGTGCTGCGCAACTTAAAAAGAAGAACATTAAACACATCAAAATATAATTAAGCTACTCACGTGCACATACACACACTGGCACACACACACACACACACACACACACACACACACACACACACACACACACACACACACACACACAAGCGCACGCACGCATGCACGCACACACGCACACACACACACACACACACACACACACACACACACACACACACACACACGTATGCCTTAGTAACTATTGTGGCAATAAAGGCAATAAACACGATTTCACAGTAACACAAATCACACAGCACATATCGTAATATAAAAACACGTCACTTGCATCATAGACACAGCTGTGCAGTTCCCCGCCACACATGCCGATCATGAGGCCGATTCTCGAGAAGTTCAGTTCCAGAACCACTGTTTCAATCCGAGTGTGATCGGGCCGGACTACAAAATCGTGTGCACTGCCACACGTTCCCCGCTGCTCGGCGTTAAACCCCAATAACTAACTAACTAACACGTTCCCCGACATAGCCGACCGGTTTGAACCGAAGATCAAGGTCGTAAACAGCTTCCTGTTCTGCAAAATGGCTGCTAGTTTTGACAGTGATGATGATGTGCTGCTGCTGCTGATGATAATGGTGATGATGACTGACTGATATACACTGTTACGTTTGTGATTCTGTTATTCTTTTTAGAGCATGTTTGTGCTGATTATAGGAAAGATTCGATATTTATTTGAGTTATTTTGGATAAGAATTACGTACTTCAAAAAGTATGATTCGTTTTCTTTTGCATGGAGAATACGATCGATTTTTGTTGTGTAGCGCTAGAATGACGCATATTTTCGCTACATTTTGTAAAGTCTGACCTACATCAGACTGGAAAGTTCGGGACTGAAGGGTCGCGCTCGTTCTAGTGACCTCTAATACTCGTCAAAGTTTTGTAGTACACACGTTGTTGGCTTCTTTTTGCAACATTTACACAGATGCACGGAAATTACGGAATGCACCTAGATGTTAGTGGAAGATTGTAGACAGATCTAGAATGTTTTTTTCCCTCATGATTATTAATGAGTTTTGGTTACGTTTTCTTTTCTGATTGGTTGAGTTGTGTAGTTTGCAGGATTGGCTGTAACAGTAGTATAGTATTTGCGAATTATGTGTCTGCATTGCATGGGCGGAGACGCTGTGTATCAGAATTGTGGATGCATTGTAGAGAGACACTGTACCAAAGTGTGGATGCATTTATGGATGCATTGTGCTGAGATTGCATCGTGAGAATGAAATACTGTTGGAACTGTTACTCCAGTGTGGTCTACACACCTTGAGCCACGTGTGACGAGTTGCAACTGAGTGACGAGTTTTTTTTACAAGAACCCGAGGCTACGTGAGTGCGTCTGGTGTCAGTGATTGCATCATACTACGACTAACACTACCACGTATCATACACTGATATTGAGAAAAGCGAGAATGACACACAACAGAAGATGGATCGACCATGACAGTTCAGTGGCGACCGGCGGCATAAATGGTCGGCGCCTAAAAGGGCCAAGCCGGTTCATCCTGATGAGAGATATAGGTCCTCATGAGCCCCCGCACTGAACTGTAGGCATCATCACCGAGTTTCAAGGCGCCGCCGGTTACTGAGGCAGCGATACCGTGCTTGTATTGGGACGGAGTCCTCACAAAACGGGACAATCACTTCTTTGACGATGGATGCGAAGGGTTTCACGAAGTAATTCATTCCAGACGCAAGACACGGCACACGGATACGCGGCTGCAGCCGCGTATTCGTGTGTCTTACGTCTGGAATGAGTCAGTTAAGGGTGTCAGTACCGGAAACGGTTCGGTTTCTGTATCGTGCTTACTAAAATAATGCTTCTGAAAAAAAAAAAAATTGCAGACTTCTTTACGCACGCAGATCAGGGGCGGTGATGGATGCCGGCGGGTCCGGATTTTTTGGGATATTTTAATCTGAGAAAGAAGTGGTCCAGAGGCCAGACCTTGCTTTCCACTGCCACCCCCCCTCCCCCTCCACCCTCCCCCCCCCCCCCCACACACAAACACACCTTTTTACCACCAGCTGAAAATTGAAGCAGGTTGGATCAGGCACAGGTTGACATTAAAAAAAAAAAAAAGGATGGAGGAGGGATGAAATTGGGGGTGACAGAGATTAAAATGGGGTGGGGGGGGGGGGGTGAGGGGAGGGGGGGGGGGCTGAGGACCCAAAACTACTGGCCGTTGACTTTGCAAAACGACGAGACTGGGTACGGGTAGCCACTTTCCAATAAGGGGTGAGGTGTGTGTGTGTGTGTGTGACGGGGGGGGGGGGGGGGGGGGGGGGGGTGGGGTTGCCTCCAAACTCCCCTGTAGAGACAGTTACATTTCTACGTTTTCTACGTTCTGGCATGGCCGGCGGGTAAGTGAACTTGATGAGTTAGACAAACAACTGCGACACGGACGGAGTCTGGGGAACACACAGAACGACTATGACCGATGTGCACTCAAGGATCATATTCCTTCAAGCCGTCCAAAGCGCATGGGTGCAAAGTGGTATCCGCAAGAGGCATCGATCATCATGAGCCCCCGCAGTTGCGGGGGCTCATGAGGATCTATGCCTCTTGCGGGAGGTGAATGAGGATCTATGCCTCTTGCGGGACGTGAATGAGTGAGTAATTGTCTTGTTTTCACGGATACAACAACCTGCTTGTACTAACTTGTAATGTAACCAGACGCCAGATGCGCAGGCACATCGTGTGCACGGGTACACGGACGCTCTCTCTCAATTTCACACACACACACACACACACACACACACACACACACACACACACACACACACACACACACACACAGACCGCCTCCCCGGCCCCCCCCCCCCCCCACACACACACACACACCACCTACACAGACACACACCCACACCCACACACACACACACACAGTAACACGGTGGCCGACTGACACTAAACACAAGCTATGCGAGTCTGTTGACCTAGACTAGTCGGTAGAAAGCTCGTAAAACTCGGCACGCAACCCGTACAGCTGAAAGGGCCAGTCAGAAGCATACGCAGTAAAGTGTGAACTGATTGTGTGTGTACGTGTTGTGTCGCATTGTGTGGAGTCCATTAACCCTTTGGGTGTCGGTAGCGGTTTCAGTCGCGATGATTCCAGCGGGAAGTCATCGCGACTAAAACCGCTACCGACACCCAAAGGGTCAAGACTCTTCTATCAAAGATCCTACATAGAAATAGTATTTAGATCTTTGCTTCTATAAAGGATCGCAACCTACTATTTTTCCTCACTATGAGGGCTCAACCTACGGTCTTTGACATGATTTTGATGGCCCTTGCGTTAAATAGTGCACAGGTTTCGATCCTTTCGTGCTGTTGATACAGCAGTGGAGTATGTAGGAACTTGACCTGGTGGGCCGGTGGGGCCCTTACCCGCTCCCCCAATAAAATGTAAGGGTTGGGGCCGGGGTGGAGGCAGAGTATCACCAGACCCTCAAATGTGTTTACACATTTTCTTTTCATATTAGAGAAACAAAATCATAACAGTTTTTTTTTTAGTAGAAAACAAAACTCAAAAGACAATAATAATAAAAAAAAATCGAAAACGAAATCATAAGACAGTATTTTTCTACTTCTAGTTTGTAGAAAAATAAATTAAAGAAGATTTTTTTAACATGCTTGCTCTTTTTTTTAAAGTCAGTTTAGGTCCCCTTCCCCCACCCCCTACCGGTCCCACCCCCATCAAGCGGACCAATGTCAAATTCTTTGATTCTTTCACTGCGGAAAGGTCGGACGGCCGTTGTTAACTCATTCTACCCCAGACACACAGCAGCAAGATAAGGATCGACCATGATAGTTCAAGGGTGATGCCAGAATAGCTTGGCGCCTATGGGCGCCAAGCTATTCTGGCATCACCCTTGAACTATCATGGTCGATCTGTGTCCTGCACAGCCATGCAGTCTTCAGAGGACAACGGCAACATTTGGGGATTTCGGTCTTGGGTTAGAATGAGTTAAGTCAGCCCCGCCTTCCACCAATGAAATTTATCTCCCAACGCCACTATTGTAGATTACAAGACTCGCACTGGGTTTCGCCCCGTGCAAAACCGTGACACGCCGACACGCCGCCTTGACGACGGGTTCAACTACCTGAACAGTAACTTCTAAAGAGCTTGTAGCCGCGGTTCAGTATATAGGGCAGCGCAATACTGGCTAACCGGCTTTCGGCACTTATCTCCACTGAATGATGGATGCTCTGTCAGTGTCAGTGTGCTGGTCTGTGATTTTGGACCTTACGGCCTACGGGCCGTAAGGTCCAAAATCATAGACCAGCACACACTAACGTATGTCGGTCCGCACTGCCGGGAGTGGCAGTCGGAACTGCGTTCTCAGTTCGGCGCCCGGCCTTGTACGCAGCCGCACTGAATATCAATACCGTTCATTTTCGACCCATTAAGAGGAACTGGATTAGTTTACTGTTTTTTTTTTCTTCTTCTTTTGGGTCTGAAGAAGTTCACAGGGCAAAACGCAAATAGGTTGTTTTGACCGTTCTTTGTAAGTTCACGGCCTGGGAAGCCCGCGGGCGTGAAAACTGACGCGAGGGGGGGGGGGGGGGGAGGGGGGCGGGGGGAATGGGGGGGGGGGGGGGGAAGGGGGCGGAGGGGGAGGGAAGTTGAAAGATAACGATATTACGTCCCTTGTCACGTCTTTGTCAGCTGCAGTTCTTTTCAGTTTCCAACCCGCCAGGCGAAATCACGCGAAGCTAGTCTAAACTGCACGTCAGTGTTTCGACGACTAAAAATAATGCATGAAAAAAACTGACAAACGGCTTGCGATATCCCTCGTATTTCGTCGAAAACAGTGAATTAAACATCCTGAAAACAGATGCGATATCGCATGTAGTGTCGGTTCTGGCTGCGAGTCCACTGATTTTGTCGAAACGCGTGCAATCGTTCAAGTTTGACTCGGCACTGCTTCCGGCGACTGGCAACTAGTATTCGGCCGACTGAAAAAAACAACAGCCGCCGCCTATCGTTACATTTGCAAGAGAAGCGGCTGTAGTCACGCTGCACTCTGACCGGCATAACGTGACTGAAATGCAAGCCACATCAGTGGATCATGTCATTTCTCATAATGTATTCAGCGACCTTTTCATAAATAAGTTCATATGTTCGCATATCAGGTCGACTACTCCCCAAACGGGTATAGTGAGTTGAGGCAAAATGTGCGCAAAACGTCTTTGGGCCCCAAGCTGGCGGTCACTGTCAGCCCGGCCTGTGAGACGTTGGAGGCACACTGCATTGCGAAAAGCCGTTTCATTACTAGCATTGTTTCAACTTGAATCGGGTCGACATGACCGGCAGCAACGGTACATTCACAACGGTATCCATTCACTGTTGAGAAATTTAGCCGAGTGAACATTCTCCAACTGCAAGAGACATAGATCCTTATGAGCCCCCGCAATTGCGGGGGCTCATGAGGATCTATGCCTCTTGCTGAAACCACTTTGTATTCACGTTCCTTTGCCGGGACAGCTGGGTCTCCTTGGCGTCGAATTAACACAGACATTAGACGGAAACACTGACAATGCGCGTCCACTGGCAGCGCAGAGTTAACTCATTCGCTTATGCCGCGCACCCGGATGCGGCTGACCGCGTATGAGTTAACCCTTTGGGTGTCTGTAGCGGTGTTAATGGCGATGATTCCTCAGGCGGTTAAACCATTCAACCCTGACGCACTACGGGGCGGTCCGTGGCGCAGTGGCGGGCGCCTGCCACCGATGCTAAAGGTGCGAGGTTCGATACCGGGTTCCGGCGTCGGACTTTTCTCCTCTAGTAAGTGTCACCCTTAATTCGGGCGGACCGTCGGGGGTTCTTTCGCCGGATACTCCGGCTCTTCCCCCCCCCCCCCCTCCACTTTGGTACCGGTTTCAGACCACTTTATAAATTTCAAATACAAGCGATCAAAATTTCCGAAACCTCAGTAGCTCCACGTGAATGTCCTGTGTTTGTCTTGTACCGCGTTTGTCTTCAGAGTGAATGCGTGTGTGTCACGTGAGCGTGTGTTTTGGGTGCAGTTCGCGGCGCTTTATTATTATTATTATTACTACTACTACAGCAGGAGATGGGTCGACCATGATAATTCAAGGGTAGTGCCAGATTAGCTTGGTGCCAGACTAGCTTGACGCCAAGCTAATCTGGCACTGCCCTTGAATTATCATGGTCAATCCATCTAGTGCAACTGATGCATAGTCGTTAGATGACCCCTCCAAAATTTGGGAAATACGTGCGTCGGGCTGAATGGGTTAAGCGTCGGAGCAAGAGATCGAAGGGAATCGCCGGGTAGTGCGGTCGAGTCCCCGTCCCTGCCCCGGTAGCTGGACTCGCAATCCAGGGAAAAAAGACGGGCTTGCTCCA
Source organism: Semisulcospira habei (assembly GCA_036245525.1). NCBI lineage: Eukaryota > Metazoa > Mollusca > Gastropoda > Semisulcospiridae > Semisulcospira > Semisulcospira habei. The sequence continues at coordinate 92,901,337 of BTPG01000007.1, read as the reverse complement.
TAGCATGTCCGTTGAAATTTCCTGGTAAATCTACTTGCGCCTGAATTGATCAGTGTTCAGGTCGTATTCAACAGGCAATAGATTTCTCTGTCCCCCATAACCCGCCCGTCAGGGCCGCCGTCCATCATCACTTCGGTGCCCCGAATTAACCAACCAAACCTGTAGGAATGAATCATCGCGACTAAACCGCTACCCGCGACACCCGAAGGTTTAAGATGATACAGCCAAACATGATAACTACGTCCCGATCTTCCTTTCTCTCTAGGTCAAACTCCCGCATTCTCTCTCTCACACGCACACGCACACGCACAAACACTGTGGCATTACGCACACATCAAGTAACAGTCCAATCAAACATTTCACAACTGACGTCTTACCAGTATCGACATACATTGCATGCTTTTTATGGTGCAGTGACCGGGGGGTGGGGGTGGGGTGGGTGGGAGGGGGATGGGTGGGTGGGCGGGCCATATCCCATACTGTATCCCTGTGGCGTAGGCCCGTCTGTCGCGGTGGAGATTATGCATTTACGTGTTTGTTTTCTCATTATCTCCATTATTGATCTTGAGGTTTAGTTTTCCTCGGTCAAAGTTCACGACCAGTGGAAGAGAAATCGTTCACGCTTATTTTTTTAAAAATATATTAATTGTGTAATAACTTATTTTAAAAAACACACCATATTATAATAACCTATAAAGCCAGTACAATATACGACAGGATGTCACGCTTTTAAAATTCATTTATTTGTTTTATGTCTTTAAAAAAAATCCTTATAATGTTCGGCAGGTTGTCACAGGATCGACTATGACATTTCAAGGGTGGTGTCGGAATAGCTCAGCGCACGTATGCGCCAAACTATTCCGACACCACCCTTGACCTATAATGATTGATTTGTCTCCGGAACAGTGTCGTAGTCCTCAGTGGTATATCTCCAAAATTTGGTAATTTCGTCCTCAGAGCTTAAAGGGGCACTCCTGACGTTTTTTTAAGGGCTTCAGTTCGCAAAAAGCTTTTACTGGGATTCAGGATACACAACCACTTAGACAATGACCACCCTATTGTCCCACCAAATGCTTTCTTTCGTCCGTTCAAAGCGAAAAGAGGCCACCGGAATCTTGTGACTGGACACCATCAAAAGATTGCTTGTGATAGGCGATGGTAGCTGACGTCATAACTATGCTTAGGTCATCTGCATAATTATAACCAATCAGAGACAAGATGGCGGATGAACCAGCGAAGAAAAAAAGAAAGTGTCAGTCGACTCGCGCCGGCCGACAATGACAGACTGGGAATTGAGAAGAAAGAGGAACAGAGACAAGATACCCCTAAGTAGAATTGACATCGGACAAGGGAATATAGAGCTTGGCTTGACCGCCAATCCAGAATTTGTCGCGCGGCTTTCCTGCTACTGAGAATCAGTAAGCAATCTACGCCGGGCTGTCGATCTTCCCATTTCCGCGAGCGCTAGTGATTTACACTGACTAGAATTCATGATCTTCAGTAGAATGTATCGCTTACTGATTTCGCAAGATTTTAACTGAAACCTGTTTTATCATAAAGGTGCGAGCTAGTTATCATATTTTATGCTGCAAGGATCTGAAAACTACGGCCGGTGTGTGTCAAAATTGCGGCACTGACATCGCTTAGTGGTCGCGACACGTTTTTGTCAGTCTGTGCGGGCTCTCATTCACGCGATTCACAGAGGTAGTCAGTGTTTCTGCTGCGATGGCACGGTGCATTTGTCGTTTCCAGAGATGCTTTCAGTTACGTAGACTTCGATGTGCGAGATGTGAAATTGCTGTGCCCCAAAGTGGGTATACTACCACTGTTCTGTCACAACTGCCGAGTTCAGTTCGTGTTTCCATAGACCAATTATACGTGTATAATTGGTCTATGGTGTTTCCGAGGGATCAAGGTCAAACTAGCCGTGAACGCTGGCTAAGTCGCTTGGCGCGGAGACCGACGGTCGAACAAGCGGACCGTGCACTGACGACTCGCGATGCCGGCAGCACGGTCGTTACTAGTAGCAAGCGGAACCCGCCGTATATTGCGATCGTTTTGACAGCACAGCGAGTATGGAAGGTTTATTCTACATTCTCGTGGAGAATTATGTCGAAGGGTTGCCGGAGAACATCAATACACGTGTACACCGACGTGTGTTCACCACACCGATGGCCTCCGGTGACCTCAGTGGCCGGTTCTGCCTCAGTTGTGACGTAGGCTAGTAAATATGCACTTATTCAAAACGAGGCCGATGCAGACGATAACTTGGCCTGCGCTCTCGGGTACAAAAACACACCCTCCAAACGATGAATTTCGACATTTGGCATTGTATTTACATCATATAGCTCTAAGTTAGAGTACACAAAGGACCCATACACTTAATACTGTCAGCAGCACGGTATCTGTTGCAGACAGTTTTCTGACTGTCATTAGTTTTGAATGCTGTATCAGTCCTGGGGAAAATAACTTTAAAGAATCAAAGGTCTACACTCAAAAAACGTTTATTTTATCGAAAGATGGCCGTAACATTGGTATCAGTTTCAGCCAACTTAATAAAATTTCAAATACAAAACGATTTCCAAATACCGTCAGTAGCTCGCTTGAGCTTGCCCTTAGCACCACGTGAATGTTCTGTGTTTACATACAGTGTGTGAGTGAATGCGTGTGATTCACGTGAGCGTGCTTGTTGGGTTCAGTTCGCGGCTACATTCTGCGCATTGAGTTATATTATAAATATGAGAAATGCGCCATATAAATGCGATGCATTATTATTATTATTATTATTAACAGTATGCCCGTTGTACCAGTTTTAGGTGCATGCCTGCCTAAACCGTGTGAGGTGGATCGTCTGTGATAGCACTACAACTGTATTCGATCATAGAATGATCATAACCGACAGCCGTTTGTTAAGGAAAAGGTGTGTTATGAGAAAACAACAACAACGCGACTTCATTTGAAGCCTGTGTGATGTAGTCTAAAGAGGCCAGCGGTTCACACACTTGGTTCAGTCATGGGCATCTCCACGTCAGCGGTCGGCCAGTGTGTTATCCCATATCATACTGAGGCTAAAAGCTTCAAATTTGCATACTGCCATATGCAGGCTACATTATAGTACTTACAGATAAGGATATAGACCCATCGCTTTAGTTCAAGGGTGGTGCCAGAATAGCTTGGCGCCTCTAGGCGCCAAGCTATTCTGGCACTACCCTTGAACTATTTCAGTCAAACTTATTTCACACTGGTGAATATAAATTATTATGTATGTATTGTTGTTTAGTTTATTGTAAAAGTGGTGTGTTCGGGCATTGTGCTTTGTTTGTTATGTGCACATGTCATTGTATTTTTATTTTTGTGTACAGGTTGTAAAGCGCTTAGAGCTTTTAAGTAAGATTAAGCGCTATATAAATACTCATTATTATTATTATTATTGGTGTATTCCGAATGATAAGGGTTAAACAGTGTATGCGCGGGTGACACAGCCTGTGTAGAAATACTCTCCACTCCCGTACCCCCCCCCCCCCTCCCTCCCACACCACTCAATGTTCATCCATCCAATCAGTGATTCGCCAATATGCAACGTAATCGCCACAGATGTGCATTAACTCACTCAGCCCGACGCACGTATTTCCTAAATTTTGGAGGCGTCATCTAATGACTATGCACCTGTTGCAGGAGATGGATCGACCATGATAGCTTGGCGCCTGTCTGCGCCAATTTATTCTGACACTACCCTTGAATTATCATGGTCGACCCATCTCCTGCTGCAGTGCGTCAGGGTTGAAAGGGTTAATTAGCATAATGTTTTATCGACTATATGTGAACCTGAATTACGCAAAGCAGGCGCTTTTCGGAAGTCAGAAATCGGTCCAAATTGCATATGTGTCAACAACAACAACAACAACAAACAACAAGAAAGGCAAAGCCATTATGGCTCACGTGTATGACCGATTTACATAATTATGTGTGACCTTTGTGACAATAAGCAATTTGCAAAAATGTTGATAATACCTACAAATCTAAAATTGGCATTAGCATTTTACACACATTTGCCGGCCATTTGTGACCCTTAACCTTTCCGAGGGATATTCCAAATTAGTATGCATAGGTAGGTCTTACCATCAGGCACATCTGTACGAAGTTTGGGTTTGAAGTTGTGAATAGTATTCGAGAAAAAATAAATTTTGCCACAATATGTCTATTTGCGACCTATTTCCTGATCCCCTATGACCTCGACCTTTGTGAGAGTTCACTCAAATTGGTATGGTTAGAAAAGTCTTGTCACAAAGTGTCCTTGGTCCAAATTGCTTGAATAGTCTCCGAGAAAATGCCAACGTTAAAGTTTACCACGGACGACGGAGGACGGACGACCACTGGGGCCCAGAACATAAGACTCGGTTTTGCTTCTCACGTGAGCCAAAAACCAGTGGAAAGTCAGAAAAATAAATCTCACGTTTGTCCGGGCATTTTGCCCACTGGTGGATGCATGAAACAGTCTATTGTAATCCTGCAAAAAAATGGACTTCGGTTCAAATATAAGTATGCACTAATGAATATTTATATAGCGCTTAATCATAATCAAAAGCTCTAAGCACTTTACAATCTGTACACACAAATAAAAATACAATGACATGCACATAACAAACAAAACACAATACCCGAACACACCACTTTTACAATGAACTAAAATACATAATTTATGCTCTAATTAACATTCAATCTAAACAAGGAGGATTACAAAACTACAATTAAGGCATCAAACACTGGCAATTATTCAAAGTAAAGCTTGAAGAGGTGAGTTTTCAACGACCTCCTGAAGTCAGAGACAGACTCGCTGTTTCTGACCTCAAGAGGAAGTGTATTCCATAACACTGGGGCTTGATAAACAAAAGTGCGCTGACCAAATGTTTCAGTTTAGACAGAAGGTACACACAACTTCCGTTTATTAAAAGAGGAGCGGAGCTCACGAGAGGGTGTATACACGTGCAGCAAAGAGGACAAGTATTCTGGGCCTGAAAGGCAGTTCAAACAGATTGACATAACTTTGTATTGAATACGTGAGGACACAGGTAGCCAGTGAAGGGACTTCAAGATGGGTGCGACATGATCAGTCTTACGGACTCTCACAACAAGCCGGGCTGCATTGTTCTGAATCTTTTTGAGGCGATCAATGAGATACTGAGGGCAGCCACAAAGCAAAGAGTTACAATAATCTAGCTAGGACAGCACAAATGCACAAACTAGTGTTTTAGTGGCTTCCACGGTGAGCAGGTGACGCGGAACTGAACTAATGCGACGAAGTTCCAGATAAGCTGATCTACACACTGCACTGACATGCTGTGACATAGATAACCCGCTGTCAAGTGTAACACCCAGGTTTCTCACACTCGCAGTGACTGAACAAGGTCAGCCTTGAAAGCTAGTCTGTCAATGGCACGAACATTGCGCACTGTGGTAAGCATAGGCACAGGAGGTGGGACGATGACCCTCAAATGACTGATCCCACAGTAATGGTCTGCACATATTGCATCAGAAATCTGTGCTGAGCCCAAGATATCGTCGCATCTATGAAGGATCCAGTCAATAGTATGCCCATGGTTTGTCGACAGCTTGTGAGAGACTGAACATGTGTAAAATGTCCATGAGGGCAGAGGTGCTTCTGATTGTCAAAGTGGATGTTAAAGTCACCAAGGACTATCAGACTGCCAGCAAATGAGAATTACAGTGATCGAGAAGATCAGGAAACTGACCGACAAACATTGAATCAGTTAATTTGTTCTTGCGGTTTGGCGGGGGTCTGTAGGGGCACAGAAAATGAACAGTTTGCTGAGTTAAAGCTAGAGTAAACTGTACATGCTCAAAAGACTCATGGGAGAAACTGAAAGACGTTGAGAATGATGCAAAAGGCTGCAGTGCTTCATGGAGGACAACAGCAATACCACCCCCACGAGAAGGGCAGTGGAAGATGGGGCAAGATCAGCTCATTTGGCCTCATCACCTGAGGCACGAAGCCAGGTCTCTGTTAAGAACAGAATGTCAACATGGTCGGTGACAAACTCGCACACTTCAGAGCGCTTCTTGGCGATATTGCGATAAAGCAGTCGTATTGCGTATTTGGGGCGGTCCGTGGCGCAGTGGTTAAGGCGCCTGCCACCAATGCCAAAGGTGCGAGGTTCGAAAACGGGTTCCGGCGTCGGACTTTTCTCCTCTGGTGTCACCGTTAATTAGGGCGGACCGTCGGGGGTTCTTTCTCCGGGTACTCCGGTTCTTCCATCCCCACCCCCCACACTTTGGTACCGGTTTCAGGCCAATTTACAAATTTCAAATACAAGCGATTAAAAATCTCTGACTTCAGTAGCTGAACTGGCCCTTCGTCTGTCTTGTACTGTGTTTGTCTTAAATGGCGTAAATCTGTGTCTGTTACGTGAGTGTGCGTGTTGGGTTTCAGTTCGCGGCGCTTCGAGTCGATTTGCCCAAAAATTGAAAAAAGCGCCTATATAATAACGGTATTATTATTATTATTATTATTATTATTATTGATAAAGGAAAAAATATCAAACTAAGAAACGATTAAAAAGGGCAGCTACAGCACAACTTATTAATTTTTCGGGTTTTAACCCGAAAATTTAAATACATTGTGTTGTGTTTCACAATTCACAATTGTTCAATATGAACACACGAAAACTAAAACAATTCTCTATTTATCAGATAAGTAGCGAATTGTTTTATTGTCTGTATGTAACTGCCTTTTTAAGCGCGTTTCTTTTTTCATTGGGATTTTCTTGGCATTGTACGCTCTTCAGTGGCAGACACCTTTCTGGTCTGGATTTCGTACTGATCGAAGACATACTGAAGACAGAATCGTCGTATTGCTGATTGACACTTCGTACAACAAGTTTAACTCATCCGAGAATTACTTCATATTACATTTTTATTTTTAGAGTACAGAGTATTGCGTCAATGTCTCGGTCACGACCCCCGCTTCCGGGGCGCGAGCTATGAGTGCTACCACTCGAGATACACCCGACCCACACTAACACAAACCTAGCACAAACACCAGAGGAACAATGACGACGACATTACATATAACCCTAATAACAATCCAACTATTCTCACTCAATCCTAACCACGCATTCACGCATCACATTCACACGCACACACGTCCAAACTCCCCGACATGGATAACCGTTATACACAATACAAAATAACAAACTAAAACAAATATCCTTAATACAAACGAAAACTAAAACTGAAAAACTGAATTCACAAGCCACCGGAACCGACGGAAGCACAAGCGTCAAGCGCTAACGCCAATAGACCTACGCCTTTGCTTCCGCGAAGCGTCCCTCACAGCGGCACGTGGCTCCTAACGTAACAATATTCCAAATAGCACAATCAAATATAATTAAGCGAATAATTATGCTTACTGACACAAGCAAAAGTGGAACAACCTTAGTACCGTTCACCGGTCACTGGACCTTTTCGCCGGAGGCACAACCGTCGAGCTCAGCTCAGCTTAACGCTCTTGCCTCCGCGATAAGGTCTTTCACAGCACATGATTGCCCTTAAATAACAGTATTTCGACACCAAAGTCGACTATATAATGGAACCAACATCCTCAATACAACACAACCGAAAGTTAAGCAAACTTAGACCTTCTCGACGGAAGCACAACCGTCGAGCTCAGCTTTACGCTCTTGCTTCCGCGATAAGGTCTTCCGTAACAAGGCTACTTTTACACAATACAATATTTCAGAATATCACTGTCATTAGCACAAAGCTCTCCTCGCAACACCGTCACTATGAGGAGATGAAATTAATACAACGTCCTCTACCAGTTTACAAATAGACAAGATACGAGTTAGAAATAACTAAATGGGGTGACCCGACCTGGCCGCCCACGGGGCGTGCCGCGATGCTCTCGACAGCGCCCAGGCGGTACGGCATCTAGACCCACAAGTGGAATGACACAGTCAGCCTCCACTCTCACAACGAAGGCCTTCCGCACAGCGCGGCGGCTGGTTAATTCTTTAAGTCTGGACGTTTAGACCGTTGGATTTGGAACTGGATTTGGATACACAACACAGGTGCAAAATACGCATATGAATAACAAAAGAAACAAAATAATCACATCACCCTTCCCGCAACTTTATTGCCGTCTTTTACGTTCCTTCACCTCTCCCACAACAAATTCAAACTCAACGAAATGCATATTTACACGTCACCATATGACTCACTTCCAAATTTACACTCCGACGCAAAATAGTGAGATGGCCTTAGTCGCCTGCTCGGCGTTAAACCCCAATAACTAATCCGACGCTAACTACTACCAAATACGCTAAATGGCGCTTACTTCTACACTCGTATCCTTGCCCCCCCCCCCCAATCCACACTAACCAAAATAATAATAATAACAGAACAAGCAAACACAGACACCCCCCCCCCCCCCCCCTAGGAAATGGCCACTAACGAACTGTTGCGTGTACTCACCGCTATCCGTGGAGACGCCCCGGCTGGGACGCAGACAAACAAATACAAGACAAGCCAGGGGTTCAATCGTTGCAGTTTCTTCTTCTTCTCTCAGGACACCAACTCCGGAGCGACCAGAGCCGTATTGTGGGACCGTCACAGGAGGACGACACGCCACTTGAGGACTGCAGCAAATGGCTAACCACGCCTACGAAATCCCCCCTCGAAGACTAGTTACTTCGTTGACTGCTTGAAGCCGACCGTTCTTCACTTCTTGTTCGCAACTTGAATGGGACTCCTACGTTTGCTGTTGGAAATGCGACTGACTAACAATTTCGTTTTCGTACGTTTAGCAAAAAGGCGCTCAGTAAATCATGTGATTGAAATTCACGTGAAACAATAACCACCCGATCACGCAGACCGAGCGATCACGTGCGTCACGCGTTTCTTCCGTACGCACGCACAGCAACAAAACACCCGTGTAGAGGCCAAATACTAGACACCTATGCTATCGCTACCCGGTGACTAGCTAATCTGTCACCCCTTTAAATTTACCTCCCCAACAAAAAATAGGAAAAAAAACACCCCGTGTCGTGACAGTCTGAATGGTGATGGAACTGCTTCTTTTACATCCCCGCCACTGACTTTCTCCAGAAGTGAATTTTTTTTAATGTTTTATTTTTTTTTTTTTGAAAAGAATTAATTTTTACTGAAGAAGTTGAAAGGGTACAAAGCTGGCTAACGAACTCATCCAATGTCTTTCTCCAATCTAGCTATATATATCCAAAATGTCGAAGAAATATGCCAAAAATTACGGACTCTAAAGTGGTACAACCAACTTTCTATAAACGGCTTTTTAACCCTTTAATGAGACACCCAATTTTAATATGCTCGGAGGCTCTCCTATGCACTCCTTCAACAAAGCATTTTCCCAAGTTTCAAGCTTGTGCGTACACAAACATCGGAGATTCTCGTGTTTACACACACACACACACACACACACATACACACACACGCACACACACACACACACACACACACACACACACACACACACACACACACACACACACACACACACACACACACACACACACACACACACACACACGCGCGCGCGCGCGCGCACGCGCACGCGCACGCACGCACGCACACACACACACACGTTTCCCCCAAAAGTACGTTCTGCAGTGAATTGATTGATTGATTGTACATTGCTTAACGTCCCGACAGCAACAAGACTTTCTCAGGACGTGCCTGCGCTGTTTGTGAAAAAAACATGAACAGAATATTGAATGTATGTCTCCAGCCGGTCCAATACGTTAAATAAACCTACGCCATGGGGCTTAAATAAAGCTAAGACCATTTAGCAACACACATCTAATATCAAGAGCTACAGACAGCGCAGACGGTAGGGAGGGTTTAAAAAAGGAAAATACAGGTGAATGGACCAAGGGTAGGCAGAAACACATGCCCCAGAATAGAGGGGAAAACCCACCCTGTGGGGCTGACCAGGGTGACCTTGGGAACTAAAAAGTAGTTAACCCCACCCAAGTCCCCCAGGGCAGACCCGGGTGAGGTATTCTGCAGTGAAGTTAGTGTAACTAGAGATGACGTCATTTTTATCTGGTTACTTCAGTTGCCAGATTTTAAGACCAGGCCGCCTTTGTAGTCATGGGCATTCTTTTGAATTCGCTCCGCCGCGGCCCATCCTAAAAAGTCTCTTCTATAGATAGAAAAGACTTAAAAACAACAACAAGCAAGCAAACAAAAAAAAAAAAACACTTTCTATATTCTGTGATCACGGGGTCATATAAAAAACTGTTGTTTATCTGCAAGCCACGAAGCGGAAATATAATCGAATCGACACACGTCAGAAAACACAGCTGGAGATGTGCCAATTATCCCCCGTATATACATAATTCTCAACTACACACACATGAACGGGAAAAGGAGAGGGATTTTAGAAGGGCTGCTAGGACTGCCAGACTGAACTATAAAAGCAAGATCGAAACAAAATTTTCTTCTGGCAACGCTAGAGATGCATGGAATGGTCTGAACGGCATGATGGGTAGGCAGCAAAAGAAACAAGCCAGGCTCTGCACTGGGAATCCAGTTGAGATGGCCAATGATCTAAATCGTTTTTACTCACGGTTCGATGGCAGAAACCTTAGTGATAACTGTGATGAATTGTGCCAGTCCATTGTGCCGGAAACTTTGTCAATTACTGAAGAGGAGGTAGTAAACATCTTTTCTAAGCTGAATGCACACAAAGCACCTGGACCAGATGGGTTAGGTGGAAGAGTATTGAAAACCTGTGCAGGTCAATTGGGGAAGATCTTCACTACTATCTTTCAGTTCCTGCTTGATCATCATACTGTCCCTACGGCTTGGAAATCATCAATCATTGTCCCGATTCCTAAAAAAACCAACGCTCATGAATTCAACGATTTCCGTCCAGTTGCATTGACTTCTATTCTGTCAAAATGTATGGAAAAAGTGGTGAGGAGGCATCTGTTAAATGATGTTGCCGAACTACTGGATCCATTCCAATTTGCTTACAAAAACCATAGGGGTGTGGAGGATGCATGCCTTACTCTGTACAATCTTGTATTTCAACATCTTGAGAAATCAAAAGCACACGTGAGAATTCTTTTTATTGACTTTTCTAATGCTTTTAATACTGTTGAACCACTGATGCTTTTGCAGCGTATGATGGACTTTAATGTGAACACAAACATTATTCTGTGGGTGCGAGACTTTTTGAAGAACAGGCCACAACGTGTAAATGTACACGGCAGTCTGTCTGACCAAGTGGTGCTAAATTCAGGCTGCCCTCAAGGTTGTGTCCTCTCTCCGACATTGTTTTCTATATACACAGACCATATGCGTTGTCACACTGCCACTTCTCGTCTCTTAAAGTTCTCAGACGACATGGCCCTTGTACGCCTACTCCAAAAAGAAGACAGTCTGGCCAAGTACTTTGCACAGATAGCAGTAGTAGAGTCATGGTGCAAAGATAGTTTTCTGGAAATGAATGTACAGAAAACCAAGGAACTCGTCATTGATGACAGGAAAGTCGATGATATTTTTGTACCTGTCTCAATTAATAATCAACCTGTAGAGGTGGTCACTGAATTTAAGTACTTTGGCACAGTCGTGGATAGTGGGCTGTCCTTCACTGGAAACACTGATCTGATTGTGAAAAAAGCAAACCAGCGTCTGTACCTTCTTAGGAAACTGAAAAGTTTTGATGTCAGTTCCAGGGTTTTAGAATCCGTTTATAGAAGCCTGATCGAAAGCATACTGACGGTTAACATCACTGCTTGGTATGGCAATCTCAGTATGAAAAACAGGGGCAGACTGTCACGTATCGTCAGAACAGCTGAGAAGATCATTGGCCTAGGACAGTACCCAGTAGATGATCTGTACCATAGAGCTGTCCGAAGGATAGCTGTTAGCATTGTCAATGATCCTAGTCACCCACTCTCTGATCAGTTTCAAATGCTACCATCAGGCAGACGTTTCAACATGCCACTTGCCAAAAAGAATGTTTTTAAGAAGTCTTTTATTCCAACTGCTGTCTCGATTTTGAACTCTCGTTTATAACGCCGCGATAAGTATGATCTACTTAACATTACCTCCCATCTTGTGACAGATTGCTTGTGATAGATTGCTGCAATGATAATTTTTCATGATATGCTTTTGCAGCGTTTGTTAATGTCTTATATTGTTGTTTCATGACGAGCCGAAAGGCAAATTTCTGTCGTGCCTGGACTGGAACAGACAATAAAGTTGTATTGTATTGTATTGTATTGTATATGAACCTCCTTCATGTAATCATGCCCATGCAAACATCCACGATGATCGACCTTAGACGATGAAAAGAAAAGAAGAAAGATTCAAAGAGACTTGCTCCGGCCAAGAAAGGGTTAATCGCAATATCTCCATTAAAATTGTTCTTAACCTCATAACTGCCGGGGCAAGGCGAACGCCACCCAGCTGCGGGGACTCATGTCTCTTGTTAGTCCTAAGTATTTTTTGATACCTATGAGGATTTATGTCTCTTGTTAGTCCTAAGTATTTTTTAATACCTATGAGGATTTGTGTCTCTTGTTAGTCCTAAGTATTTTTTAATACCTATGAGGATTTGTGTCTCTTGTTAGTCCTAAGTATTTTTTAATACCTATGAGGATTTGTGTCTCTTGTTTGTCCTAAGTATTTTTTAATACCTATGAGGATTTGTGTCTCTTGTTTGTCCTAAGTATTTTTTAATACCTATGAGGATTTGTGTCTCTTGTTAGTCCTAAGTATTTTTTAATACCTATGAGGATTTGTGTCTCTTGTTAGTCCTAAGTATTTTTTAATACCTATGAGGATTTGTGTCTCTTGTTAGTCCTAAGTATTTTTTTTATACCTATGAGGATTTGTGTCTCTTGTTAGTCCTAAGTATTTTTTGATACCTATGAGGATTTGTGTCTCTTGTTAGTCCTAAGTATTTTTTGATACCTATGAGGATTTGTGTCTCTTGTTTGTCCTAAGTATTTTTTTATACCTATGAGGATTTGTGTCTCTTGTTAGTCCTAAGTATTTTTTGATACCTATGAGGATTTGTGTCTCTTGTTAGTCCTAAGTATTTTTTGATACCTATGAGGATTTGTGTCTCTTGTTTGTCCTAAGTATTTTTTTATACCTATGAGGATTTGTGTCTCTTGTTAGTCCTAAGTATTTTTTGATACCTATGAGGATTTGTGTCTCTTGTTAGTCCTGTGTTCTTCTTGTCTATTTTTGTCCCATTTCCATCTGTGTTTTTCACGCGGCGAACGTCGCTCAGCCTGCATTCGTTGCAGACACGAAATTCGTGCTCACTGGCAGCGTGAGGGGTTAATGTGCTTTACAATAATGCCGCTGGACAAACACGGGTTAACTTTAATTACGAAGTTTGAATGTCGTTAACGGAAATACTTTTTTTTCTGCTCTTCCTCTCCTTTGGCGTAGGAGAGCTTCACCGACGCAGACACTGACGGGGCAGGTAGAAAACCTCTGCGACGCGTGCCAACTCATCGTCGGTTGTAAAATAAAGCGTAGAAAAGCCTGAGCCGAGGCAACGCAACATTTAACCCTTATCATTGGGAATACACCAGTGTGTGAAATAAGTGTGACTAAAATAGTTCAAGGGTAGTGCCAGAATAGCTTGGCGCCTCTAGGCGCCAAGCTATTCTGGCACCTCCCTTGAACTAAAGCCATTGGTCTATGTTCTTATCCGTAAGTACTATGATGTAGCCTGCATATGGCAGTGTACAAATTTGAAGCTGTTAGCCTCAGTATGATATGGGTTAATAACCCGTTTGTCTCGGCGAATTTTAGCAAAGAACGCCCGTAGGTTCGCTTTAACACAACGTCATCACTGCCGGGGCAATTACAATGCGAATTCTACCCAGCTGCAAGAGACATAAACCCTCATGAGCCACCGCAGTCGCTGGGGGCTCAGGAGGATATATGTCTCTTGTTAGCCCTGTACGTGTTCTTTTTGCCTATTTTAACCCATATCACACTGAGGCTAAAAGCTCCAAATTTGTATACTGCCATTTGCAAGCTACATTATAGTATTTACAGATAAGGATACAGACCAATGGCTTTAGTTTAAGGGTAGTGCCAGAATAGTCAAACTTATTTCACACATTGGTGTATTCCGAATGATAAGGGTTAAGCCCAGCTTTCGGGGGCCTTTTGGTATAAAATAGGCATAAAGAACATAGGACTAACACTAAGAGACATAACTCCTCCTGTTTTCATCCCTACGTCACACGACCAGTCCCTTTAGCGCAAACTGCACCACATAACCGAGCTACAAAACCCCTTGTAGCGACAAATGGCGGACTGCTTGTAGCCCTCTTTGTGACGCATCTTGGATGCGAGTTTTGTTCTATAAAAGATCACCAAACTGAACGTTCAAAAGTTAAAAAAAAAAGTTCCTTAGTGTTGTTCAAAACAACAAGCACACTACTGGAGACGGCAACGTTATGAAATATTTTAAATTACGTCATAAGTCTATCATGTATAAATGTACATTCCTTTTACGTCAGTCATGTCTGGCGTGATCCAGGTCGGAAGATTTCTTCTTGACTTCTTTTACGAAAATAGTGGAAGAATGAAAACAAATACGTTATTGGTAGCAGGGGTTTACTACCTCCCTCAGGCCTACAAGGGTCCGTGTAGCAAACCCCTGATACCAGGAACTTATATTCTCTACTCCTCCTGCATTAGGGTTCTGCTCGCTGCGGTCCCGCAGCGAAGGGGTTAGTGTTTTTGCACCTAAGGTCACGCGTTACATCACACAGAGAGAAATAACACAGCGTCACAGTTAAACTTTGGCGAGTGCAGAAAACCGAACCAACCAGCGTTCAATCGATTTGCTCCGTAGATCTCGGTGAAATGTCTGTCAGATGCAAATTTTGCAAGATAAAAGACAAAACAAAACAAAACAAAAATATACAAAAACGACCGACTCGCATGCAGAAAAGGCACGAGGCATAGATCTTCATGATCCTGAGAAGTGCGGGCGCCTGCGGTAATGCAAATGTATTTCTGTTGCTGGTTGGATTTTGTATCTGTGTTTTGCAGGATGGGTAGGTTATGTAATTTTCAATACACGGACAATAGTTAAAACAACATTAACAACAAGAACAAAAACAATAACAGCGACGACAACAAGAACAATGGCAACAAGAAGAAGAACACAACAACGACGACAATAACAACGATGACAGCGATGATGATGATGATAATAATAATAATAATAAATAATGATAATAATAATATTATCAACTCATTCAGCCTGGCGCAATTTTAAAGGCGTCATCTAATGATTATGTGCCTGTTGCAGGAGATCGATCGACCATGATAATTCAAGGGTAGTGCCAGATTACCTGTAGTGCATCAGGGCTGAATGAGTTAAACGATGATGATAATAATAATAATAATAATAATAATACAGATTCACCTACTAATGATATTGATGATAATAATAAATCAAGCTTTAGTCGCTGTCTATGTCATCTTGACCTTTGGCAAAAGGCACAGATGCTCATTTCCCAAGCTGCCGCACGGCGTCATGAGAATGTATTGAACTTCTTCCTGGTCAAGCTCTCGATCGCTTACATCTTTGCCGTGATTTGGCAAAAGCTAATACGTACTTTTTGTGTGTGAGAAAAGCTAGATTTTCAATGTTACACAATGAAAATTTCGCTTTTCTTACAAATTGAGCATGCTGCCTTTTGAGCAGATCACAGCAGATCTGCACCCATCACGCAAATGGCAAGACATCTGCCCAGTAAGCACAGGTCCTCGGGACGACCTGACGGCGGCCGCACTGGGCCCGCGCACGGCCGTGCGCGGGCCCAGTGCGGCCGCCGTCAGGTCGGCCCGAACACGTTTTGCTCCTGGGATGGGTGCTAAGCCGATGACCTTGCTAGCGATCGATGGCGCGACAAGTCTATGCCCACGTCCCGGAAGGTATGTCAACAAGGTCACGTGAAGTGACGTCATCAGAACAGCGCGCCCTCCTCGCGGTCGCGACCCTGTGTGCATCTTAGTATACAAGCCAATGGGGTCTTTACACCACACTGGTTGTCTGCCCCCATTCGCTGCCCCTATGTAAGGGATACGACCAGTGTGTCTTCAGACCAGTCTCCGGGCTAGTGGGCATTGCGTGTGTGTGTCACTGACATTCCCATGCACATCGCTTCGGCAAGACAAACAAACAAACAAACAAACAAACAAACAAAAAATTGCAGTCGACAAGACCTTTAACTGACCAGTGTCGGCAAGTCATATACACTGACGTATTCAAAGGTCGATCGTGAACCGAGAGGGGGAAAAAATAAAAATTAAATTGAAAAAGAATTCTTGTTTATTTAAAAACAAACAAACAAACAAACAAACAAACAAAAAACGACGAGGTTTCTCGATCGGCATTCGATCGACCCAGTGAACTTTTTCAACGCAGTCACGCGCCCAACGTTCTCCTTCCAGGGGGGGGGGGGGGGAACCCTTTAAAAGTGCGCACGTAACTGCGACCGAGTCTCGCCAACAAGAGGCAGAGATTCTCATGAGCCCCTGCGACTGCAGGGGCTCATGAGAATCTGTGCCCCTTGCAGACGGGCGGGTGGGTTGATTGAGGGAATTTCTTTGAATCATCATCATCATCATCAGTCCCTTGCCCGAACTGGGCGTTGGGGGGACTGAAAGGCAGCAGCAACAGACAGTGCTCTCCACTGAGTTCTATTTTGGGCGGTGGCAAGCAAGTCTGGCATCTCGAGTTCGGTCCATTCTTTTATGTTTGCGACCCAACTCTTTCTCTGACGACCTCGCCGACGACTTCCTTCGAGAGTGCCTTGGAGGATAGTCTTGGACAAGGTGTTGTGTCGGGTCACGTGGCCAAACCAAGCAAGCTTGCGCCGTTTCACGGTTGCCAGAAGGGGTTCATGTGGGCCCACCAGGGAAGTGACGATGCTCCGTACATATTCGTTGGTCTTGTGCTCGCGGTACGAGATGTGGAGCAACTTCCTCAGGCACTTGTTCTCAAAGGCCTGGATTTTCTTTTCTGAGTCTGCAAGCAGCGTCCAAGTCTCACAGCCGTAGAGTAGAATAGACACTACGAGGGACTTGTAAAGCCTGTACTTGATGGTGAAGCTGATGGAGTTACTTTGCCATATCCTGTCCAGCCTGGCCATTGCGGATGTTGCTGTACCTATCCTGATACGGATCTCTGCTATGCAACTACCGTCTTTGGACAGGGTGGCTCCCAAGTACTTGAAGCTATTGACCTCTTCTAGCTTCTGGCCGTTCATGTGAATGTTGCTGCTGCTGTCGCTTGTGGTGTTGATCATCACTTTGCTTTTATCCGTACTGATCTCCATACCATAAGACCCTGCGCTACTTGAAAGTTTGTCTGTCAGGTTTTGAAGCTCACTATTGCTGCTTGCCATGAGGTCAATGTCGTCTGCGAATCGAAGATTGCACAGGGATCTGCCACCAATAGAGATTGAAGTATGGTGGTTGTGGAGGGTTTCCTGCATGATCTTCTCCAGGAATATGTTGAAAAGGACAGGAGAGAGCAGGCATCCTTGACGGACACCGATCGTTGTCCTGAAGAACTCGCCTGACTGATTGTTAAGTAGAACCGCGCTGCAGGCGTTCTTGTAAAGCGCTTCTATCATTTGGATCAGCCCCTCCTCTATGTTGAACGATCTCATGACTTGCCAGAGTCCGTCGTGCCAGACGCGATCAAATGCTTTCCTGAAATCAATGAAGTTGTGGTAGAGTTCGCGCTGATGCTGCAGATGTTTCT